>SJYV01019221.1:27392-86364 GCA_006410875.1 Neotragus pygmaeus
GGACTGTGAAGAAGGCTGAGCACCGAAGAATTGATGCTTTTGAACTGTGGTTTTGGAGAAGACTCTTGAGAGTCCCTTGGACTGCAAGGAGATCCAACCAGTCCATTCTGAAGGAGATCAATCCTGGGATTTCTTTGGAAGGAATGATGCTGGAGCTGAAACTCCAGTACTTTGGCCACCTCATGAGAAGAGTTGACTCACTGGAAAAAGACTCTGATGCTGGGAGGGATTAGGGGCAGGAGTAGAAGGGGACGACCGGGATGAGATGGCTGGATGGCATCACGGACTCGATGGACGTTGAGTCTGAGTGAACTCCGAGAGATGGTGATGAACAGGGAGGCCTGGTGTGCTGCAATTCATGGGGTCGCAAAGAGTTGGACAAGACTGAGCGACTGAACTGAACTGAACTGATGTCTTTAAAATTTTTATATGCTTTTAAAGGGCTTCCCTGGTGGCTCAGACAGTAAAGAATCTGCCTGCAATGCAGGAGACCTGGGTTCAGTCTCTGGGTTGGGAAGATCCACTGCAGAAGGGAATGATAACCCACTCCAGTATTCTTGCCTGGGGAATTCCATGGACAGAAGAGGCTGATGGGCCACAGTCCATGGGGTCACAAAGACAGATCTAGTGAATTCCTTTGACTGCTATATGGCATTCTAAAGTTTACATATACTTTACTTATTTTAATTATTAATGATTATTGATTATTGTTTATAAGTTTTTACTTTTACAAATATTGCTACAAGGAGTGTCTTGGGACATACTCTGTGTGGCTGTGCAGACACCATGAAGCAGCAGTATCAGGTGGAAGGGATGCGTATCAGGTGGAAGGGATGATATTTGACCACTATAAACAATAACTTATTCACACTTTTGCCTAAACTTGGTGATAAAAGTCTTCTAAATATTTATAAAAGTTGATGGGTAATAAATAGAATGATATTGTTCTTTGACATCAATGTCCTTCCTTTATAATCAGGCAGAGTGCATTTACCCCATTTGTTCTTCATCTGTATTTGTCTACTGTTCTGATAGTTATCTGTTCTTTACCTATTTTCCTGTATTTTGTCTTTTTTATATTATCTTGAAAATGTTTAAAAAAAAACAAAAACCCACCACTCCTCTATCTGATATCATACTGAAGTTCTTCCCTTTTGTCAATGACCTTCAATGGCAGCTATTATAAATAAAGCTTGTGTTTGGTATCTGACAGTGTCTTTATGATATGTCTAGGTATAAGTTTCATTTCATTGGCTTGAGACTCATTGTGATTCTTGAATCTGAGAAATATCATGTTTCATCTGTTCTGAATGAGTCTGATTCATTATTTCTTAAAGTATTGTCTCTCTCCAATTCTCTTTTTCTCCTCTTAGAATTCTTATTCAATGTATACTGGACTTTTCACTCCATTTTCCAGGTCTGTTAACTTTGCTATTGTACCTCATCATCTTACTCAGTCTTATTTGACATAATTTACTTAGCTCTACCTTCTATTTCTCTAATTCTTTCATTAGTTATGTCTAGTCAGCTCGTTTCCAATCACAGTGTCTAAATTTGTCTTTTGTATTTCAAGCAGTATCTTTCTTAAATCTGCCTATTCTTTTGTTATCTTCTTATATTTTATTTCTTCAGTTATTTTCAGTTCAGTTCAGTTGCTCAGTCATGTCTGACTCTTTGTGACCCCATGGACTGCAGCACGCCACGTTTCCCTGTCCATCACCAACTACCGGAGCTTGCTCAAACTCATGTCCATCGAGTTGGCGATGCCATCCAACCATCTCATCCTCTGTCATCCCCGTCTCCTCCTGCCTTCAATCTTTCCCAGCATCAGAGTCTTCTTCAATGAGTCAATTCTTTGCATCAGGTAGCCAAAGTATTGTAGTTATTTTAAGGATGCTTATAGAATGTGTTTATCAATGCAGTCTATTTTTTGGGAAGTTCTCAGCAGTTTAATCATGCTATGTGCTGAGTCTGAGGATTTGCCTTGGATGATCATTTCTATGAGTGTTTANAGCCAAAGTATTGTAGTTATTTTAAGGATGCTTATAGAATGTGTTTATCAATGCAGTCTATTTTTTGGGAAGTTCTCAGCAGTTTAATCATGCTATGTGCTGAGTCTGAGGATTTGCCTTGGATGATCATTTCTATGAGTGTTTATAATTTTGGATCCTGAATTCATATTAAGTGGAGCTTTATCTTCAGTAATTCTGCATGATCTGTGTTGAGCAAATCAGCCTAGGCCCAATTCTTCTTACTTCAGTTTTTCAGCTGAGCAAGAGTTCTCAGATATTTAAGACAATGTAAATTCCAAACTCCAACTTCCCCAAACATAGTTATGAATGTTTGTAACTTTCAGGAGAGGCTCAGGACAATGCACATGAGAGCTGTTGCTGTCTCACTTGTTGCAAAGGGCAGAGTCTCTAACTCAGTTTTGAATTCCCTTGAGGTTTCTGGCTCTATGTCAAGATCTCTATTAAAGCTGCCCTCCTGGCATGAGTCTTAGGCTTCATCCTCCATTCCCTACAAGGACCTGACAAGCCCCTGACAAAAACTGATGCTTTGTCCCCAGGTCCTATGTTTCTGAAGAGTAAGCTCATTCCTCTAATTTTTCATTATATCCATGGAGATATTTCAATATATGTTTTTAAAAAGATGCTTTCTCAGGACTTCCCTGGTGATCCAATGGTAAAGAATCTGCCAGCCAACACAGGGGACATGGGTTCCATCCTTGGCCTAGGAAGGGATCGGCCGAAAGGGATCAGTTTTTGCTCAGCTGAAAAACTGAAGTAAGAAGCATTGGGCTTAGGCTGATTTGCTCAACACAGATCACGCAGAATTATTGAAGATGAAACTCCACTTAATATGAATTCAAGATCCAAAATTATAAACACTCATAGAAGTGATCATATGCCACAGGGCAACTAAGCCTGTACACCACCACTACTGAGCCCACATGCTCCAGGGCCTGAAGCCACTGCAATGAGAAGCCTGAGCACTGAGGAAGCCCATGCACAGCAATGAAAACCCAGCACAGCCAAGAATCAACAAATAAACAGTAAAAAAGATGTTTGCCAGATTCTGTCTTGTATCAGTTCAGTTCAGTTCAGTTGCTCAGTCGTGTCCGACTCTTTGTGACCCTATGAATCACAGCACGTCAAGCCTCTCTGTCCATCACCAACTCCTGGAGTCTACCCAAACTCATGTCCATAGAGTCGGTGATGCCATCCAGCCGTCTCATCCTCTGTCATCCCCTCCTCCTCCTGCCACCAATCCCTCCCAGCATCAGGGTCTTTTCCAATGGCTCGACTCTTTGTATGAGGTGGCCAAAGTAATGGAGTTTCAGCTTCAGCATCAGTCCTTCCAATGAATACCCAGGACTGATCTCCTTTAGATTGATCTCCTTTGGATCAGTGGTTGGATGGTTGGATCTCTTCGCAGTCCAAGGGACTCTCATGAGTCTTCTCCAACACCACAGTTCAAAAGCATCAATTCTTCAGCACTCAGCTTTCTTCACAGTCCAACTCTCACATCCATACATGACCACTGGAAAAACCATAGCCTTGACTAGACGGACCTTTGTTGGCAAAGTAATGTCTCTGCTTTTTAATATGCTATCCTGTATATCTAAATCTTATTTAGTAGATCTAGTTTTTCAGGTTATTTAATCTATTGGAATCTTCCAGGTGAAATTTCAAAGAAGATTGTCAGGTTTTAACATTCAGTTGCTACTGGTAGCAGCTGAAAGATAGGGAAACATAGAACTGGAAAGAATATTACAATCCATTAAGGCAAGCCAGATCAGATACCTCATTTGAGAAAAGCAGAGAAGTGCCATTCCCAAAACTACACATTTGGGTAGTGATAGAATCTGGACAACAAATCATGTCTCTTGAACACCAATCTAGCACTTTTCCCACTAAACATTTCCTCCTAATTCTTAGAAGAATTGGGGCCATGCTATAGGACACCTCTTTTTACATGTGCTTTTATTTCAGTAGGTAAACACCAGTGTCTGGGAGAAGAGAGTCAAAATGTCTAACATGATAGAAGCCGGAACCATACTGGAAGGTCCTGTCAATAATGATACTGTAAACATGGCTCAAGTACAAATCTCCAGGAAAGGTAAAATCGTGTACTGGGGTGTGGATAAAACTGGGATCTATGTCACTGTTTGGTGATGTACAGCCTCTTCTTGATCCTACACATTGCCAAGAATTCTAAATAGCTGTAAAGCACTTTTTTTTACTGAGAATTACTTCATTTCTCGTGAGAAACCTTGAAGGTATATAGGACAGGTAGATATCAAGACACTAGATCAAGACGTTAGGTAGAGATAAAGAAAAAAATTTGGAGCAGGTGTCAAATAGAAAATATGGAAACCAATCTAGGTTTTTCTGATACTAAGTCCAGAGACCATCCCATCTGATCTTTCCACTCACACTAGATTTAGATCTACCTCAAGGAGAACAGGCTTTTTCTTTACACCATATCAAAGAAATCACACATCCTCCTCCCTCTCAGTTAAGTTACAATTTAGGGCTTTTCAAGAATATATCAAATAATACATTGGTGCTTCCCTGGTGGCTCAGATGGTAAAGAGTCTGCCTGCAATGCAGGAGACCTGGGTTCAATCCCTGGGTCAGGAAGATCCCCTAGAGAAGGCAATGGCTATCCACTCCAGTATTCTTCCCTGGGAAATCCCATGAACAGAGAAGTCTGGCGGGTTACAGTCCATGGGGTCACAAAGGGTGAGACGACTGAGCAACTAATACTTTTTCAATAATACATCATAACGAAACTGTTGAACACCTTATTTTACTCTAAACTCTAAATGACTTATAACTATTTCATTCATTAATTATCTTAAGCACATAGGCTTTTCATAAGATAATGCCTTTTTTAAATTAATTTATTTTTTAATTTGACTTTACAATACTCTATTGGGTTTGCCATACATCGACATGAATCCACCACAGGTGTACACAAGATAATGCCTTTTAAAAGTAAAACGTTAACCAAGATGGAATGCTTTGTGAGACTCAACATTTTAGCAAGTATATCTGCTGGCAAGTGAACATGCCTTAAGGAAAAGGGGATTCACCTAATCTTATCCATCAAAGAAGAAATCAGGAAACATGCATGCTATTTAATACTACTCACTCTGCAATTAACTATCATCTGACATTTAATGAATACTCTTCCATTGCCTCAGCTTCCTTATCTGTAAAGTGGAAGCATTCGTATCCCTAAGATCGCATCCATTTCTAAACAATAGGAGCCTATTGGACTCTATGCCATTGGCCAAAATTTTCTTATCCCAACTCTCTCTCTCTAAAAATTAGTAACTTACAAACAAAGAACTTATAAACAGTTTCCATGGCACAATATAGCATATTGGGTAAGAGTACAGATTAAGGTGCTAGACTGCCTATGTTTGCAATCCTGATTTTGCAATTTATGAGCTGTGTGACCTCAGGCAAGTTACTTAAATTTTCTGTGTCTCAGTTTCCTTATTTGTAAAAATGAGATGATAACAACAGCATTTATCTCACAGGATTTCCATGAGGATTAAATTGGTTATATGTGAACCATTTAGAACAATGCCTGGCATGTAGTTTAAGCCCTGTATCAACTTCACTCTCATAATCACCTCTCATACAGTTTTTCTTCCTCAGTTTACTTTTCAACGGTCTTTGGGACTCTGGGCTAATTTGTCTAAAAGTGGAACTTAATGTTGTCTTTCTAGTTTCTTCCAGTCTTTTAGGGCACCTACCCCACCATGCTGCTTTATCCCCTGCTGACCACTTCTTGACCCCAGCCTGTTATCACAAATGGCATTCTGCTAACAACATTCATCTTTTGTTTTGGCTGATTCTCCTTCCACCTTATAAGAGAGAACCTCAACCACTCCTCAATGTCCCACTTAGTTATTTTGTATTTCTCATAAATGCTTATGAATAAGCCTTACTGGCTGCTTCTTCAGTTGGCATCCAACATCAATTTTTCTCTCACCTCTCTCTCTAGCCCATTCTCACTGGGCACTGCTGGGTCCTCTGTATCTCACTCTCAGGATCCTGTGGGGCTTTCTCCCAGCGCCAGGACCCCTGGAGATTACTGACATCTTTACTGGGCATGATTGTGCTTTGAAGATACTCAGAGAATCAAATCCAGGCTTTCCATGGCATGTGGCGAAATGCCCTATCCCCCATTATATGCCGTATCTGGTCACGTGGCCACAGAAAATACTTGCTTATGCTCCTATATCCCTAGAGACACTAGGTGAAAAGAGATGGACCTTCAGGTTGTGCCAGAGGTCAGGCTCTATTAAGCGTTCATATGGCAGGGTAGGGACAGACATCATCTTGACCTTCCTATCTTTTCTCTACCAAAGGCCCATGAGCTTCTGCCTGGGTTCAGTCAGATAAATGGAAGCCACTTTCGGTTATTCAAGGAAAAAAAAAAAAAAGTTTAATATAGAAGATGGAAATAGTCCATAGACTTTGGAAGGCTGGGGAAGAAGTCAAGTTAGCCACTTCCAAAAAATCCTGAAGCGTAGGATGGATGGGACACAGCTAGCAATCCTGAGCAGCACACAGTGGGTGGTGTTCAGGAGAGCGCCACAGGCCCAGGCAAAAACCCCGTCTACCATTACTGATCCTCCTGCTTCTCCCTGTAGTGGCCTCCTTGGCACGCTGTTTAGTTCTCACTGTGTTTAGCCTTCCAAACTTTGTCCTAATGCTCTTGTAATTGGAACCCTGCTTGCATGTGGGTTGAGGATTTTAGTTTCCAGGTATTTATCTATTACTGTGAAAAATTTAGAAGGAAAGGCCTGGCAGTGATAATTAATAAACAACACTGGGCACTGCTTCCTTGCTCCCTGTTAAAATCCAGCATGGAGTTAAATAAACCCTGGCCTATCTTAGGAATGGCCCCGAAAGATGAGTCTGCAATAACGTTCCTTTCTGAAAGTCACAGAAATCAATAAAATAAGCACAACACCTTGAGAAAATATTTTAACTTAGGTTAAAACTTGAGAATTATTCCTATCACACACTACAAACTCTAAGGCTCATTGCTAGATTTAGTATAATTTGGATGAATTAAGAGGATGCCAAGAGGAGACAAACTCTCATNAGAAAATATTTTAACTTAGGTTAAAACTTGAGAATTATTCCTATCACACACTACAAACTCTAAGGCTCCTTGCTAGATTTAGTATAATTTGGATGAATTAAGAGGATGCCAAGAGGAGACAAACTCTCATCCTTGGAGCATGGTCCCATGTTACAAGCAGAAAGGGGACAGCACTGTGAAGTCCCAGGTCAAGCTCTCCACCTTAGAGACTCTCCAGCATCTCAAGACTGGTGGACCACAGGCCAGGTGAGGTCACCACAGGCCAGGTGAGGTCTGCAGTACTGGGATATGGTGGGGGAAGCTGCTCTGTGCCCACATCTTGATGTCTCCCCCTCCACAGCTCACCAGTCTTTCTAAAGGTCTGTAGCTTAGGATCTTGGGCCAGTGCAACAGAGCAGGGGAAAACATACATAGTTGCAGAACTTAACTTGGAAATTGGGGGGGGGGGCGGCCGGGGAGGATTTTCCTCAAATTATGCAATGTCATTGTAGAATTAAAATGCAAGAATAGCTAGTTTTCCCTGAATTGGTGAAAAAATGCCAAGGGGCCATCTTCCCACCACCTGCCTCTTGACCATATGCATATATAATACTATCAGCACATGACAACAGGCCTCCAACCAGCCAAGGTGGCCCATTGCAAGGGTTATATCACATAGGGGCAAAAATCACACATGATTTACTTTTATAGTCCAAGACTGGAGGTATGGGTGGGAACCACAAGGGACTTATATAAATACTGAATTGGCCAAAACTTTAGCACACACACATAGAAAAGGAAACAAATACATAAGAGAGATCACTGCATAATGAAGACATGTCTATCAAGCACTGAGCACTTTATATGAATTAATTCACTGAGACCTCACGAGAACCCTTCGAGGAACATAGTGCTAGCATTATCTCCATTTTTCAGGAGCAAGAACTCAAGTACAGCGGGATNCAAAAAAAAAAAAAACCCCAAAAAAACCCAAACCTGTGTAATAAGGTGAGAAAGTTGTTCAGAAGTTATTCCTTTTAAACAAAACAAATTGCGCGCTAGTGGATTCACTAGAAAATACTATGAGAATTTTAAGGAGCTGAAAATACTGATATTTTCTATGCAGAAGAAATCCAAATAATTTATGGAGATGAAGGTGAACTTTTCCCAGAGCACAACATGGAACGGGATAAAGAATAAAAGAATTAACTTCAGGATTAAAAAACCTAGCAAACACTACCTCAAGCCAGGGGATCAAGGTTAATATCATCAGTGAGAGATCACATTGATAGCAAGTATTTTTGATATGATGTCATGAAAATAGCACTCTACCTCTATGGTCATCCTTTCAAAAAGCACATTACTTCAGTCTAATCATGAGAAAAGCATTTGACAAATCCCAGTTGAAGGACAATCTACAAAATATCTGACTGATATTCTTCAAAGTTGTCAAAATCATCAAAAATCAGTCAGAGAAACTGTCACAGCCAAAAGGATCCCACATGTGGTGATTAATTGGATTATGGGACCCTGAATGGGATTCTGGGACAGAAAAAAAATCTACAAGGTGAAAACTAAGAACTCTGAATGAGGAATGGGCTTTAGCTAATGATACCAATTAATGTAGGTTCACTAATTGTGACAACTGTGCCATACCAATTTAAGATGTTAATAATAGGGGAAATGGTGTGAGGTCTACAGGAGCTCAATAACTCTAAGTCTGAAACTCTTGTATAATAAAAAAAAAAATTAAGAAAAGAGAAAAAGACTATGTATCTAAAATATTTCAGTTCACAGATTGAGATGTAAAGCTTAAAACTTCCTTTCTTTACAAAGCTAGCAAGGCAAAAAAAAAAAAATCACATACATGCACATCACAAAGTACAAATTAAGCTGTTATATATGCTAATGTAAAACTCTAGCTAAAATATTAGCAAAATAAATCATGTGTTTTCATTAAAACAGTCTATTAAGAAGAGGTCATTCTAAGAATGTAAGGCCACTTGAATATTAATAGCTATAATGAATTTATATTGCTGTTGCTGTTTTTGTTTAGTAGCTAAGTCATGCCCGACTCTTGTGACCCCATGGACTGTAGCTAGCCAGGCACTTCTATCCATGGAATTTCCCAGGCAAGAATATTGGAGTGGGTTGCCATTTTTTTCTTCAATAAGGAACTTATATAAACTTTTCAAATCTCATCACAGCACCTTGAGTCTCTATTGTTAACCTTAATTTACAGGGGAAATAATTGAACCCACAAGAGTTCAGAGACTTGCCCAAGAAAACACAGCTATAAAGAAAGCAGATCTAGGAGTCTGGCTCTATGATTAAAATACAGTTGATCAAATTTACTACATTCTTATACAAATAAAAACAAGATAGCTTAATACAATAAAAGTATAATTCCCATCAACATCTAGCAATATACCTAAAAAGTAAAGTGAGAAGTATTCCCAGTAGATTCAGGTATTGCATGACTGCCCATTTTCACCATTCCTATTTACCAGTGTTTAGAAACTGCCAGCGAATAAAATTACCCAAGAGAATAAAATGGCAAAAATAATCATCTATTTTTTCCCCATTATTTTGTACATAACCTGTGTATGTGTTTGATTTCTTGTCTAAATCTAAGTGGGGCAGGGTAAAAATGACTCAGTTAAAAAACCACAGAAAAGTGCTTTAAAAAAGCTTGTGACTTAACTAAAGATTAATTATAAAATTCTACCTTGCGACAAAGAAAAGAACTTGAGTACATGGGGAGCCATCTCTGCTCTTGGCTAAGAGAAGTCAATACTATAAACACAGCAATCCCTCTTAATCTGCCATAACAATATGATATTGATCAAAATTCTAGTGTACATTTTGTGGATGGGGGAGGGGAGAGTTTCAACTAAATGCTCCCAGAGTTAAACCAAAGGTGGGGATCTCTCAATTCCTGGAACTTAACAAGGGTATTGCTACACAACTCGAGACAGTGCTGGCCACCCTAACTGTTTGCTCCCTTGCAGGAGCCAGGAAGTGGGGCATCCACCTGCCCTAAGGACAGTGATCACACATCATACCTCTGGGATTTCTCTCCAGGGATAATGAATCAATTCTATCAGCTGTTGGCAAACTAACGTATCTGGACTCAACCCCAGGGATAACCTCAGAGTTCTCAGGGATCACTGGCAAATTATGTGCAAGCCTGGATTATAGTATCAAGATAATGTTTAAATACTTCTATGGTCTAATTAACCTTCCTTTGAAATCTCATTTCCTCTCAGCCTCCAGACATAATTAATCTACCATGTTCCCGGTTATATTTGGTACTGAAAGCCATCCCAGCTGTCCAAGTTGGGGCACTTGGGAATCATTTCCAACAAATTCTTACTATCCATATTTAATCAATCACAACTTTCAGCTAATTCTTTCTCTAAGTCTACTTCTTTCTATCCCTGCTCTCATCAGCACATGCCAGGACACTGACTGGGAAACTCTTCCGTTTGCTCTGGCCAATTCCATATATTCTTCAAGTCTCTGCTTAAATAGTGGTTCTGATGGAGTTATCTACTCCCCACCCCTGTACTCTAAGGGGTACAGGTCACTTTTATTCTCTCTGCATTTCTGCTTCACAGACGGACTGCAATCTTCTTCCACATCCAGACTTAGGTAGGGTGGGACAAAAGCACCCTTTTGTAAGACTTTCTGTACTTCTTGTCTCAGGCTTTTGTTCAGTTCGACATGGGCTAGCCCTCATCCTGAATCTGTGTAATCTTTCGATTTCCACCCAACAAATGAACATGAGCATTGCCTTGCCAGTTATGGTGAACAACACAGCTCTGCCCAGTTCACCCAATGCCTCCACAGAGAGGCCACCCATTGACTCCCAGGACAACTGGAATGAAACTCTGAACGAATCTATGGCAGTGGTAAGTTTAATGAAACTCTGGATCCTTTCTTTGACTCAAATGTTTTGACCTAAAGAGTTACGCAGAGAAGGCAATGGCATCCCACTCCAGTACTCTTGCCTGGAAACTCCCATGGACGGAGGAGCCTGGTAGACTGCAGTCCATGGAGTCACTGAGTCAGACACGACTGAGCGACTTGACTTTCACTTTTCACTTTCATGCATTGGAGAAAGAAATGGCAACCCACTCCAGTGTTCTTGCCTGGAGAATTCCAGGGATGACGGAGCCCAATGGGCTGCCGTCTGTGGGGTCGCACAGAGTCGGACACGACTGAAGTGACTTAGCAGCAGCAGCAGCAGAATTATGTGCTAAGATATACTATGTTCAAAGAACCATATTACACAAAAGCATAATATGCATCTGAGATTTTATACTAGTGTCTATAAGTGTACCTAGGGATTACAGTTAGAATGAAAGAAACAGATCTTTAGCATTTAGTGGAGGTAAATTCTTCCCCTACAATGACGAAAATCACCAAAATCACATTTATGTCTATTTTCTCTTTCTTCACATATTTTTTTTATTACCTTGCCTATAATGCCTTCTTCTTTGTAAGTTTTCTTTCTTTATAGGTTCTCAGTTAATTGTGTAGCTGGGGAAAGTGAGTAAGGGAAACAGTATATTGGGCATATATTTAGGTTTTACTGATAAAATTGGTAGATTGAGGAACTGGAGAAATAAAAGGAAAGAGAACTGCCAGTCATTTTCTTGTATCTTAAGTTCTCACGATAAAAACTGTTGAGTCTCTAGTCCAACAGTGAGTTTCTCTTTGTCATCTAGGCTGCTGTGTATGACTGGAGTCCTGAAATTCAGGGGATCATCCTCAGCTCACTCAACTATGGCTCATTCTTGGCTCCAATTCCTGCTAGCTATATGGCTGAAGTATTTGGAACCAGGTATTTGTCTGGTACCTGCATGTTTATCACCTCAGTCCTGGCCCTCTTCACTCCACTAGCAGCTGATACTGGAGTGACTGTGGTCATTGTCCTACGGGTCATCCAAGGCATAGTCCAGGTACCAAGACCTTTTCTAAGTACACGTAGAATTAGGTTCCAAAATGACCTCAGATAGCCAAGAATCAACTTTTTATTCCAGGTTGTGTTATTAACAAGTCAGTATTCAATCTGGGCTAGATGGGCTCCACCACAAGAAAGGAGTCAACTCATCACCATTGCTGTAGCAGGTAATTGATACCGTAATTATCACCTTGTATAATCTAGCCCTTATGCCTGAGCTGGTAAAGAATCTGCCTGCAATGCAGGAGACCTGGGTTCGATCCCTGAGTTGGAAGATCCCCTGGAGAAGGGAAAGGCTACACGCTCTGGTATTCTGGCCTAGAGATTTTCATGGACTGTATAGTCCATGGGGTTGCAAAGAGTCAGACACCTACGCGGCATTGGGTGGACTGGACAGAGTTGGACATGACTTTTTAGTGACTTTCACTATGCTCTGTCCGAGAGTGCTCTGCCACAGCCTATCAACAGAAGCCAAACCTTACACCCTAAGTACTCTGTGTCCCTGCTTTACAGGAGCTAACCTAAACTATCCTATCTTTCTTGACCATAACCAAATGTTTCCTGGGCACCATTCTTGCAAGTGCTTTTAATTTCATTTTAGTCTCAAAGCAATCTTGCAACTCAGTAACATATAATTATTTCCATTTTACACATAAGGGAATAAGAGACGCAAACAGACTGATGACTTTTCCAGAATCACACAGCTACTGAGTGAAGGAGCAGAATCTAACTTAGGTAGCCTGGGTTGCAGCTTAGCTTTGTAATGACATTGGTCTATAGGAAGCATCTAGAGTCTCGAGTCTGACCTTCTCACCCAGAACATCCTCACATCTTCTATTTAGGGTCAGTGATGGGCGGCTTCATCACCTTCCTTGTCAGTGGTTACCTCTGCCAGACTATAGGATGGCCTTATGTCTTCTATATCTTTGGTGAGTTTGTGCTTTTCAAATCTCGGAATTTTGTTTTATAACCGAGACTGCTGGGCATGATTTCTGTGATGCAGGTCATCTATGGTTAACCAAATCCTAGTAGATAATGTTCAGAGTTAATCATACGGTGAATCTTGCAAGTGACATCTAAGTTTTAATATCCTGAGTGTAGAGCTACAATAACCTGATGAGTTTAAAGGCATCATAATGTTCCTTCCTGCTTCTAAATTGAACCCACAAAGGACCTCAGAGGGACTTCTTTCATAAATGCTGCATATGTAATCTTAGTGAGATTATATTTTTAGTTATGCTGTTTATTTAATGCTTCCTCAGTTGTTCAGCAGTAAAGAATCTGCCTGCCAATGCAGGAGACATGGGTTCAATCCCTGGATCAGGGAGATCCCCTGGAGAAGGAAATGGCAACCCACTCCAGTATTCCTGCTTGGGAAATTCCATGGACAGAGGATCCCGGTGGGATACAGTCCATGGGGTTGCAAAAGAGTAGGACACGACTTAGCAACTAAACAACAAAAATTTATTCAGTACATTCTTTTAAATTTCTGTTATTACTACAACCAGAAAATTATGGGAATTTGACCTTCATGCATGCTCAGTTGCTCAGCTGTGTCAGACTCTTTGTGACCCCATGGACTGTAGCCTGCCAGGCTCCTCTGCCCATGGGATTTCCCAGGCAAGAATACAAGAGTGGGTTGTCATTTCCTTCTCTAGGGGATCTGCCCGACAGGGGTTAAACTCCATGTCTCCTGCATTGGCAGGCAGATTCTTTATCTCTGCAACCTGGGAAACCCAATATGATGTAATCATAGGTAAAGTACTGATTGGAGTAGAGAGTCAATCAGTAGAGGCTGCAGGACAGAGCGGATCATGTGAGGCTCAGGAGTGGACAATAATATAGAGATGTTGGGAAAATTTCTGAAGATCACAGTGTTCCAGAGGTGACATTCTACCACACAATTTTGCCTTTACCCAGCCCTGTGTGAAATCTTCCCCAATACTTTCAGCTAATCTTTGTGTTTGATTTTTGAACATTCTCTGGAATCCCATCTGCAAACAGCCTGACTCCAGTGGAACTTACTGGTCTCATTGGTGTTTTCATTAGAGGATAATAGTCTTAGATCCAGGATTCTTATAACATCAGGTCAGTAATTCTGCTGAGAATAAAAGTGTGTGAAGATTGTTTACTATACTATAGCATATCAGCCTTCAAAGGCTCTGTCATGGAAACTTTCAGAAGGGCAGGTTATAAAATTTTCAGGGAATGAGAAAGGTTTACTGTGCTCCTGGTTTGGGGAAAAGGTAAATAATATACATAAAATAAGAACTCACTAAATATTGCTGAATCAATGTTAACATCCTCCATCCTCAATGTGCAACAGTGCTCATTTTCATCTCTCACTCCCCTCCCCTCTTGCTTTTAAGTTCCTTGATGACAAGATCATGTCTTTATACTCTTATATTCTCAACATGTAGCAAAATGTCTTGTATATGGTGGCTATTCTATATTTGGGAAGGACTGTATACACAACAAGCTAACAAGTGAAAAGAAGAAGACTCCCATAAGATTCTAAAAAGGGAATGAATGTTTCCACTCAATACTAATAATGTTGAGTTGTCCAACACTGTCATAATGTATATATTACACAATTTCTTTACTGAGGATTAATCTCATTCTATATCCAGAAATTACCAGGGTAATCAGCTGCATATTTACTATGTATACTGCTGCTAACCATTAAGTGTTAGAGATAAATAAGAAAAGATTGAATAAAACATAAACTTTGTGAAGCATGACTAGCAGGGGGGACACTGACTGGTAACTTCAACAGTGAGGGCACTTTCAAGCACGTGGGATGAACACACTAATAACTTTTACAACAATGTACAGCCTTACTACTGGTGCATTTCAAACCCTCCCCAAACTCAGTGATTTTAAACCACCATTTAGTCTCTTAGTTTTGTGGGGCAGCTCGACAGGTCTAAGTGTCTCTCATCTGCCTTAGAGAGTGGACGAGCTGGAGCATGTTCTTCCCATGCCAATGGCTAAGGCAGAAGAGGACAAGTGAAAAAACGCAGTGCTTCCTAAAGCCTAAACTCTGAATTGCCCCATGCCATTGGCAAAAGCAAGTTACATGGCCAAGACAAAAGTTAAGTGGTAAGGAAGTACCTTCCATCTATGATAAGCCTATGCAAGGAATACGTGCAGGAAGGAGGGGAGTATGGGGCCATTATGTTAACTACAGGAATCATCTCAAGGCAGAATCAAACTGATAGAAGTCCAATTCTGTGCTAAGTAGAACCTTTTTTTTTTCTTTTTCTTTTTAAGGTGGAATTGGCTGTGTCTGTTCTTTTCTCTGGTTTGCTGTCATTTATGATGACCCTGTGAATCATCCATTTATCAGCACTAGAGAGAAGGAATATATCGTCTGTTCACTGGCTCAAGAGGTGCACTGGGGAACTCCTCTGCCATTTCCCCATGTCTGTCTGGATGTCTCAGTGGTGAAGACTTCAGTAGAGCAGAGCTCTGATCTTCAGATACATATCTGATATTGATATGTACTTTCTTTCAGGGTTCTCCACCAGGCTGGTCTCTTCCCACTAAAGCTATGATCAAATCACTACCACTTTGGAGCATTCTCATCTTTTACTTCAGTGATTACTGGTATTTTTTTGTCCAGACGTCATACTTACCAACATTCATCACCTCTGTACTTCAAGCTAACATCAGAGATGTAAGTATGGAGAAAACTCATTCTGTTCTTCTGTTGCTTTATATATAATCCCTTCTTCTCTCTCCTACAGTCACAGGTTTAGGCCAAGGGTCTTCATGGAGGAAATGATATCTGATTCACTTGAATTCTGATTCAATTCAACGTGTCCTTCTGCTTATTGGGGGCAGAATGGTATGGCTCTAGGTCAACTTGCCATTCATAGAATAGCATATTTTTTAAGGGACCTATGCATAAATTTTTATGTTCAATCCAATCAACATTTGCAAACAAGACATTCTGCTGGCAGCATAAGTGATAAAACAATAAAAATTTACCTTTGAGAAGGCTGTGACAGAGAAGCATAAACAATGTTATGACATTAAAAGGACATAAAGTTCCAAATAGGACTTGTACCAAAAAGTTGTGGAAAATGTTTTTTTAGAAAAACATTTTATTCCAGTGTAACATATATAAAGAAAAGTGTGAAAACTGCACATGTGTGCAGCTGTCTATACAATATGTACACATTTTCTTTTTCTGTACACATTTTCACAAAGTGAACAGATGCTCTGAATGGCTGAAAAGAGCCTATCAATTCCTGCCATCTGAGTGTCTTGAAATTGGTGAAGGGTGTATCATCTAGTTTGTTAGTGACGCTTCACTAGGTTACTGAATTAGTGTTTCATTCTTATCCTTTGTACAAAAAGTGGGGCTCATCTGGTGAAACCATGCTAAGTGGTCAAGAAAGAACTGACCTTTCCCAAGGTCAGAGTCTAGAGAGCATACATGCAAATAGTCCGGAGGTCCTGAGGTCAGAAAGCCCAAGGACACAGTAGCTATGGGTCTTCCCAAAGGAGGAAGTGGGGAGCCAGCAGCAGGTAATTGAGACCAGAATCCTGGGGAAAGCAATCAGGAGACAGGAGGTCTAGACAAGCAGGATGCCAGTGCCGAGAGCTAGACGCCCTGAGGCCGACTGTTGGAAGTGATTGGTCCCTGGTGTGAAGTGGGGTAGGCTCTTTAATCTCAGCAGCCAAGGCTGAGGAAGAGGGTGAGGAGGGAATGATTAGAAGGGCAAATTGAGAACAGACAGTAGGGTTTCCCCAGCTTGAGAAATCAAGAGGTCTTGAGTCCCATTGGTCTCAGGGTATTTTTCTCAGGAACCTTGATCGTCCTGGTTTGTTATTGTTTTTGTCACTACAACTCTTTGCCCACTCTTTGTTGTGCCTGACTCTTTGCAACCTCATGGACTATAGTTGGCAAGGCTCCTCTGTTCATGGAATTTCCCAGGCAAGAATATTGGAGTGGGTTGCCATTTCCTTCTCCAGGCTTTGGTATACTCATCTGTAAAATAAACATCTTGGACCATTTGACAGTGAGATCCTTTTCATTGTCTGGATTATGTACAACAAAGGATTTTGGATTTTCTTTAATAACATTTTGATTTAGGAATTGAAATAACATTTAAAAATATATATTAAAAGATATGGCAAAAAATCTTACTCTCATTCCTGTCCCCAAACTGCCCTGTTTTCTCAGCCTTCTATTATGTGGAGATATGTCCCAATTTTGATGAGAATTTCTATCATGAATGGCTGTTAAACTGTCAAATGCTTTTATTCTGCATCTATTGATTATGTGATTTTTATCATTCCTTCTGTTAACTTGATGTCTCACATTGATTGATTTGTGAATACTGACCCATCCTTGTATTCCTGGAATAAATCTTACTTGATCATTGAGTATGATTCTTTTTTATATCATCAAATTTGGTTTGTTAACATTTTGTTTAGGGTATTTTCTTCTATATTAATCAGGATATTGGCCTGTAATTTTCTTTTATTCTAGGGTCTTTATCTGGTTTTTGTATAGGGTAATGGTGGCCTCATAGAATGAATTTGGGAGTGTTTCCCCCACCCCTTCCATTTTTTGGGAATAGTTTGAGAAAGGTAGGTATGAACTCTTCTTTATATGTTTGACGGAACTCCCCTGTGAAGCCATTTTGTCCTGGACTTTTGCTACTGGGAGTTTATTATTATAATTACAAATTCAATTTCATCACTACTTATTGGTCTGTTCAGATTGTCTATTCTTGGTTCAGTCATGTATGTTTCTAGAAATGTATTCATTTCTTCTAGATTGTCCAAATTGTTGGCATATTAACTGTTCATTGTATTCTTTTTTTTTTATGGTATTGAGTGTTATTTTTCCTCTTTGATTTCTTATTTTATTTGGGTCCTCTCTCTTTTCTTCTTGGTAATCTTGGCTCTTTATCTAGTTTGTTTATCCTTTGGAAAAAACAGCTTTTGGTTTCACAGATCTTTTCTACAGCTATTTATTTCTGATCTATATTTTATTTCCTTTTTAATTTTTATTATTTCTTTCCTTCTGCTGACTCTGGACACTTATTGTTCTTTCAAATACCAGATTTTGAGATTTTTCTTGAGAAAGGAAATAAACTTTGCTCTTAGAACTGTTTTTTTCCCCCCTTGAATGATAAATACTTCACAGAATTTTGTTGTTTTCTGTCAAATCTCAACATGAATCAGCCATAGGTATACATATCAGTTCAGTCGCTCAGTCATGTCTGACTCTTTGCGACCCCATAAATCTCAGCACTCCAGGCCTCCCTGTCCATCACCAACTCCCGGCATCCACTCAGACTCATGCCCATCGAGTTCGTGATGCCATCCAGCCATCTCATCCTCAGTTGTCCCCTTCTCCTGCCCCCAATCCCTCCCAGCATCAGAGTCTTTTCCAATGAGTCAACTCTTCACATGAGGTGGTCAAAGTACTGGAGTTTCAGCTTTAGCATCATTCCTTCCAAAGAAATCCCAGGGCTGATCTCCTTGCAGTCCAAGGGACTCTCAAGAGTCTTCTCCAACACCACAGTTCAAAAGCATCAATTCTTCGGCACTCAGCCTTCTTCACAGTCCAACTCTCACATCCATACATGACCACAGGAAAAACCATAGCCTTGATTAGACGGACCTTAGTCGGCAAAGTAATGTCCCTGCTTTTGAATATACTATCTAGGTTGGTCATAATCAGTTATGTGTATACATATACCCACTCTTTTTATGATTTTTTTCCCACTAAGTGATTACAGTATTGACTAGAGTTCCCTGTGTTATACAGTAGGTCCTAATTAGCTTTCTGTTTTATGTATAGTACTATGTATATGTCAATCCCAATCTCCCAGTTTATCCCCCTTTCTCCTCTGGTAACCATGGTTTGTTTTCTGCATCTATGACTGTATTTCTGCTTTCTAAATCAGTTCATTTGTACCATTTTTTTAGATTTCACATACAAGCAATATCATATGATATTCATCTTTCTCTGTCCGACTTACTTCACCTGGTATGACAATCTCTTGGTCCATCTGTGTGCTAAGTTGCTTTAGTCATGTCTGATTCTTTGTGACCTTTGGACTGTAGCCAGCCAGGCTCCTCTGTCCATGGGATTCTCCAAGTAAGAATACTGGAGTGGGTTGCCATGCCCTCCTCCAGGGGATCTTCCCGACCCAGGGATCGAACCCGCATCTCTTTAGTCTCCTGCATTGGCAGGCAGGTTTTTTACCACTAGTGCCAGCTGTGTTTAAATAGGGGCNCAAGTAAGAATACTGGAGTGGGTTGCCATGCCCTCCTCCAGGGGATCTTCCCGACCCAGGGATCGAACCCGCATCTCTTTAGTCTCCTGCATTGGCAGGCAGGTTTTTTACCACTAGTGCCAGCTGTGTTTAAATAGGGGCTTCCCCTTAAATGTGTATCTACCTGTTAGAGAAAGAAACCAGAAAACACTGTGACTACATCTCAAACTCTCCCCCCGCCTTTTTTTTTTTTTAAATCAAACTACTATTTGAAATGGGCAACAGAAAGAAAAGAAGATGGTTCTGAGTAGAAAGTAAGGTGTATAACAGTTCAAGAGGGGATGCTGGTTATACCTGGCCACAAGGCCAGAAGGCCTTGGTCAGAAGGCAAGAGGCACTCCTCGGCAGAAGAGGGAGATGTCCAGATGGCAGGCTGGTGTGCATGGGCCCTGACCTCAGCCCGGAGCCCACAGACAAGGACGGGGCACCAAATGCAGAACTTGGAAGGAGGAGGTAAGAGAGAACTCCCAAACTCTCACACAGGCTCACTCACTCATAAAAATGAACCTAAAATAGGATACAGATGAACTTACTTACCAAACAGACTCACAGATGTAGAAAACAAACAGGGTTCAGTTCAGTTCAGTTCAGTCACTCAGTCGTGTCCGACTCTTTGCGACCCCATGAATCGCAGCACNGAGAGGACAGTCCTTCCCGGGATGGACTGCCAGTGTCTGTCACCGTGGCACTGTGAGCTCAGTGTTCAGGGAGGCACTGGGCCCGTCTTTGCCAGGCAGGTCTCTGTTTACTGCCACTTGCTACAACACCCGGGCCCTCTGGGCCCCTGGGTGAGCAATGGTGCCCCTTTCCTCTGCCTGTTCTCAATGACACAGTGGGAAGTGTGTCTGAGCCTGGAGTATGAGGGTCACCAGTCTGAGGTTGGCTCGATAGATTACAGTGTTCTGCCCCAATAACACCTTGTCCTTGCACACTCCAGTGGAGGCAACTTCCTGTCGTCCTTTGAGATGTGAGAAATTGAATACTTCCTGCCTTATCAGTTAACAAGGATGTCATAGTCACCAGCAATTGCAGCCACCATGGATGGTGAGCTTGTGAGCCCTGGGGGAACTCAGAAAGGGAAGAATACCTGCCATCTA
Organism: Neotragus pygmaeus; assembly: GCA_006410875.1. NCBI lineage: Eukaryota > Metazoa > Chordata > Mammalia > Artiodactyla > Bovidae > Neotragus > Neotragus pygmaeus. The sequence goes on from SJYV01019221.1 coordinate 47,876, forward strand.
GTGGCCATCAGACTGCAGCCACTCCAAAAGGTGAGCCCCAAGGAAAGTAAGTTCAAAATATGAAAACAGTATACTGGCCCAGACAGCTGAGGTGCACATCAAAGGAATTATTTCAGTGAGCCAGACTCTTGCATCTTCCCATTCATAAAATGTGCTAAATTCCTGAATTTGGGATATCTGGTTTTCTTTAATGAACAATAATTTTTGATGTTCAGACCACCTGCCCTTTGTTGCAAAACCTCTGAGTGACCTGAATCCTCCCTCTCCTCCTAGAAGCAGTTCTCTCAGGGTTACCTGAGATACTGTCTCCCAGGCCCGAAGTCCTAAAAACTCCCACCAAATCAGACGTGGCTCTCAACTTTTAGGTTGTGAATATTTAAGTCCACAGATGCAACAGGGTTAAAGATAGTTAACGAAACTAGCGAAACTTGTTCTCTTGCAGATCCTGCTCTATTTCCTTTTTTTCTGGCCTGTCTGGACAGCTCTTTGGCCCAGCCCCTGGCCGTGAGGTGGGGCCCAGCAATGCCACATCACTCTTCTCAGCACAATCTTCTAGGTAACCCCAGGTACAATTCTTTGAATGACGCTGGCTCCTAGGAATCTCCTGTTGTCTACTTTCACCTTCACCTGAGTTGGTCTCTCTCGTGTGGCACAGTAATTCCAGGCAGGGGCACACTTCTCACCTGTGCCCTTGAATGCCAGCCCCTCCCTCCTGTCCCTGCACCCACACACACCCCTGCCCTGAGTCCTCCTCCCGACAGCTCCTCATGGCCCTCAGGGCCCCACGACCTCCCCCTTCTGTCTCCCAGAGTCTCCCAAAGCCCATGGCCTGGCAGGTGCTGAGCATTGTTGGGGTATGGTCCCAGGTCCCCCACTCAAGGCACAGCTGGGGAGTGACATGAGGACTGTGCCTGCCTGTGAAGGATGTCCAGGCCCCCAGTGCTGGGATGCACGTCCGCAAAGGCCAGAGAGCCGTGTGCTTCAGGGTGAGACGTATACCGTCCATGTCTTTTCTGCTTTCTGGTCCTTTGACATCTGGGGTCTCACTGACCCTGAAGGGAATGCCCCTCCCAGGGCCAGCCAATTCCTAGGCTAGTCTGACAGTGTGCTCCTCACACGAAAACCAACTAGTCCACAGCCCACATCCCCAGCCACCTCCTCCCTCAGGCTCTCACACTCTGGGCCACTCTCCACCTGCCTGCGCACCCCAGGGTCAGGTGCTGGATAGCGAGGGACAGCCCTTAGGCTTCCCTGGTGGCTCAGATGGTAAGGAATCTGCCTGCAGTGCAGGAGATCTGGATTCAATCCCCAGGTTGGGAAGATCCCCTGGAGGAGGGCATGGCAACCCACTCCAGTACTCTTGCCTGGAGAATCCCCATGGACAGAGAAGGCTGGTGGGCTACAGTCCATGAAGTCACAAAGAGTCAGACATGACTGAGTGACTAAGTGCATCNAAGATCCCCTGGAGGAGGGCATGGCAACCCACTCCAGTACTCTTGCCTGGAGAATCCCCATGGACAGAGAAGGCTGGTGGGCTACAGTCCATGAAGTCACAAAGAGTCAGACATGACTGAGTGACTAAGTGCATCACAGTCGTAGACCCCTCTGCAGTTGAAATCATTTTAACCAGGCAATTCTAAGGCAGTCTACCCTGCCTCGCCTATTTCTTCCGATGGAAACCTCAGTAAAGGCTTTTGCCAAAAAAAGAAAAAAACCGTTCCCCATATCTGCCCTCCACACTTTCTGACTCCTGCCGGGCCCCAGGGCTTCCCGTATGGCCCTGAGCGGCATGGCCTGCCCCCTCTCCTGGGAACTGTGAGCCACAAGCACGCTTGTCATTTGCAGTCATCTCCGAGTCAGTCAGTCTTGCTGTATGTCATGTATTCTAAGAGTATTGTATTTTACAACAGGACGAGAAGAGGAAAATGGTCCTGACTCTCAGGAGGATGCAGGCAGCACCCACAGGCGGACCCTCTGGGGTCTGCATGCCACGGAAGGGAAGCAGAAAGGTCAAAGGCTTGTGTCCAACCAAGTGGTCAGTGGCCATCCCCCACGCTCAGCCAGCCTGCCCTCAGCTGACCCGTGGCCTACACTTCCTTACTGGGTGAGAAATGCACCTGACTCTTGGTGGCTCTCCTTAGAAAAACACTAGGAAATCAAACACCAAACTATTTACTCTATCTCATTTCCTGGCCCTTTGGACCTCCTATCTCCCACTCTGGACTCTTACAGGTTCCTGTAAGCCACAATGCACGTTACCTTATCAGAATTCAAAACTACCCCCCAGAGGCCTGAAGAAATTCTGGCTGCAGAATCTAGGTCTGGAGACAGCTTTTGGAGTGAAAAAATGAAGTCTTATCGGCTTTGTGTAATGAAGAGACATTACTCTCTTCATTCTTCATTACCCAAATGAAGAGTAGTGAGAGTGAGGGGTATCCGTCACTCTACAGATGGACGTCACTGTACAGACAGAGGGGACGCAGTCACCTTCACAGCAGGAATGCCCCAGCCAGGGAGGTACTCTTATCGTTAGCTCTCACAAAGCAATAAGAACAGAGAGTGACACTGAAGGAAAGTAAGGATTTGGCAGGCATAGGAGAGGAAAGGGCATTCTGGCCGGGAGGGACAGGCTGTGCAGGGGAACAGAGATGGGTGGAAAGTTGCTGGAACTCAGGCTATAGTGTTGTGGACATAGTGGGAGTTGAACCCAGAGATGCAAAGACCAGTATGTTCCTAGTTCTGCATTCCAGGCCCACTGAGCCTGGTGAAGATTAATGGCTCAATAAAGACTTCTCAATAAGTGAATGAGGACAAGAGGTGGTTGTGGTCAGACACAGGGGACCCTGAATGCCTGATCAACAGCATTTTGCCATCTGCATGGAGCTGGCTAGCTGGTTTCCAGACAGGAAAGGACACCTAATTAGGCTTTGTTGCTTCTGAGAGCCCATGCCAGGATTGCCAGGGGATTCTGAGTTGAGCAAGAGGAGTTGGTTAGGCCATTCTCCTAAAATAAATAGTTTGAACTGTTCGTCCCTCAAGGACAAAATATAGTTCATGGAGCCTGTCTCATTATTCCTTGCAACATACATATGCAAAGCATTAGCTAGCAGACTCCCACTCCCCAGCTTGTTTAGAGAGTACAGATTTTTGCCAAGGTCACACAGCACACTAGAGGTGAAAGTGAAAGCAGCAAAGACCTCCAGCCCCTCTCCTAANCATTATTCCTTGCAACATACATATGCAAAGCATTAGCTAGCAGACTCCCACTCCCCAGCTTGTTTAGAGAGTACAGATTTTTGCCAAGGTCACACAGCACACTAGAGGTGAAAGTGAAAGCAGCAAAGACCTCCAGCCCCTCTCCTAACTATGCTTCTCTTGGTTTTTCCCCCTCTGCCTCGGCCAAGGGCCAAGGCTGATCCACAAACCACGGCTTAGGCCCTGATGTCTAGGCCTGAGACAGGGACCTGCTCCTCCAGGCAGCCAACGCCAGCCTGCTCACAGCAGTGTCCTCTGAGATTTTCTGTCCTTTTGTCCTCTGAGATTTTCTGAGATTTTCTGTCCTCTGAGATTTTCTGTCCTTCTGTCCTGTGAGATTTTCTCCTAGAAGACATGGCTCTTGTATGCCTGGGAAAAGGCAGGATAAGAGGTGAGCTAGACCCAGGTGACCCTGGGCCCGTCCAGCCTTGCGGTAAATGTGCAGATGGTAGGTTTTCCCAGCTGTGTCCCATGGAGGTCCCCTTCACAAACACCTCCCTGAACCCTCCAGAAGACTGGCATCTTTATGTGATTCCCAGTCCCTCATTCTGGTCCTGGCGAGCTGGCTGCCGAGATTCATTCAACAACTTTAACAAATATTCATTGAGTACTTGTTGTGTGCCAGGCACCGTGCTAGCTGACATCCCCTGCACAGTAGTGTAGGCTCTGTGCCAAGTGTGTCAGGAGTTGAAAGGAAATGTGACAGGCACAGTCCTGCCTCATGAGCTTGNCAACTTTAACAAATATTCATTGAGTACTTGTTGTGTGCCAGGCACCGTGCTAGCTGACATCACCTGCACAGTAGTGTAGGCTCTGTGCCAAGTGTGTCAGGAGTTGAAAGGAAATGTGACAGGCACAGTCCTGCCTCATGAGCTTGCGGTCTGGAATCTTGCCATTCAGGGATCAGTGCAATATAATTGTGGAAAGATCACATCTTAAAGAGACCTGGATTCAAGACACAGGTCTAGCTTCTTATGGCTATTTATAATACAGCATTACAGTGGGAATTTGTGTCGCTAGAAAGATCAAATGCCTAGCCAAAACTGTCAAATCAAGAGTCAAAACATGTCTCTTAAACCACTAACCCACTTATGTCTGAAAGCACTAACAACTAAAGGAATTCTTTGGAGAGGGTTGTTGGTATGTTGTGAAACAAAGAAGGAAAGAAGAGGGAAAGAGAGAGATGGAGGGAGATGGAGGGAGGAAGGGTGTTAATAAGTGCTGTCTCTTGTCTTATAAGGACACTAATCCTATTAGATCAAGGCCCCACCTTAAGACCTCCTTCAGTTCAGTTTAGTTGCTCAGTCATGTCTGACTCTTTGTGACCCAATGGACTGCAGCACACCAGGCCTCCCGGTCCATCACCAACTCCCAGAGTTTACTCAAACTCATGTCCATTGAGTCAGTGATGCCATCCAACCATCTNGCTGCTTGTATATTTTGGAAATGAATCCTTTGTCAGTTGTTTCATTTGCTATTGTTTTCTCCCATTCTGAGGGTTGTCTTTTCACCTTGTTTATAGTTTCCTTTGCTGTGCAAAAGCTTTTACGTTTAATCAGGTTCCACTTGTTCACTTTTGTTTTTATTTCCATTACTCTAGGAGGCGGGTCATCGGAGAGGGCAATGGCACCCCACTCCAGTACTCTTGCCTGGAGAATCCCGTGGACAGAGGAGCCTGGTGGGCTGCAGTCCACGGGGTCACTGAGAGTTGGACACGACTGAGCGGCTTCCCTTTCACTTTTCACTTTCATGCATTGGAGAAGGAAATGGCAACCCACTCCAGTGTTCTTGCCTGGAGAATCCCAGGGACAGCGGAGCTTGGTGGGCTGCCATCTATGGGGTCGCACAGAGTTGGACACGACTGAAGTGACTTAGCAGCAGCAGGAGCAGGAGGTGGGTCATAGAGGATCTTGCTTTGATTTATGTTAAGTCTTCTGCCTATGTTTTCCTCTAATAGTTTTATAGTTTCTGGTTTACATTTAGGTCTTTAATCCATTTTGACTTTACCTTTGTGTATGGTGTTAGGGTGTGTTCTAATTTCATTCTTTTACATATAGGGGTCCAGTTTTCCCAGCACCATTTATTGCAGAGGCTGTCTTTGCCCCATTGTATGTTCTTGACTCCTTTGTCAAAAATAAGGTACCCATAGGTGCATGGGTTTATTTCTGGGCTATCTTGCTCCATTGGTCTATATTTCTGTTTTTGTGCCAGTACCATACTGTCTTGATGACTGTAGCTTTGTAGTATAATCTGAACTCAGGAAGGTTGATTTCCTCGAGCTCCATTCTTCCTTCACAAGACTGCTTTGGCTATTGTCTTTTGCGTTTCCATATTAATTGTGAAATTTTTTGTTCTAGTTCTGTGAAAAATGTCATTGGCAATTTGATAGGGATTGCACTAAATCTGTAGATTGTGTTTGGTAGCATAGTCATTTTCACAATGTTGATTCTTCCTATCCAGGAACAGGAATATCTCTCCATCAGTTTATGTCATCTTTGATTTCTTTCATCAGTGTCTTATAATTTTCTGTGCACAGTTCTTTTGTCTCCTTAGGTAGGTTTATTCCTAGATATCTTTTTGTTGCAATGGTGAATAGGATTTTTTCCTTAATTTCTCTAATTTTCATTGTTAGTATATAAAAATACAAGTGATTTCTGCGCATTGATTTTGTATCCTGCAACTTTGCTTAATTCACTGATTAGTTCTAGTAATTTTCTGATACTATCCTTAGGGTTTTCTATGTATAGTATCATGGTCATCTGCAAACAGTGAGAGGTTTACTTCTTCTTTTCCAAACTGGATTCCTTTTCTTTTTCTTCTCTGATTGCTGTAGCTAGGACTTCCAGAACTATGTTGAATAATAGTGGTAAAAGTGGACACCCTTGTCTTGTTCCTGATTTTAGGGGGAATATTTTCAGTTTTCCACCATTAAGAATAATGTTTGCTATAGGCTTCTCATATATAGGGCTTCTCTCCTTGCTCAGTTGGTAAAGAATCTGCCTGCAATGCAGGAGACATGGATTCAATTCCTAGATTGGGAAGATTCCCTGGAGAAGGAAATAGCAACCCAGCCCAGTATTCTTGCCTGGAGAATCCCATGGACAGAGGAACCTGGCAGGCTACAGTACATGGGGTCTCAAGAGTTGGACACGACTGAGTGACTTTCACTACTGCTACAATACTATCATAAATGGCCTTTACTATGTTGAGGTAGGTTCCCTCTATGCCCATTTTTTCAAGAGTTTTAATCATAAATGGGTGCTGAGTTTTGTCAAAGGCTTTTTCTGCATCTATTGAGATTATCATTGAAGGTTTTTAATCCTTCAATTTGTTAATGATTTGCATATACTGAATAATCCTTGCATCCCTGGAATAAACCTAACTTGATTACGGTGTATGAGATTTTTTATGTGTTGCTGAATTCTGTTTGCTAAAATTTTGTTAAGGATTTTTGCATCTATGTTCATCACTAACATTGGCCTGTAGTTTTCTTTTTTTGTGTTGTCTTTGTCTGGTTTTAGTGTCAGGGTGATGGTGGCCTTGTAGAATGAGTTTGGAGTGTTCCTTCCTCTGAAATTTTTTGAAACAGTTTTAGAAGAATAGACATTAACTTCTTTCTAAATGTTTGATAGAATTCTCCTGTGAAGCCATCTGGTCCTGGGCTTTTTTGGGGGGGAGCGGGGGAGATTTTTGACCACAGCTTCAATTTCAGTGCTTGTAGTTGGGTTGTTAATAATTTTTATTACTTTCCTGGTTCAGTCTTGGAAGATTGAACTTTTCTAAGAATCTGTCCATCTGTCCATTTCTTCCAGGTTATCCATTTTATTGCCATATAGTTGTTCATAATAGTTTCTTATAATCCTTTGTAATTCTGCATTGTCTGTTGTAACCTTTCCTTTGTCATTTCTAATTTTGATGTGATTCTTTTTTTCTTGATGAGTCTGGCCAAAGGTTTGTCAATTTTATCTTCGCAAAGAACCAGCTTTTAGTTTTTTTAATCTTTAGTATTGTTTCTTTCATTTATTTTTATTTCTGCTGGGATCTTTATGATTTCATTCCTTCTATTAATTTTGGGGGGTGGGGTTTGTTCTTTTTCCAGTTGTTTTAGGTGTAAAGTTAGGTTGTCTATTAGATGTTTTTCTTGTTTCTTGAGGTAGGATTGTGTTGCTATAAATTTCGCTCTTAGAACTGCTTTGGCTGCATCCCATAGGTTTTGAGTTGTCGTGTTTTCATTGTTTTCTTAGAATTGCTTTTGCTGCATCTCATAGATTTTGGAGTATTGTGGTTCTATTTTTATTTGCCTCAAGGTACTCTGATACCTTTCTTCATTGACACTTTTTTAAAAAGTAGAATGTTCTTTAGTCTCTACATGTTTGTTTTTCCTATTTTTTCTTCCTATAATTGATTTCTAGTTTCATACCATTGTGGTTGGGAAAAATGCTTGATACAATTTCTATCCTGTAAAATTTGTTGAAACTTGTTTTGTAGCCTGACATGTGATCCATTCTGGAGAACTTTTCAAGTGCAACTTTTCAATGTGTATTCTGCTGTTTCTGGATGAAATGTCCTGTAAACCCAACTGGTCTATTGTGTCATGTATGACCACTGTTTCCTTACTGATTTTCTGTCTGAACTATCTGCCCATTAATGTAACTGATGTGTTAATACTATTATTGTATCATTGTCAATTTCTCCCTTTATGTCTGTTAATATTTGCTTTATATATTTAGGTGCTCCTATTGCATATATGTTAGAAAGTGTTGTATCTTCTTCTATTGATCCCTTTATCATTATACAATCCCCTTTGGTTTTTGTTCCAGATTTTGTTTTAAAGTCTATTTTGTCTAATATGAGTGCTGCTACCACCATTTTATCATGCTGTTTTCATCCTCTCACTTTCAATCTGTATGTGTCTTTTAACACTGAAATGAGTCTCTGCAGGCAGCATACAGATGGGTCTTGATTTTTAATCCAATTACCTGCCCTGTGTCTTTTGTTTCGAGCATTTAGCCCATTGACATTTAAAGTGATTATTGGTAGATATATATGTATTGCCATTTTGTTGCTTGTTTCCTGGTTGTTTCTGTAGTTCTTTCCTACTCCTTTATTTTTAGTTTATTACCGTGTGGTTTGATGTTTTAGTGGTATCCTTGTATTCCTTTCTCTCTCTCTCTCACGTGCTTTTTTTTTTTCTTCTTCTTCTTCTGTATCTACTGTAGGTTTCTGATTTGTGGTTACTATAAGGCTCATGTATGTTTACCTTTCTACTTGTTTTAAACTGGTAGTCATTTAAGTTCAAACGCATTCTAAAAGATTTACAATTTTACTCCCTTCCTCCATGCTATTTTTTACACTCCATATTTTACATCTTTATGCTTATCCTTTCACTTTTTAAATAGTTGATTTTACTTTTTTTTTGTCTTTTAATATTCATGCTAGACTATTTAAGTGGTTGATCTACAGCCTTTACTATTTTCTTTTATCAGTGAGACTTGTGCTTTCCTATAGATATTTACTTCTTGTTGTAGCCTTTTCTTTTCACTTAGGACATTTTAACATTTCTTTTTGGGTAGGTTTAGTATTGATTAACTCTTAGTTTTTGCTTGTCTAAGAAGTTTTCTCTCCTTCAATTCTAAGGTAGAGTATCTTAGTTTCAGGTTTTCCCCTTTCAGCACTTTAAATACATCATGTCATTTCCTTTTGAGACCAACAGGAAGTTTTTGCAGGAAATCAGCCAATAGTCTTACAGGGGTTCCCTTGTATATAACTGCTTTTCTTTTGCTGCCTTTAGAATTATCTTTTCTTCTTTAATTTTTGTCACTTTGATTATAATATGTTTTGGTGTGGCTCTGTTTAGGTTCATCTTGTTTGGAACGCTTTGTGCTTCTGGTACCTGGATATATTTCTTTCTTTAGGTTTGGAAAGGTTTCTGCCACAGGTTTATCAAATATATACATTTTTGACCTCTTTTTTTGTTCTTCTTCTGGGACTCTTGTAGTACAAATCATGAGATCTCTTAAACTCTTTCTTTTTGCAGCTTTGATTGCTGATTTCCATTATTTTATCTTTCAGATCACATATGCATTCTTCTGTATCATCTAGTCTGTTAATTCTTTTCAGTATGTTTTTAATTTCAATTATTGTATTCTTTAGTTCTGGCTGGCTCTTTTTAAAAAATATTTTTTATCTCATTAAAATTATCATTATGTTTATTTTTCTAATTCAGATTAGCATTCTTATTACTAATTATTTGAACTCTGATACATTATTTGTTTCATTAGTTGTTTTTTTCAGGGGTTTTCATATTCTTTCCTTTGAATTAAATTCCTCTGTCTTTTCATTTTGCTTAATCTTCTCTGTATCTATGAAATTAAGTGAAACAGTTACCTATCTCAAACTTGCAGGGGTGTTCTTATGTAGAAGCATCCCTGTGCAGTCTGTTGTGCCCAGTGTTTTTGGTGGANGGCTCAATACCATCAGGAAACTCTTCACTGCTATAGGTAAGAACTGACGTGGATACAGGGGGTGGATGTGGGATGCTCAGGGAAGCTTCCTATTCACTCTTTGTTCTCTTGCCCCAGGGGTTCTCCTCCCAGCTGTGCTCTTCACATCTGTTTTCTGGGTTAGATCCAGCTTCAGCACCACCATAGCCCTCTTGACAATATCTTCTGCCATCAAAAGCTTCAACCAAGTAGGAGCCCTTATCAACTTCATGGATATTGCTCCTCGGTAGGGACCCCTTTGCCTGATCCTCACAGAAGTTCAGTTCATATCCAGTAATCTGCTCTGACACACACGAGTAAAATGTAACATGTACTATGGGTCATAGGAAATTTCAGTACCACTCCTCATCCAAATAACTCCTGGAATGGACCCAAAGCTCATCAACCACTATTAAATTAGTTTTTCCAGATGAAAACAGGAGTCAGTGGCTGCACTCACAGTTCAACTGTGGGAGACTCATCTCAATCTCTTTCTGTTGAATGCAGCAGTTACATAGGACTGGGTCACTGAAAGGACTCATAAACTTCAGAGGGTATGCTTATGTAAGCCTTTAATATAGGTAGAGGATAGCAGGAGAAACATTTACCTCTGATATAGGAAATATCAGAGATGACTGAGACTTCCAAATGTAGCTCCCAGGGACCATCCACAGACCGTTCACAGTCAACAGGACACACTTCATCTTCAGATAATGAACCACCAAATTGCATGGGAGATACCTTGGTCTTAGGGGAGCCAATGTCTCATCCACTGAGAGATCTTTTACCTAAAAACAAGGCTTCTTAGCAGAAGCCAGGAGAACATATAAAGTAGGTGCCAACCATCAATTTGTGCATTTGGTATAAAGAATGTTGACAAGTTAGTACAGTTTATACCCCCCTGGAAATCCCAGATCTTGGCACTGGATTATATGCATCACTAGTCAGTACATTTCACTCAGGTTTGACTAAGGACCAACACAGCCCCAGGAATCCCCAGATAAACACAGAGTTGCAACAGATCAGTTGATATGAACTCTATGCTTACACAGGAATATTGCTTTCTCCAGGTACAGAGATGTGTATAAGAGACAGGGTGTGGGCTGTGGTAGTCCCAGCACCAGTCAGAGTCCTGGACAGCTTCTGATCTGCTGCCTTCATAGGCACCAGCAATGTTCAGATGTTATGCTTAGTCTGAGCTGTCTCTCTCCCTCACAACTGCATACTCTTCTCAGGCATGGCAGCCCTCTCCCCAGCGTGGAGCTGCATGGGGAGCAAGAGGGGCTGCAGCAGGTGCTCTGCTCAGGTTGATGTGTGTGTTACCCAGTGGTGGGAAACCAGCCAGAGTCCTTGTCAGTTTCAATCTGCTTCTTCTGCCTTTTTTTGGGAGTAAGCAAGTGTGTGCATTCTCTTCCTAAGTGGAGTCTAGGTTTCTCTTTTTCTTCTTTTTTTAATAGTCCGGCTATCAATCCCACTATTTTTCAAAATATCAGGTAAAGGGAATTGTCCTATTGGTGTCAGACCCCAGGGTGTAGCACTCAGTATGTGGTTCTCACCACTCACTCCCTAGGGAGCATCTCCGAACCTATGTAATTCTACCTCTTCTGTGTACCCTCCTAAGGATGCAAGTTCTGATCCGATCACTTCTCTTCATTTCTACCCAATTCCGTGTGGATCTTTCTTACAGTGTTGGTTGGATAGCAGTCTTTCTGCCAGTCTCCAGTTTGTTTTCAGTGAGAACTTTTCCACATGTAGTTGTATTCTTGATGTGTTCATAGGGAGGTGAGCTTTGCATCCTCTTACTCCACCATCTTGATCTCCCTCCTCTATAAACTTTTATATTTATCAACAAATTGCCTTCCATGGGGCATTAATATTTGGAAGTGCCTGATTCCCCTTGGCATCACCACAGATCATGTCAAAAAACTGTTGCACTCTTGCCAATTTGACAAAATGTTATCTCACAGTAATTTTACTATTATGAGGTTGGTTACCTTTTAATACGTTTAGGAATCACTTTTTTTTTTTTTTCAGTAACTTGTCTTTCATACCCTTTGACTATTTTTCTACTTAGCTTTTGTTCTTTTTAATATCTATTTCCACAGATCCTTACATATGACAACATTAGTCCATTTTTTTCAAATTGAACTTAATGTATATTTTTCCTCAGACACTAAAATTATATTGGCTCATTCCAGTAACTTAAGTTTTTATTAAAAGTGCTATGTATATACAAGAAAAGCTATAGACAAAGACTATCCACCCAGGGATCAGTCTGTGTCATGGTGGCTGTAGTGAGGCATGCACTTCACCTCAGTTCTGGTTCTCAGAGTGGGATACTGTCAGCCCTGCCGTTTGCTTCTGCCTGTATCTGTCTTGTCCCTGGAGGTCTACTGGCAGATTTTCTCCTCTCCAGAAAAATCCTCAGGCTCAATACCATCAGGAAACTCTTCACTGCTATAGGTAAGAACTGACGTGGATACAGGGGGTGGATGTGGGATGCTCAGGGAAGCTTCCTATTCACTCTTTGTTCTCTTGCCCCAGGGGTTCTCCTCCCAGCTGTGCTCTTCACATCTGTTTTCTGGGTTAGATCCAGCTTCAGCACCACCATAGCCCTCTTGACAATATCTTCTGCCATCAAAAGCTTCAACCAAGTAGGAGCCCTTATCAACTTCATGGATATTGCTCCTCGGTAGGGACCCCTTTGCCTGATCCTCACAGAAGTTCAGTTCATATCCAGTAATCTGCTCTGACACACACGAGTAAAATGTAACATGTACTATGGGTCATAGGAAATTTCAGTACCACTCCTCATCCAAATAACTCCTGGAATGGACCCAAAGCTCATCAACCACTATTAAATTAGTTTTTCCAGATGAAAACAGGAGTCAGTGGCTGCACTCACAGTTCAACTGTGGGAGACTCATCTCAATCTCTTTCTGTTGAATGCAGCAGTTACATAGGACTGGGTCACTGAAAGGACTCATAAACTTCAGAGGGTATGCTTATGTAAGCCTTTAATATAGGTAGAGGATAGCAGGAGAAACATTTACCTCTGATATAGGAAATATCAGAGATGACTGAGACTTCCAAATGTAGCTCCCAGGGACCATCCACAGACCGTTCACAGTCAACAGGACACACTTCATCTTCAGATAATGAACCACCAAATTGCATGGGAGATACCTTGGTCTTAGGGGAGCCAATGTCTCATCCACTGAGAGATCTTTTACCTAAAAACAAGGCTTCTTAGCAGAAGCCAGGAGAACATATAAAGTAGGTGCCAACCATCAATTTGTGCATTTGGTATAAAGAATGTTGACAAGTTAGTACAGTTTATACCCCCCTGGAAATCCCAGATCTTGGCACTGGATTATATGCATCACTAGTCAGTACATTTCACTCAGGTTTGACTAAGGACCAACACAGCCCCAGGAATCCCCAGATAAACACAGAGTTGCAACAGATCAGTTGATATGAACTCTATGCTTACACAGGAATATTGCTTTCTCCAGGTACAGTGCCTTAGTCAGGGCACTATCACAGATCTTTTCTTACCTGGCAGGAGCCATCTCTTCCACAGTCAATGGATTTTTGATCAGTCAGGTAAGGTAAAATGTTCTGATGATGATGATAGTCACAAAAGTCAACTAGAAAGGTCACCCAGCCTCTCATTCTCACCCTAGGCTCATCTCATGCAGAGAAATCACCACATGTTCAGGGTATGAAGTGAAGGAGAATGCTCCATTGTATGAGTTTATGCCTTATGAGTTGTTAGAAGATGAGTTTCTCATGCTAATCATCAAATTTTCCAGGAATAATCACAGCATTTATTGTAAAGTATGGAATAGCCAACATTCTGATTTGCCTGGGGCTGAGGGCTTTCCTGGGATGTGAAGCTTTTAATGCTAAAACTTTGAAAGTTCCAGGCAATCCAGAAGGAGTTGGTTATCCTATGTAGGAACCCAACAAATAGTTATAGAACAAATAAGCGAGATGCTGAGTCGATGACAGAGTGAAAGCACAATCTGGACCTTACACATATGTTCACCAGTGGTTAGTACAGCAATTCCTCTGCCCAGTATTGCTTACATAGTGTTTTTACACTCATACAACCTTCTGTCCTGGGAGGTGCATTTAAAATTGTCAGAATAAACAAATTCATCTGATGACAACTTCATATGACTCAGACTTGGTACCGACTTTTTGTGAGAAATATGTATATGACATTCACATGACAATCATTCTTTAAGTTTCTTGCGGTTTCTACCAGTAAGCCAGGAAAATGAATAGAGAATAACAAAGAAAGGGTATTTTTTTTGACACGAAGTCCTTTCTTTGTTTGAAGCTTCAGTTCTCTTCCAGCCCCTAAGACACTGTCAGAAAATGGCTGTTTAAAATAGAAATTCTCAAATTGCCCTTCTTTCCCTTGTTACTCACTTATTCATTCAACAAGTAGGCAGTCAATATTGGAATGGGCCATGCAATGTTTAAAAGAATAAAACAAAAGTCCCTGCCCTTGTAAGGTTGATATGGTAGGGAAAAAAAAAAACAACAGAAAACTAATAAGCTAAACAAAAACATGATATACTGAATGATGGTAAGTGCTAAGAGAAAAAGTAAGGCAGGAGAGGAGAGTAGGGCATATAAGGGGGGTGGGGTTACAGTTTTAAATGGGGTGGCTGAAAAAGTAAGAATGGGAAGAATGGGAAGTAAGCAAGAATGGGAAGCAAGCACATGGGTGAGACAAATGGCTACCTGAGGGGAGTAACATTCCAGCAGAGGGAAAGGCCTGGGCACCAGAAATTCTAGGAACAACCAGGAATATATAATTTAGGGCAGAGTTGGGGGTAGGGTCAGTGGAACATGGTGCCAGAGCCTTTCTGCAGCAGGATGGACAAGAACAAGGAGACTGTTGATAACTTGTGGTTTCTTGCCTCCAGGATCCAGAGCTTGGCTGGAGAAATGTCTTCTTACTTTCAGCTGCTGTGGGACTATTAGGCCTGATTTTCTACCTCATTTTCGGCCAAGCAGAAGTGCAGGACTGGGCTAAATGCAGACATGCACCCACTTCTGAGCAAACGAGTGATGCCTCAGATGCCAGCGCTTAGTTGTTCACTGTTTGACCTCATGGACATTCCCCTTTCATACCTGCTTGACTAATTAGCCTTTCAGCTTGAATTGGCTTTACTTCCTGTATCTTCTCTGATATACTATGCCATAATGAAAATGCTGCCTGGAGATTTTACAAGGGATGGTGAGGGGAAGGTTAGTTATTTAACTCTAAGCTCCTGAGAACATAGGTGTGTCTGAATTTCTATATGTTCTCCACTCTTTTCACTGTTATTGCAACATATTTGGTAGAGACGAAATACTCCTAAAACCCTTGTTAATTTCTTGACTGATAGGGAAGAGAGGACAATCTTTTATTATAATGCTTGGTCTTAGTCCTTGGTTCCAGACAGAAGAGCTTCTAAGACCCTCAGTATCTCTAGAGTGATCAAGGTGTCTTTATGGTGTACAGATGAGATGACTGGGGGCTGGGGGCTCTAGATAGCTTCAGGATGGGGGTCAGTTGCCAAAAGACCAAGACGTGATGAGAAGGTTGGAACTTGCAGCTGTGCCATCCCACATCTGGGGAGGGGAGAGGGGCTCGAAATTTATTCATCAATTGCCAGTGAATTAATAAATTATCCCTCACAATAAAAATCTCTGTAAAAACCCTAACAGTGGGGTTCTGAGAATTTCTGGGATGGTAAACACACAGAGGTTCTGGGAATGGTGCACCCAGAGAGGGCATGCAAGCCCTGCATCCCTTCCCACATAGCTTGCCCTATGCATCTTTCCTATTTGACTGTTCCTCAGATGCATCCTTTAGTATATAAACCATTAACAGTAGGTAAACAATTTTCCTGAGTTCTGGGAGTCAGTCTAGCAAATTATCAAATTTGGGGAGGGGCCTTGGGGACCCTGAGTTCTGAAAATAAACAGAAGTCTGGGTACCTTGGGCACCCACTATTTTGATTGGTGTCTGAGTAGCTGTTATCAAAATTGAATTAAGTAGGATCTTGGTGTCCACAGAGAACTGGAGAACTGCTTGGTGTGGAAAACCCACATTTGCTATGACAGTGTTGTAAATAGAGAAACAATTTTTCTTTAGTTATCCAGATATAAGCTAGAGAGGCTACAGGACAATTTCTTACCAAAGTAAAAGAGGACACCAGAACCATGGGGAGTGAAGACTGAGAATCACAATAGGACTTGTATCCAAACATCCAGAGTATGAATCCTGAGCACTACTATCAAAAGAAAGCCCCAAACAATGGAAGCCACAGTGTATAAATCCAAAGTCCTGGACCAGGAAGACAGAGCAGGGAGTTAAGTAAGAAGGGATACAGGGCCATTCTGAGGCTTGGCTTGGATAGGATGCTCAGGTGAAAAATGTCAAAGCAGAATGGACACTAAAGACTGAATCCATTTTAGGATACTCCCAGGCAGTGCAGTGGTAAAGAATCTGCCTGCCAATGCTGGAGATGCAAGAGATGCAGGTTTGAACCTAGGATTAAGAGGATCCCCTGGAGCAGGAAATGGCAAGCTACTCCAGTATTCTTGCCTGGAAAATCCCATGGACAGAGGAGCTTAGTGAGCTACAGGCCACTGGGCCACAAAGAATCAGACTCGACTGAGCATGCACGCACATACTCACACACACACATTCTCTCTCTCTCACACACATACGGCTGTCACTTTGCTGTGCACCTGTAAATATCATAATATTGTTAATCAGGTATACTCCAATACAAAATAAGAAGCTTTTTAAAAATGACTGAATCCACTTTAACAAGAATAAGAAACATACCTGCAATGAATGGGGTGGGGTAGTAGACTTCAACTGTTTCAGACAACTTGCTTTCTATGGAGGCTAGCTTTGGAATCAGAAACCTCTTAATACTGCAGTGCTGGGGTGCTCTCCAGGGTCAGCTCTTTCCTTCTTTCTGGTCATCATGACCTCTGCCTCGCATCTGGCTTGCAGCACCATGCAGATCCCTTGAATCTTGGCGAACAGACATTGTCCAGTTTCTCCCCTATTTCTTCAAACACCTGTTCAGGCTGCCACTCCTGTCTCTGATGGCTTGCTCTGCTCCTATGCTGGAATTCTACCTGCCTTCAGAGGGCCTCATTTAATATTCATCTGTTAACATGTCTTCCAAAAATGAGCACAATTCCTGTGCTGGCTTGACTCCATCCCAAATATATGGACAGTGTATATGGTATATCTGCTTTCATTAATCCCTCATGTGGGCAACATGAACACTAAGTAAATATTCATCAACACATAACATGGAGCAATGGCAGAGACCAAAACCAGGTATAGCTTCAACTTCTCAGGAGGGTGGATGACTTTGAATCAAAATACCACTCAAATAAATGTGCGATGTCTGTGGAATGAAATCATGAGAGGTACACCAGGCTATGAGAGTGAATGATAAAGGCATATGCACACGTCTGAAGATAAGGAAGGGCCCCCATAACAAAGTTTCAATTTTTTGCTAGGATCTGAAGAACAATAGTTAATTGATACAGAAGGTGGATGGAGAGAATGTTCTAGAAATATGGTATAAAATAAGAAAAGATTGGTGGCAGGAGGGAGCTGGGAAGGCCTGCCAAGTGGTTTTATTCTATGTTGCCTCCTATTTGGAAGGGGTAAGAGAAAGGTCTAAAGTGCTCTTGTCAGACAAGAGGACCAAAAAGTAGTGACACACCCTGCAGGTAGCCAGCCAAGGTGATCACCTCCCACAGAGTAAGGCCAGTGTTACACATTATTCCACAACTGCTTCATTTATGACAGTTCCCTCTACCTAGTATGATTGTAAATTTCTAAGGTTTAGGAACCATGACATACACTATTTTGTAATATCTTTAACACAGAAGATATTAGCATCTTGTATACAGTAAGTGCTAATAAACTTGTGTGTGTGTGTGTATAAAATACTTGTTGAATCCCTGTATGCGTCAACAATGAAATGGCTTTGGGGTGATATGAGACATGTTAGGAAAGAAATGATGGGGAAAAAAGGATCCTATTTCGATCCAATTTTTCTTTAACTCCCTTTGTTTTACAAAATAGAATCAGTTACACCCATGGGCTCTCTTCCTTATCTCATCTGATATTTAGATATTGAGACACTAGGTCTGCTCCATTCCATAGCTATCACACAGTCAACTCCAGGCTCTCATTGGTGATGGTTAAGATGTTTGCCATCAGGGCAGAGTTTCTTGTTTATTTATGAGCCAACCATGTCTGCCTTTATTCACCTCTTTTCCTTCTCTAGGCCCTTTTATTTCTTTCTAATCTGTCACTTTTAGTTGCTTCTGAAAACAAGCGATTTCTCCCTGGGCCTGACTTATATTGGGTTGGCAAAAAGGTTTGTTCATTCAATACATTATTCAATAAAGTTCTTCTTGAAAATTAAAAAAAAAATGTGTCTTTTATTTTTGCTTAACACTGGACAAACTTTTTGGCCAGCCTAATAGTTTTGTCCCTTACTTTAAGGCTGTCCTTAAGCACAGAAAATTTCTTCAATTTTCCAGTAGCCCATACATCTAGGACATGGAGGAGTAAGGGCTGCAAATTGTGGAAAAGCTCTTTCACAAAGTCTTAGAATAAAATCTTATCTTNATTCAACTGAACTGAATCACTTGATAAATGGAAGTTGATTGCATATTTGAAGCATACTATATACTCATCTCTGAAAATATTTAATAGCTTCATAGCTTTAGTTTGCCTCTTTGGGACTTAAATATATAAACATAGTATGGGATAAAGCATTCAGTGATTATCTTCAGATCTTTATTATCTGTGAAAATTAAAGGCTTAACGATCTGTTTCTGTCATGCTCGCTGGTTGATGATATCAGACTCACTTAAGTTGGTCATCCATCCAAAACTCTGTGCTGATTCTGCACATCAAACACTAATGAACACCCTCGTCTGCAGGTGTCTTATTTGTACTGCGATGTGAACACAGATGGGACAGAGTTGTTTTCAATTGAATCTATAAGCTGTGAAAATGGTATATGCACAGTTATCTCTATTATTTGAGATTTAGGAAAGCAGAAGTACTATAATACGTTGGGATATATGGTAGAGCTTTCGAAAGGAGGGGCCATTTTAAATAACACAAACAAAAATACTGAACAAGGCAACAAATATTAAGAGACACTAAATTATCAGGTCTCTAGATTGCATGAGCCGCTGATGTACAACCTTGCCTGGTTATATACCATCTGGCTCAAGCTACTGAGTGTGATTCTGTATCATGAGTAACATACAGTAAATGATGAAGGCTGTAATTCAAGAAGTACATCTGGTGTTCTTTATGGAAACCTCAACCATGCTGTCCAAATGAGGACTGATTCTGGGGAAAGACTGAATGCAGAAAGAGAAGGGGGCAGCAAAGGATGAGATGGTTAGATAGACCATCATTGACTCAATGGATGTGAATTGGAGTGAACTCCAGAAGATAGTGGAGGACAGAGAAGCCTGCAGTCCATGGGGTCACAAATGATCAGACATGACTTAGAGACTGGACAACAACAAAATTTATATACTGAATTCCCAATGCCCAATACTTTAAAATGTGACCTTATTTGGGGATAGGGTCTTTACAAAAATTATCAAGTGAGGTGTCCTTATAAAAAGGGGAACTTCAGTGAGAGACATGAATATGGGGATAATGCCATGTGAAGAGACTCAGGGAAAAATGGCCTTGCATAAACAAAGGAAAGAAGCCTGGAATAGATCTATCCCCCCACAGTCCTCAAAAGGAATCAACTCTTAATTTCAGATTATGGCCCCTAAAATTCAGAGACAATATATTTCTGTTTTTTAAGCCACCCGGTTTGTGGTCATTTGTTATGGCAGCTTTTGTGAACTAATACCATCTCTTCCTAAATGATTCTGCTTTCTTGATGAAAGTATTTGGACACAGACTGGCACCTGCCCCATGCTGGGACTTATATAGTTTCACTTTCCTAACCACAGTGTTTGGGATTGAAAGAATGGCCTAAATAAAAGGCCAGTTAGAGTCTTTTCATGGAGATATTTAAATTGGAATGCACAAATAACAGTCTTTACTCTCAGATGGAAAATATGAGTTTAGAAACTGCTGGTTGCCCTTGCTTCTCTCCACAGAGAAAACCAATCAGTAGAAATAGAAAACTGGATGTGACATGTGGAGAGGAATAAAGCAAAAAAGCAGAAAATGGTAAGGGTCACTGGTTGACGTTCTGAAATATACAGCTATCCAGACTTCCCTGATTACATGGGGCATTACAGGGAAGTTGTTCTCTGTTTTCTTTTGTTAATTACTCTGTTATTGTGCAAATGTCTTAAACTGAATCTAAATTCTCAAAACTAAAATGATATTGATATTAGTTATCTTTTGATAACATCAAAAGGTCAATTAATCATTTGCAAAGTTTTCAGCACATAATACATACTAAATTAAATAAATGTTTTTTAATATTAAATTTATCAGTGTCTGAACAAAAATAATTGGTCAAGAATCATGGTGTACCCTAAGATTGGAGGTCTTATTTATTAGAATTTTGACTTATTTTTATACCATAACCTCAGGGCAAATATATTTCTCACCATTACCTTGTTACTTTGTCTGTCTGCCATGTCTAAGTCCTATTTAGTAGGTGGTTTTCATTTGATTATATCTAGGCTTCTTCTTGCCCAAGGTTAAGTTCCTACTGCCTTCAGCATTCAGTGCCTCTCATTCATCCAAGTTCTTAATGCTTGTATTCTTTCTCATAGTGCCCTGCTTTATTTCTGCTTGTTTGTGAGCCACATAATAATGGGCATTGCCAAAACATGTGACTACTAATAACTGGAAAGTCATTAACAAAATCACCTAAATTGAAACCTCATTTTTTGCTGAGTTTTTGGCTGACTTACAAGCACATTCACCCTATGACAAGAGGAAAAATAAACATAATGGCAGTAGGTTAGCTACTTATTTACTTATTTTTCATAAAAGCATCTGTTTAAGTGAGTTCAGGTACAGAAATAAGAAAGAATTGTTTGATTATAGATCACCTTAAGTTGTTCTAGAATCCATTTTTAGGATTTTTTTGCCTTATCTACATGTTATTCCTATAATAGAGTTTCTTAATATAGCTTCTGAGGTAATCCAAAATTCAATCTCCATATAGGTCATTTTGGTTTGTATGTATCACTTTTTATATTTGTGTTTCACATGAGCTAAACCTATAATTGTTTACAAATCAGTTCCTTAGCCATAACCGGAGGTTACCTTACATAGATGTCTATTTTAAGAGCTGATAGAAATGAATCATTAAATTAAATTTAAATGCACTTTAAGATGGAAAAGAAAGCAAATAAAATAAGTCCCAAGGACAAATTTTAAAGTATTCCTTTTCTCAAAAGAAATCCTTCATATCAACATTGTCAGTAGGAATGATTTTATTAAGGGTAGTGATAAGCTTTGACAAGATACAAAAGGATGCATGTCACATTGATGTTTAAAATGTTGAGTCTTTAATGTCATAAAAGCAAATAAAATTAAACATTACCGACCTTGGTATCTATTAAAAATGTAGAGTACATTGATTTCTTTCAAAGTTTATCATATTGTTACCCCAGGTTATATTTATAAATATTTCTTCATAAATCAAATTTTTTTCTGAATAAATATTTAGATGTTTATTAGCATTATCCCAGGAAATGCTATTTATGCCAGGCTCCAGAAATAAGAATAAACTATGAAAATAAATATTATAGACAAATAAGCACTACTTTACAAGGATACTCAAATCTTGGTAGGAGAGCATATAAAGTGCTATAAGGACATACAAATGTAGTTAGTTGAGTCCTCAAGGGATAAAGTCACACATTTTATTTTCTAGAACAAACCCAAAGATTATACCTTATAAACCTCTAAAAGATACTCACCCACATCCATATCCACACCCCACATAGTACAAATGTGCTCATACATACAGAAGTCAAAAACAGAGTTCAAATCTATACACTAAGAAAGCATATACACATAATATCCTATTTGGGAGATTAGAAAAAGAACTAACCATATTGAGGGTTGACTCTTTTAGCAGGATATAGATAAAGAAAATAAATAAAACAAATTTGGCAGAAATGACTTTTAGATCCCTAATTTTCTTTTTTCAGGAGAAAGATAAAATTTTTTCAGACTCTAAGGAAAGAAGGAATGCATTTAAAGACACAAACACATACACACAATCACACACATCTATTTTTAACCTTTCCATATCTCTTCATTTTCCATCTTGAAGCATCTAGAAGTGACAAACAATGACAGAGCCTCAAATATATTAATTCCCACTGTCATCTCAATCTAAGATACTTCCTCCCTTAATCTAAATTAATGACTCTCTCAATCTAAATTAATGAATCAGAGGTTGAAAATTAGCCCAGAAAACAGTCATTCCAGTGTCAGAAATTAAGTGGCAAAGACACAGAGTCAAAATTAAAATCTGTGGACCAGAGGTATAGAAAGAGCTATAGATAGATGAATACATATGAGTGGTTTGGAGATGTCAGAGCAAGGACAAACTTTAGGAAACATCCAATGATAACATCAATAATCAGAGATGGTTGAAAACATGTTTTAAATGTACCAGAATGAATTTCCTGAATGGATCATGGGAAAAATAAATGGAAATAAATACCAGCTAAGAAAAGAAGAGAAGTAAAAGGCAAAGGAGAAAAAAAAAAAAGATATACCTCTGATTCAGTGTTCCAAAGAACAGCAAGGAGAGCTAAGAAAGCCTTCCTAAGTGAATAATGCAAAGAAATGGAGGGAAAAATAGAATGGGAAAGACTAGAGATCTCTTCAAGAAAATTACAGACATCAGGGAACATTTCATGCAAAGAGGGGCACAATAAAGGACAGAAACAGTATGGACTTAACAGAAGCAGAACATTAAGAAAAGGTGGTGAGAATACACAGAAAAACTATACAAAAAATATTTTTATGACCCAGATAACCACAAAGGTGTGATCACACACCTGGAGGCAGACATCATCAAATGTGAAGTCAAGTGGGTCTTAGGAAGCATCACTATAAACAAAGGTAGTGGTGGTGATGGAATTTCAGCTGAACTGTTTCAAACCCTAAAATGATTCTGTCAAAGTGCTGCATCCAATATGCCAGCAAACTTGGAAAACTCAGCAGTAGCCACAGGACTCAAAAAGGTCAGTTTTCATTCCAATTCCAAAAAAAGGCACTGCCAAAGTTTATTCAAATTGCTGCACATTTGCAGTTGTTTCACATGCTAGCAAAGTAATGCTCAAAATTCTTCAAGCTAGGCTTCAACAGTATATGAACTGAAAAATTCCAATTATTCAAACTGGATTTTAAAAAGGCAGAGGAACCTGAGATCAAATTGCCAACATCCATTGGACAATAGGAAAACCAGAGAATTCCAGAAAAACATCTATTTCTGCTTCATTGACAATACTAAAGTCTTTGACTGTGTCTTTGACAACAAATCATGGAAAATTTTTAAAGAGCTGGAATACCAGAACACCTTACCTGCCTCCTGAGAAATCTGTATGTAGGTCAAGAAGTAACAGTTAGAACTGGACATCGAACAACAGACTGGTTCCAAACTGGGAAAGAAATACATTAAAAATTGTATATTGTCATCCTGCTTATTTAACCTAGATGCAGAGTACATCATGAAAAATGACAGGCTGGATGAAGCGCATGCTGGAATCAAGATTGCCAGGAGAAATATCAATTACCTCAGATATGCAGATGACACCACGCTTATGACAGAAAATGAAAATGAACTAAAGAGCCTCTTGATGAAAGTGGAAGAGGAGAGTGAAAAAGCGGGCTTAAAACTTAATATTCAAAAACAAAGATCATGGCATCCAGTCCCGTCACTTCATGGCAAACAGATGGGGAAACAATGAAAACTATGCCAGACTTTATTTTCTGGGGCTCCCAAATCATTGCAGATGGTAACTGCAGCCATGAAATTAAAAGAGACTTGATCCTTGGAAGAAAAGCTATGATAAACCTAGACAGCATATTAAAAAGCAGAGACATTACATTGCTGACAAAGGTCTGTAGTCAAAGCTATGGATTTTCCAGTAGTCACGTATGGATGTGAGAATGAAAGTGAAAGTATTTCAGTCATGCCCCGACTCGTTGTTAGCCAATGGACTATACAAGTCCATGACATTCTCCAGGCCAGAGTACTGAAGTAGGTAGTCTTTCCCTTCTCTAGGGGATCTTCCCAACCCAGGGATTGAACCCAGGTCTCCCACACTGTAGGCAGATTCTTTACCAGCTGAGCCACAAGGGAAGCCCATGGATGTGAGTTGGACCATAAAGAAGGCTTGAGTGTTAAAGGATTGATACTTTTGGACTGTGGTCTTGGAGAAGACTCTTGAGAGTCTCTTGGACTGCAAGGAGATCAAACCAGTCAATCCTAAAGGAAATCAGTCCCGAGTATTCAATAAAAGGACTGATGCTGAAGCTGCCTCTCCAATACTTTGGACACCTGATGCAAATAGCTGACTCATTAGAAAAGACTCTGATGCTGGGAAAGACTAAAGGCAAGAAGAGGAGGGGATAAGATGGTTGTATGGCATCCCTGATTAACTGGACATGAATTTGAGCAAGCTCCAGGAAATGTTGAAGAACAGGGAAGCCTGGTGTACTGCAGCCCATGTTGTCTCAAATAGTTCGACATGACTGAATGATTGAGCAACAACAACAACAAAGCAAATATTAAGGAGTATTTGTTGGTGATAATCAAAACCTCCTACTGGCACCCTAAAAATAGAAGTTCTGATTAAAATATGATGTCATTTAAGTATATCATGGGTCATATAAACATTTTTAAAAATTGAAATTAGCAAATGAGAAATAATACAATTCATATAAATGTTTCAAGTATATAAAGATTGACATAATAATAGAAATTGTAAGAATAACAACAGAAAAATAAAAATTAGATAAAAAGGACATGATGGGACTTCTAACCATAAATGACAGTATATGAAATGAAAAATTTTCAGGGTTTGTGGGGTAAGTACAGTAATGATGGGTCTACCAAAATAAAAGAATAATAGTAAGATATCTACATGTTAATCTGCAGAATCTGTGAATGTTTGATTACACAGATATTAGAAATTCAGTTTTCAGATAAAGAATTAAGTTCCCAACAAAAGACCTTTAAATAGAGAGATCATCCTGGATTATCCAAGGGTGCCTAATGTAATCATGAGGATCCCTGAAATCAAGAGACAGAAGGGAAATCTTAAGTGATCCAATATGAAAGCCCAAATTGCCTTTTCTGGCTTTAAAGTTGGAGGAAGAGGACCATGAGCCAAGAAATGGGGTAACCTCTGAAAGCTGGAAAAATGCACAGAAACCATTTCTCCCTTGAAACTCTGGAAATAAATGCAGCACCATAGACACCTTGATTTCAACCTACTGAGATGTGTCATATTCCTGNGGCTTAAAACTTAATATTCAAAAACAAAGATCATGGCATCCAGTCCCGTCACTTCATGGCAAACAGATGGGGAAACAATGAAAACTATGCCAGACTTTATTTTCTGGGGCTCCCAAATCATTGCAGATGGTAACTGCAGCCATGAAATTAAAAGAGACTTGATCCTTGGAAGAAAAGCTATGATAAACCTAGACAGCATATTAAAAAGCAGAGACATTACATTGCTGACAAAGGTCTGTAGTCAAAGCTATGGATTTTCCAGTAGTCACGTATGGATGTGAGAATGAAAGTGAAAGTATTTCAGTCATGCCCCGACTCGTTGTTAGCCAATGGACTATACAAGTCCATGACATTCTCCAGGCCAGAGTACTGAAGTAGGTAGTCTTTCCCTTCTCTAGGGGATCTTCCCAACCCAGGGATTGAACCCAGGTCTCCCACACTGTAGGCAGATTCTTTACCAGCTGAGCCACAAGGGAAGCCCATGGATGTGAGTTGGACCATAAAGAAGGCTTGAGTGTTAAAGGATTGATACTTTTGGACTGTGGTCTTGGAGAAGACTCTTGAGAGTCTCTTGGACTGCAAGGAGATCAAACCAGTCAATCCTAAAGGAAATCAGTCCCGAGTATTCAATAAAAGGACTGATGCTGAAGCTGCCTCTCCAATACTTTGGACACCTGATGCAAATAGCTGACTCATTAGAAAAGACTCTGATGCTGGGAAAGACTAAAGGCAAGAAGAGGAGGGGATAAGATGGTTGTATGGCATCCCTGATTAACTGGACATGAATTTGAGCAAGCTCCAGGAAATGTTGAAGAACAGGGAAGCCTGGTGTACTGCAGCCCATGTTGTCTCAAATAGTTCGACATGACTGAATGATTGAGCAACAACAACAACAAAGCAAATATTAAGGAGTATTTGTTGGTGATAATCAAAACCTCCTACTGGCACCCTAAAAATAGAAGTTCTGATTAAAATATGATGTCATTTAAGTATATCATGGGTCATATAAACATTTTTAAAAATTGAAATTAGCAAATGAGAAATAATACAATTCATATAAATGTTTCAAGTATATAAAGATTGACATAATAATAGAAATTGTAAGAATAACAACAGAAAAATAAAAATTAGATAAAAAGGACATGATGGGACTTCTAACCATAAATGACAGTATATGAAATGAAAAATTTTCAGGGTTTGTGGGGTAAGTACAGTAATGATGGGTCTACCAAAATAAAAGAATAATAGTAAGATATCTACATGTTAATCTGCAGAATCTGTGAATGTTTGATTACACAGATATTAGAAATTCAGTTTTCAGATAAAGAATTAAGTTCCCAACAAAAGACCTTTAAATAGAGAGATCATCCTGGATTATCCAAGGGTGCCTAATGTAATCATGAGGATCCTTGAAATCAAGAGACAGAAGGGAAATCTTAAGTGATCCAATATGAAAGCCCAAATTGCCTTTTCTGGCTTTAAAGTTGGAGGAAGAGGACCATGAGCCAAGAAATGGCGTAACCTCTGAAAGCTGGAAAAATGCACAGAAACCATTTCTCCCTTGAAACTCTGGAAATAAATGCAGCACCATAGACACCTTGATTTCAACCTACTGAGATGTGTCATATTCCTGATTCATAAATCTGTATGATAAGAATTTCAAGTTGTTTTAAGTCATCCAGCCTGTGATAATTTGTAGAAACAGAAATATCAAGCAATATGTATCTTGGAATTTCAAGAATTGAAATTAATAGGAAAGTTTTAACACAAGTATTACAGCAAATGTTTTAAGGACCTATGAGAGAAATACAGACATAATAATAGAAAATATGGGGGATCTTGGTGAAATAATAGAAATGATTAAAAAGAACCAAATGGAAACCTTAGAATTGAAAAGGACAGTATCTGAAATGAAAATTTTACTTACTAGACTTAGCAACAGACTTTGTCAATATACAGCCATAGAAAATATCAGTGAATCTGAAGAAATGTCAATAGAGCATTTAACTGAAAGAATGATGACTGCTGGACATGACAGATATGTGGTTAATGTAAAAGTGGGTTTCTATGGTAGGAAGGATCTACTCATGACTGTATTCAAATTTTTTTTTCCTTTTATGTGCTTTCCATTCACCATTGAAAATTTTAATTTTTTAGAGGACAGAAAATGTAATGTTCTGGAACTTTGCCAAGATTTAAAAGACCTAGTATGTTCTACTCTTTTTTTTTTTTTCTTTGGAACCCAGCCACCATGCACTGAGAAATCCAAGCTTTATGGAAAGGCCATGTTAATCACTCAAATAAACTGCTTCAGATGAGCTCCTAGTCAAAGAGACACAACTTCCAGCCAAGTGAATGATCTGTTTTGGCTATAGAAGCCCAGACTAGTAAACATACCTGCAGCCACAGTTGATATGTATTGCAGAAATCTCTATCTTAGCTCATTCAAAATACTACTCTTTGTGCAGTCTTCCAGAGCCAGTGTCTACATTTTATTTTATTTTTTTTCTAATGAATTTTTTTAACTTTATTTTACTTTACAATACTCTATTGACTTTGCCATGCATCGACATGAATCCACCACAGGTGTACACGAGCTCCCAATCAATAACCCCAACTCTATGCTTTGACTCTAAGTAATTACTTCATACTGCTTCTTAACTTTTCTAGGCAGTTCAGTGCCACAGAACTTAGAATTTCAGCACTGGATACCCAATCTCATGATCTGACTTCTCCAAAGCTGTCAAAGCATATACAGTGGTTAATCAAGAATTCTTGAGCTTTTCCTGTCTATGGATCATATATGATAACATTACAACACACTGTAGAAGTATTATTCAAATGAAGTTAAAGAAACTTCAGTCATGTCTCCAAATCCTAAATATTCTACAATCCAACAGCAATAGTGTCAGGTCCCATGCCAGATATTGCGTTCAATAAAACACTTGTTCATTCAGTAGACTTGCTGTCATTTCTTCTGCACAAACTCTCTAACAGGACATATATCTTTGGGTTAATAGAGAGCACAGCTCAGTTCACTCTATTTTTAAGGCTGGTAGCTGAACCAAACACAAGTGTCAGCTTGAAAATTGCCTGACAAGAGAAATACATTAACTACAAAGGACAATCTATCTTTTGAGCTTGGGAAGATCAGATGTCCCCAAAGACATACGGAAATAGTTTTAATCACCTGGACTCTATGTGTTCAACTCTGTTTTATGGGATCTCTATTTACCAGAGAAACCAGTGGTCACTGTGGTCATGACCTGTCTGTGTGTCAACAATAAGTCAAAGGCAATATCATGCCTCACTACTCACACATTTCATTTTCTCTATATCAGGAAAAAGCGAAAGAAAAATAACAACTGAACAAGATTAAAAAGAAAACAAGACAAAAAACTCCTGACTTCCTGTAGGCAACATGGCAAAAAGAAG
This sequence comes from Neotragus pygmaeus, assembly GCA_006410875.1. Taxonomy (NCBI): domain Eukaryota; kingdom Metazoa; phylum Chordata; class Mammalia; order Artiodactyla; family Bovidae; genus Neotragus; species Neotragus pygmaeus. The sequence continues at coordinate 76,590 of SJYV01019221.1, forward strand.
TAGCAAGGAATTCACTAGAGCTCACTGATCATACTTACAAATCTAAGTAATAGGTCTGTGAATACGAGCGAAGATGGGAAGAATGCCAAAGTTCATGTCAAGCGCTGTACAAAAAACAATGGCACAAGGAAGCACAAGTCTTTAGGTTAGTAAGAGAAATGGTGGTTGAGCAGGAAATCCTCGACCTTTAAGACACTCATGTTCTTAAGTGATCTTTCTAGATGTCATTTTGTCAATATATTTCGGAGGCTTTAAATATATCCAATAAATGTTTTCAAAGAAATAGTTATGTATGTACACAATTTTATCAACAAAATACAGCAGCAATTCTTATGAGAATAAAAAAAATTGAGAAATAAAGAAACATTTCCAAAATATAATTATGGTTGTTATCTCTTTAGTTCATGAAAATCAGCTCTACTAATCCGATTTTAAATTCGGATGTTTGATATGAGCATGTGTTCAAATTTAATGTTACTTTGAAACTGCACTTAGGAAAGTATTTAACCTGTCTGGTGCCTCAGTTTCCTTCTCTGGGAAAAGAGAATAAATACAAATACAACCTAATACTGTTGCAAAGATTAAATAGGAAACAGTTAGTGAATTTATTATCCAAAGCCTATTTCTATGAAAGTGTGTTTACAATATATCAGTGCTTTTGAAACATTTTTTGACTTGTACCAATGACAATAAGTACATATTACATTGTATTTCCAATAGATAAATATGTAAACACACACATATGCAATTTCACACACCTGTAACACGCAAATGAACTCTCAGATCACTTACTCTATACATAGAGCACCTGATTTTTTCTTTTTTTTAATTAATTTTTTAAACTTTATTCTATTTTACAATACTGTATTGGTTTTGCCATACATCGACATGAATCCACCAAAGGTGTATACGAGCTCCCAATTCTGAATCTCCCTCCCACCTCCCAGCCCACATTGTCTCTCTGGATCATCTCCGTGCACCAGCCCCAAGCATCCTGCATCCTGCATCGAACAGAGACCGGTGCCTCGTTTCTTACATGATAGTATACATGCTTCAGTGCCATTCTCCCAAATCATCCCACCCTCTCCCTCTCCCTCGGAGGCCAAAAGTCCGTTCTATATGTCTGTGTCTCTTTTGTTGTCTCACATACAGGATCATCATTACTATCTTTCTAAATTCCATATATATGTGTCAGTATACTATATTGGTGTTTTTCTTTCTGGCTTACTTCACTCTGTATAATAGGCTCCAGTTTCATCCATCTCATTAGAACTGATTCAAATGTATTCTTTTTAATGGCTGAGTAATACTATGCTGTGCAATGTTATGCTGCACTATGCTATTTTTGCCACAATCCAGTATCATATTTTAATTTTAAAATCCTTGCCATAGACTCACTAAATCAACTTTATAATTGGCTAAAGTTTCCCTGGAATGTTGTTATAAATATTGCTGTTGTTTAGTTAATAAATTGTGTCCTACACTCTTGCAACCATATTGACTGTAACCTGCCAGACTCCTCTGTCCATGGGATTCCCCAGGCAAGAATACTGGAATGGGTGGCCATCTCTTTCTCTATTAGATCTACATGACCCCTAAATAAGGTCATCATTTACTACTAGTCTAGCTAATCATTTAATATCTAATCTATCTAATCCACCTGTTTATTCGGATATTTGGTTGCTTATTAATTGTTTTTTGTCTCCTTTCAATAAAATTTGAGATTAATAGAGGCAAGAATTTACTTCTACAATAAGTAGAACAGTTTTTTTTTTTTAAGATGATTTTTAAAATATTTTTAGTTAAGGGAGCAATTAAAATATTATGAAAAAATTAATTAAAAATATATAGATTGTCACAAAATTGAAATGCTATACTTAAGTGAAATTATTTAAAGATATTAAATAGAAAAAAAAGTAGATATCTTGGTTAAGAATTCCATATATACATATATATATATATATATATATATATATGTTTTATTTTGTTTTTCTCATGTGGCTCAGTGGCAAAGAATCCATCTTCCAAACAGAAGACTCATGTTCAATCCCTGGGTTGGGAAGATCGGCTAGAGAAAAAAATGGTTACCCACTCCAGTATTCTTGCCTGGGAAATCCCATAGGCAGAGGAGCCTGGTGGGCTACAGTACACCAAGTCGCAAAAGAATCAGGCATGACTTAGCAACAAAACAATAAAATATATGCATAGAGAGAGACAGACAGATTGTTGTTGTTCAGTCACTAAGTCATGTCTGACTCCAAGATCCCAGGAATGGCGGAATGCCAGGTCTCCCTGTCCTTTACTATCTCCTTAAATTTGCTCAAGCTCATGTCCTTGAGTCAGTGGTACCTTCCAACAATTTCATCCTCTGTTGCCCCCTTCTTCTCCTGCCCTGAATCTTTCCTAGCATAGGGTCTTTTCAAATGAGTCAGCTCTTCGCATCAGATGGCCAAAGTACTAGAGCTTCAGCTTCAGCAACAGTCCTTCCAATGAATATTCAGTGTTGATTTCCTTTAGGACTGACTGGTTTGATCTCCTTGCTGTCCAGGGGACTGTCAAGAGTCTTCTCTAGCACCACAGTTCAAAAGCATCAATTCTTTGGCTATCAGCCTTCTTCATGGAGAAGGGAATGGCAAATCATTCCAGTATTCTTGCTTTGAGAATCCCACGAAGAGTATCAAAATACAGATAGATATTTATGTGAAAAAGCATGTCCCGGAGACATGGTGATGCTGTAGAATGTTGAGAACATTTTAAGGCTAGATATTTTTAAGACTGAAAACAATTCAAGAAACTATGAAGAAATAACATATATTTGATTTTCATTAACTGTTTAAGTCATAACACACTGGGAAATATATGCTTAATATCATGATCCTCTGAAAATATCCCTAAGAAGGTTGGATATCTTTTTATTTGTATTCAGTTTTGCTACATTTTCTTCTTTTTTTCCTATTTTAAATTTTGTATCATGCTAGTTTGTGTACAAAAATAATCAAATATGAAATTACCTAGTCAAAAATGCTGGTGGCTACCAATAGTGCGAATATTAACATATCCATCCTAATTTAGATATTATGTAGCTTCTAATGCATAATTTTCCAGTTCGTTTACATTACATACCACTATATTAAATTACTATGGATGTGTGGCCTTCTCAGAGCTCTTTATAAAACGTGACAGCAGACTAGTAGCTGACTATATATGCACAGTGAATTAAACTCAGTGAACTGTCAGTGTAACTTGATATTAGTTGGGATATTTAAATTGAATGTGTAATTTCTTTCAAATAGGATGTCTTATAATCCACTACGTTAAAATTACTGGAATAAATGCTTGGAAAATTTTAAATATACTGCATGTTAACAGCAGAACTATACCACAGCAATTTCATTAGCAGTATTTTTTCAAGTATTCTTTGAATATTTTTTATTTTAAAATAAAGTTAAAATTGGATAAAATGAAACTCTTTGGTTTAGGAAATATTAAAATTAAAATATATATTAATTGCTAATATTAAGAAAAAATTCCTTTGAATCTCAAAGAGTGGGTATTCATGACAATTGCAAAGAATATCCACCAATGGGCATGNAATTGGATAAAATGAAACTCTTTGGTTTAGGAAATATTAAAATTAATATATATATATTAATTGCTAATATTAAGAAAAAAATCCTTTGAATCTCAAAGAGTGGGTATTCATGACAATTGCAAAGAATATCCACCAATGGGCATGCTCATCTTTATTGGAAATGAAAAAGAAAAAAAAGATAAACACCTACATGAATATACCAATTACACTCCCACTAGTGGTAGGATGAAGAATTCTGATGTCTCACACACTTACACACTTAATAAGTAAGCTCCAGTACTTTGGCCAACTGAATCAAAAAGTCAATTCATTGGAAAAGACCCTGATCCTGGGAAAGATTGAAGGCAGGGGGAGAGCAGGATGATAGAGGATGAGATGGTTGAATGGCATCACTGACTTAGTGGACATGAGTTTAAATGGGCAGAGTCCAAGAGAGAGTGGAGGTCAGGAAAGCCCGGTATGCTGAAGTCCATGGGGTCACAAAGAGCCCGATGTGACTGAGTAACTCAACAATGACAACACAATTTAATTATAATCAAGTTGTTGAATGCTCTATTGTATTTTATGGATTTAAAGTTCTCTCTGATATTCATGAGATTGAGCATTTTTTACATAGGTTTCTACTTTATTTGCATTTTTTCTTCTGTAAAAAAAGGTTGATGTTTTCAGCCATTTCCATTTGATAATTGTTTTTATTGACTCGTAGATACTGCTTATATATTTGAGATAAAAATTCTTAGTTCATTATGGATATTATTCTGGCAAAGGATGGCCCATATTTTCACTCTAATTTTTAAATACATGATATTTTATATTGAGTAAGTCAATCTTATAAATTATTTAGGCTTTCTTGGTGACTCAGATGGTAAAAAATTTGCCTGCAATGCAGGAGACCCAGGTTCCATCCCTTGGTTGGTCAAGAAGATCTGGAGTTGGAAATGGGTACCCACTCCAGTATTCTTGCCTGGAAAGTCCCACGGAGAGAGGAGCCTGGTGAGATGCAACCCATGAGGTCACAAACAGTTGGACATGTCTAAGAGACTAATACTTTCTATAAGTTATTTCCATTTTTTTATTATTTGTCATTTATAACTTTCTAGACAAAGTATAGTATGTATACTGTGGAGTATAAAGTATTCATTTATTTTGCTTTTTAAAGTTTAATAGTTTGCCTTTTACATAAAATTCTCTATTATTTTTTTTTCAGATCATGAGTGAAGGTTGGAATTTTATTTTTCCCCATATGAACAACTAATTGTTTCATAAGTAACTACTGAATAATCATTTTCTTACTGTAGAGCTATACTATACATTTTTAATTTTTTAAATATATTTTATTCTATTTACTTGTATTTTTATTTTTCAGAGCTAAAGAATAGTTTATTAAAATGTTGTGTTACTTGTAGTTGTACAGTAAAGTGATTCAGTTATACCATTATATATTTAGTATGTAATCTTTTCAGATTCTTTTCCTTATAGGTTATTACAAAATACTGAGTATAATTCCTTGTGCTATACAGTAGGTCCTTATTGGTTGTCTATTTTACATACAGTAATGTATATATAGTAATCCCAAACTCCTAATTTATGCCTCCCTCCTCCTTTCCCCTTTGGTAACCTAAAGATTATCATATGAAGTGAAGCAAGCCAGAGAAAGGAAGCATCATATGCTATCACTTATATGTACATATAAAAAACATGATACAAATGAACTTATAAACAAAACAGAAATAGAGTCACAGATATATTATACACATTATTAACCTCTAAAGTTTAACATTATAATCTGAAATCTGGTAAAGAAAGCTTTCTATTTTTTTTCCATAACAATCTTGGTTATTTCCATCCACCTAGGTCAATGATTCTCAGTTAGTGGTGATTTTGGTCCCAGTGGTATGTTTATTGTTGTCTCCAGACATTTTTGATTGACATGAAAGATAACTTGAGGACGCACACCAGACATGCTGCTAAATAACTAACAATGCACAGAATGGCATCCCATAATAAAGGCTAAACTGGCTGCAAATGTCAATAGTACCCTCTGTTCTAAATGAATATTATAATCAGTGTCCCAAGTGATATAACCAAGTTGGAAATTTGATTTCAATGCTACTAAAAAATTTGGAGATATTTTCACCCTTGATGATAAATATTTCTATCTCTAAGCCAGTGTCAAGGTCCTTAGGCACATAACTCTAGATCTTAAAATGTTAATACTGGTGTTCAATGTTACATTAAATATTCATGACTACTAGCCAAACAATGTTTATCAGATTCTTCCTATGGCTTATTATAAAAAAAATCTAAAAGTTATTCATCTAAATTACATTAGCTACATTAATTTTTAGAGGATGCACTTGAAGTTTATACTTACTTTTAAACATCAATCTTTATCCATGACTTTATAAATTCTAGTAATTTATCTGCATATTAAAAACAGAGACAATACTTTGTCAACAAAAGGCCATCTATTCAAGGCTATGATTTTTCCAATAGTCATGTATGGATGTGAGACTGGGACTATAAAGAAAGCTGAGCACAGAAGAATTGATACTTTTGAACTGTGGTGTTGGAGAAGACTCTTGAGAGTCTCTTGAACTGTAAGGATATCCAGCCAGTCCATCCTAAAGGAGATCAGTCCTGCGTGTTCATTGGAAGGACTGATGTTGAAGCTGAAACTCCAATACTTTGGTCACCTGATGCAAAGAGCTGACTCATTTGAAAAGACTCTGATACTAGGAAAGATTGAGGACAGGAGGAGAAGGGGTCAACAGAGGATGAGATGGTTGGATGGCATCACCGATTCAATGGACATCAGTTTGGGTGGACTCTGGGAGTTGGTGATGGACATGGAGGGCTGGCATGGTGCAGTTCATGGGGTCACAAAGAATTGGACACGACCGTGTGACTAAACTGATTAACTGACTAAGATTAAAAATGTCTCCACCATTTAATTTGAAAGGTGTTTTATGCATTAAAATAATTTTAAATGTACATATTTTCTCTATTTATTGAAATAATTTTAATATGTCAAGGTGAGAATTCCATGTTCATTTTGCTAATGCTAGACATTTAGTTTACTCAAGGGATAAATGAAGCCTTTTTATAATGTATTATTAATATATTTATATATTTTTCAGTTATTAACATGATATGACTGCTAATATAATGTGTATTTTTTCAATCTATTTAAATTGCTTAATATTGATTGAAAAGAGGATGACAGGATGAGATGGCTGGATGGCATCACCGACTCGATGAACATAAGTTTGAATGAATTTCGGGAGTAGGTGATGGACAGGGAGGCCTGGCATGCTGTGATTCATGGGGTTGCAAAGAGTTGAACATGACTGAGTGACTGATCTGAACTGAACTGAATGCCTTATAAAATGAGATGAATGTCCAGTTTTTCAGTTAACTGAGATCATTTCTGTAATATTAGAACTCTGGTTATTTAATATATAGTAGAATATTCCTATGATGCATTCTATACCATATCACTTGTGTAGAGCTTTTTTTAAATTTCTATTTAGATTTCATTTGTGACATTGAGAACATTCAGGGACTCTATTTCTTCTTGAGTCAATCTTTACAATATGTTTATTTTTAAGAGTATATTAGTTTTCTTTAAGCTTCCATATTTATCAGGATAGGCTTATTCACAGTAACATTCACATGTTGATTCCTATTATGTAGCTATAGATGTATGCATGTGTATGTGTGTGTTCTATCCAGTATCACAGTTAGATTATTTTGCTGTCTCTTTCTTTATAGTTTGGTTTATTTTCCAATCATAGCACCACATTAGATATACTAAAATTCTATATGTTTATAGAAATGCAGGTAATTCAGTTGAGGAAGGTATGACAACCCACGCTTGTATTCTTACCTGGAGAATCCCCATGAACAGAGGAGCCTGGTGGACTACAGTCCATTGAGTTGCAAAGAGTAAGACTTGACAGAGCAACTAAACATAGCACAAGCAGTTCAGTTAGGTGGCCCTTTTAGAATTTCAACTTTCAAAAGGAAATGCATAAAACACTAAAATAAGGCGTGGAATGTTTTGTCAGAACAAATAGTACATAAACATTATTTTGTTCAAATTATCTACTGCACTAGAAAGCCATTTAGTCATAGTAAGACATTTTCCTTAAGAATGAAATGGGAATAACAGAATCTGACCAACTTAGCTCATGGCATCAGCAAAGAAAGTGCAATCAAGAGTAATATCATAAAAGAATACACAGATATTACTAAAGTACTGTAAAAGTACTAAGTATTTTCAGAACACACAAAGGTAATGTCATCTTATAGTATACTTTCATGATTAGATGCCACAAAAAAATAAGAAATAGAAGGAAACAATTTGAGCAGTTAGGGTGAAATTCAAAGGGAAAAAGAAAGAATAATATAGATTTGAAAAGTTAAAGACAATTATCCAACACTAATCTTGGCATTGAAATGTCAGCAATGTTTAGATATTTCATTTCTAATGCCCTAACACAAGATTTGGCACATATTCAGTGCTCAGAAATTTATTTATTAATTGCTTTCAGGAAAATGAAATGCTTTCATCAGCAGTAGGTTAATGTAAGTATGTTCTATCTTTATGAGATAAAATAAGGAAAGTGTCTTCATTGTTACAAAAACTGTATTTAAGAGTAACAGGGGTAAAGTGAGAATTAAATAGAATGGAATTAACCCTGTCAATAAGGCTGAGGTCTTGGAGCTGATTTGTGCATTTTTAGGTTTCTTTTTTTTTTTTTTCCTACATGTAAACTTCTTGTTTTCTATTTCCAGCCTGAAATCTAAGTACTAGATATGTTTCCAAACATGAGAAGACATAATTGTAGAATAACCCAGAAAGAACAAATCGGTAGCCATGTTGTTTTTCTGGTGTCTGTAATACTTCTCTACTCTCCTCCATCCAAGACAGAAAGAGGATTTCCTGGGATCCAGGATTGCAAAGTAGAGAAATAGAACAATGTCCAGTGTTTTCTATTTTCATGGGCAGGAGTATATTTAAAAAGATTCACAACTGAAAAGAAAAAAAAAAATGCTAAAGTGAGTTGGCATTCAGAACAGTGAAAGCTTTGTAGTTGTTGTTTAGTCACTAAGTCATGTCTAACTCTGTAACCCAATGGACTGTAGCCCATCAGGTTCCTCTGTCCATGGGGTTTCCCAAGCTAGAATAGTGGTGTTGGTTGTCATTTCCTTCTCCAAAGGATCTTCCCTATCCCAGGGAATCAAACCTGTTTCTCCTGCATGCATCTCCTGCACTGCAGGTAGATTCTTTACTGCTAGCCATCAGGGATGCCCTAAGTGACTGTATAAAGGGTATTTAAATGGAAGAATTGATCATAACAGATCAACATTCATGACTTCAAACTATACTACAAAGCTACAGTCACCAAAAAGTATGGTTCTGTCACAAAAACAGAAATATAGACCAATAAAACAAGATAGAAAGCCTAGGAATAAATCCTCACACCTATGGGTATCTAATCATTGACAAAGGATGAAAATATATACAATGGAGAAAAGAGTATCTTCAACAAGTGATGCTGGGAAAACGGTTCAACTATGTGTAAAGAAATGACATAAGAACACTTCCTTACACCTACACAAAAATAAATTCAAAATGGATTAAAGATGTAAATGTAAGACCAGAAACTATAAAACTCTTAGAAGAAAGCATAGGCAGAACACTCTGTGACATAAACCACAGGAACATCCTCTACAACACACCTCCAAGAATAATGAATATAAAACCAGAAACAATTCCATTCACCATTGCAACAAAAAGAATAAAATACTTAGGAATATACCTACTAAAGAAACTAAAGACCTATACATCAAAAACTATAAAACACTGATGAAAGAAATCAAAGAGGACACTAATAGATGGAGAGATATACCATGTTCATGGATTGGAAGAATCAATATAGTGAAAATGAGTATACTACCCAAAGCAATCTACAGATTCAATGCAATCCCTATCAAGCTACCAGTGGTATTTTTCACAGAACTAGGACAAATAATTTTACGATTGGTATGGAAATACAAAAAACCTCGAATAGCCAAAGCAATCTTGAGAAAGAAGAATGGAACTGGAGAAATCAACCTGCCTGACTTCAGGCTCTACTACAAAGCCACAGTCACTAAGACAGTATGGTAATGGCA
>SJYV01019221.1:89917-113590 GCA_006410875.1 Neotragus pygmaeus
TAAAATATATGGTACGGGTAGGCATATGTCCAATTCCTTTACTGTATTCTATTAAAATTCTTAGTTTATTTGTTTATTTTTCAAATTTCCCCTAGCCAGTGCAGCACAATCTTTAGGGACTATACAGCTTGAAGTTTCTTTTGGAAAATGTGTCAGACTTTTGTTTCCATACGAGGAAAATAGACTGACCAAAGCCTAACTCAGAATTCTGTGAGGATTATTTTGTCTGGATCAGTTCAGTTCAGTTCAATTCAATTACTTAGTAGTTCAGTCACTTAGTCGTGTACGACACTTTGTACCGCCATGGATTGCAGCACAACAGGCTGCCCTGCCCATCACCAACTGCCAGAGCTTGCTCAAACTCATAGTCATCAGGTCAGTGATGCCATCCAATCATAATATCCTGCGCCATTTCCTTCTCCCCATACTTCAATCTTTCGCAGCATCAGGGTCTTCCCAACGAGTCAGTTCTCATCAGGTGGCCAAAGGATTGGAGCTTCAACTTCAGCATTAGTCCTTCCAATGAATATTCAGGACCGATTTCTTTTAGGATGGACTGGTTGGATCTCCTTGCAGTCCAAGAGACTCTCAAGAGTCTTCTTCAACACCACAGTTCAAAATCATCACTTTTTCAGCACTCAGCTTTCTTTATCATCCAACTCTCACATCCATGCATCACTACTGGAAAAACTGTAGCTTCATTGTTGGCATAGTAATATCTCATCTTTTTAACATGCTGTATACATTGGTCATAGCTTTTCTTACAAGGAGCAGCTGTCTTAATTTCATGGCTGCAGTCACCATCTGCAGTGATTTCGGAGTCCAAAAAAAGAAAATTTGTCACTGTGTCCGTCATTTCCCTATCTATTTGTTTTGAAGTGATGGGCCCAGATGCCATGATCTTAGTTTTTTGAATGTTGAGTTTTCAGCCAGCTTTTTCACTGTCCTCTTTCACTTTCATCAAGAGACTCATCAGTTCCTCTTCATTTTTTGCCATACTCGTGGTGTCATCTGCATATCTGAGGTTATTCATATTTCTCCTGTCAGTCTTGCTTCCAGCTTGTGCTTCATCCAGCCCAGCATTTCTCACGATGTACTCTGTATATAGGTTAAATAAGCAGGGTGATAATATACAGCCTTGACATAATCCATTCCCAATTTGGAACTAGTCGGTTGTTCCATGTTAAATTCTAACTGTTGCTTCTTGAGCTGCATACAGATTTCTCAGGAGGCAGGCAAGATGGTCTGGTATTGCCATTTCTTTAAGAAATTTTCACGGTTTCGTCAAAGGCTTTGGCTTATTCAATAAAGCAGTAGTTGTTGAACTATGGTGTCGAAAAAGACTCTTGAAAGTCCCTTGGACTACAAGGAGGTCAAACCAATGAATCCTAAAGGAAATCAGTCCTGAATATTCATTGGAAGGACTGATGCTAAAGCTGAAGCTCCCATACTTTGGTCACCTGATGTGAAGAACTGACTCATTGGAAAAGACCCTGATGNTCCCTTGGACTACAAGGAGGTCAAACCAATGAATCCTAAAGGAAATCAGTCCTGAATATTCATTGGAAGGACTGATGCTAAAGCTGAAGCTCCCATACTTTGGTCACCTGATGTGAAGAACTGACTCATTGGAAAAGACCCTGATGCTGAGAAAGATTGAAGGCAGGAGGAGAAGGGGATGAGAGCGGATGAGATGATTGGATGGCATCACCAACTTGATGCACATGAGTTTGAGCAAACTCCGGGAGTTGGTGATGGACAGGCAAGCTTGAAGTGCTGCATTTCATGGGGTTGCAGAGTTGGAAACAATGGTTTTTCCAGTGCTCATGTATGGATGTGAGAGTTGGACTGTGAAGAAAGCTGAATGCTGAAGAATTGATGCTTTTGAACTGTGGTGCTGGAGAAGACTGTTGAGAGTCCCTTGGACTGCAAGGGGATCAAGCCAGTTCATTCTTAAGGAAATCATTTCTGGGTGTTCATTGGAAGGACTGATCCTAAAGCTGAAACTCCAATACTTTGGCCACCTTATGCGAAGAGTTGACTCATTGGAAAAGACTCTGATGCTGAAAGGGATTGGGGGCAGGAGGAGAAGGGGATGACAGAGGATGAGATGGCTGGATGGAAACACCAACTCAATGGACATGAGTTTGAGTGAACTCTGGGAGTTTGTGATGGACAGGGAGGCCTGGCATGCTGCGATTCATGGGGTCACAATGAGTCGGACAGGACTGAGCGACTGAACTGAACAGAACTGGAGTGACTGAACTGAACTGAGATGTTTTTCTGGAACTCTCTTGATTTTTCGATGATCCAGTGGATGTTGGCAATTTGATTTCCGATTCCTCTTCCTTTTCTAAATCCAGCTTGAACATCTGGAAATTTCCAGTTTACTTACTGTTGAAACCTGGCTTGAAGAATTTTGAGCATGACTTTACTAGCATGTGAAATGAGTGCAATTGTGCAGTAGTTTGAATATTCTTTGGCATTGCCTTTCTTTGGGAGTGGAATGAAAACTGACCTTTTCAAGTCCTGTGGCCACTGACGAGCTTTCCAAATTTTCTGGCATATTGAGTACAGCATTTCCAGAGCATCATCTTTTTGGACTTGAAACAGCTCAACTGGAATTCCATCACCTCCACTAGCTTTGTTCATAGTGATGCTGCCTAAGACCCACTTGACTTTGGACTTCAGGATGTCTGGCTCTAGGTGAGTGATCATACCATCATGGTTATCTGGTTCATAAAGATCTTTATTGTATAGTTCTTCTGTGTATTCTTTCCACCTTTTCTTAATATTTTATGCTTCTGTTAGATACATACCATTTCTGTCCTTTATTGTGCCAATCTTTGCATGAAATATTCCCCTCATATCTCTAATTTTCTTGAAGAGATCTCTAGTGTTTCCCATTCTATTGTTTTTGTCTATTTTGTTGCATTGATCACTGAGGAAGGTTTTCTTACCTCTCCTTGCTATTCTTGAAACTCTGCATTCAGATGGGTATATCTTTCCTTTTCTCCTTTGCCCTTAGTATCTCTTCTTTCCTCAGCTATTTGTAAGGCTTCCTCAGACAACCATTCTTTGGCAATGATCTTAATCACTGCCTCTGGTACAATGTCATGAACCTCTGTCTATATTTCTTCAGGCGCTTTGTCTGGTACTCAGTGGATAATCAGTAATCTTAATTTTCTCTTCCATATCCATTTTAGTTTTGTGGATAAATTTCAATTTTAATCTCCTTATTATAACATGTTTACCATGCTAGAATACATAGAGATTTAGCTCAAACTCTCTAAAGAAAATAAAACTACAGACAATGTCCTTTATATTTTCAAGACTAAAAATCCGTAAATTATGGCCAGAAGAGCCAAAAAAAAGCATAAAAGTATGTGCAAGTAAAATGAATAGGAAATGGATAAATAAACATATTCCTGAGTAAAGTACATATGTAAAATCAATGTGTATGTATGCATGAATATCCTCAGCTTCTGAATGCTAATTCATGCAACACAGCATAATTATACAATCAAAGAAGCATATTTGACTGTATATCAAACAAATAGCCTGCACAAGGAAATAAAAAACAATTAACCTAAGAGAAAGATTCAATAATGTTGACATCATCCATCTGATTTAAAATGCTTCATTCTACTGCAGATGCTACAGAATATTCCTAAGTGCCAATGCCCACTCATTTAAAGTGTCCATTTTAAAATATATATTCACTATAATAAAATATATTGAAGTGCAAAAAAAGTATGTCAATAAATTGTCTAAACATTGATAGTAAGTCTGATTTTAGATAATACCACATTTCTGTTCCCAAGTAACAAGGAGATAATGAAATTTATCCAATGATGTAAGGTGAGAGAGAGGAGTATACCATTATCCTTTCTCCCAAAAAAGACACTTTAAAATTTCATTATACAGACACAGCAGTCTTCCAAAAATATGAGCCAAAAGAGATCAGCTACTGTTGAACTATTTCAATGACTGCTGCCAGACATGTTTTATCAAGGGCGCAAACAAAATATTCTACCTCACAGTCCATGTATACATGACGGAAAAATCCTAATTAAATGGCATATAGGTTAATCAATAAGCAATATTGATGTATACTACTTCATGTATTTTATTTTAGATTTAATAGAATATTTAAAAATAGGAAAATACTACTATGAGTAACTTAATTCATCTACCTTTTATTTAGCCTAACATACAGCTGTAGACAATAGCTGTCACTATCCCCAATGAGAGTAAGTTCAAAACCCACTACACAACAGAGACTTAGAGAAAGGTTCTTTGATATAGACACCTAAAATATGTGGGAGTTTTGAGGTAAACAAAGAATGCATGCAGATTCTGGAGGCACTTATGATCCTTTATCAAAGGAAGATAAGTATGACAAAGCCAATAGAGTATTGTAAAGTAAAATAAAGTAAATAAAAAAAATTAAAAAAGGAAGATAAGTCTTAATACAAGCTGATGGCTAAAAACAGAAGAATATTTGCCAACATTATCTTTACTGATAGAGCAATTATACTGAGTTCTCAAATCCCCTAGAATAGTAGGTTTTCTTTTGCCATTTGATGTTGCTAAAATATAGGAAAATTTTATCGGGATTTCAAGTAACTTCCTTTATAATGCAGATGTAAAGAAAGCAAGTTACATCTTCTGGGACTCTCTCAACTGTTTTGAAAATCTACCAACATGTTTTCCTGTCCATGTCCAAGTAACATGTAATGATCCCAGCATCTTCCTGAATATTTTCTCCTAAAATGGCTCAACAGAAGATGAGTCACCCAGGAATAGTTTCCAGGTGTTGCATATTCCTGACATGTCCAGGTTTTAAGTTTTTTTCGTTAATCCTTTTGCAAATTATTATTCTTTTCTACATAGGTTAGCCAACTATTTTCTGCAAGAAAAAAGATGACTACCTATTTTTGTAAAATAAAAACTTCAGTGGAATTTCAGCATGCCCACTCATTTAGTCTGTTGCTGTTATTGTGCTACAACATTGAGTACTGAGTCCCCTAAAGGGATGGGACTATGTGCATGTGTGCTTAGTTGCTAAGTCATGCTTACCCTTTTGCAATGACATGGGCTGTAGCCCACCGGGCTCCATTGTCCATGGGATTCTCCAGGCTAAAATCTGAAGTGGGCTTCACTTCCTTCTCCAGGGGTCTTCCTAACCCAGGGATCAAACCTGTGTCTCCTGACTCTCCTGCATTGGCAGGTGGAGTCTTTACCACTATACCACGTGGGAAACCTATAAGGCTCGTAAAACCTAAAATATTTGCTATGTGGACGTTTGTAGAAAAGGTTTGTTGATTCCTGCTCTAACAGCTGAAAGAAAAAAAACAAAAAACTGCCCCAAGTTTATTAATTTGTAACCATATTGTTGATTGGGAACAAGGATGGGAATTACTATAATGCAAAGAAATACAAAGAGATAATATTGCAAGTGACTTGTTTAAGAACAAACTTTAATCAGGATTTCCATGAATAGCGAAGTCATTTTTCTCAATGCAACTATTTCTTCCCATCATATTCTATCAATTACAGAAACATAATATTACAAATCTTCATGTTATTAGAGAGTATATGACCTACAAACTACATTATTTTTAGAAAAGTACAATAAAAATTGACCAGAAAAATGTCAGTCAATATTTTTTCTCTGAAAATTTATGTTCCAAGTTCCCTTAGATGAGTGCCACTCACAGCATCAGGAAGTGAAAAAACTAAAATCCTTTAACAGCTTTCACAAATACATTATTAACTTTAGAAGTAGAAAGCTCATGCAGTGAAGAGAAAGTAAGATGTTTTGATCTTTAAGTATCAGCATTCATCATTTTTTCCTCCTACAGAATTAAAATTTCATAAAATTAAGATTCCATACTTTTANCCCACCTCATGTGCTGGTCCCTCTCCCCTACAAAAGGAGTTTAGTCTCAGGCTCTCTAAACACTCTGTTTTACACTAAATTGTGTAGAGAAAGCAAAAAGCACACACAATGTCACTGCTAAGTCCTGATATCCAGTGGATATAAGAAAGTTTTATATAACAGTTCTAAGGAATAGCATTTTTTCAAGTTGTTTAGTATATTGTATATATACTTAGTATATTTTTTCAGGTTGTTTCCTTTGTCCGAATTACAGGTTATCCTAGGTATTTGTTACACTCTCTCCTCTTGACTTAAAAATGGTGCGATTTTGTCCTCCTTCCTTGTCCCTACTCTCACAAGTTTCCGTGTCAATATCTTGTTAGGTCCAGGCATGTGGTATGAAGTCACCCACCATCTGCTCTAGACCTATGCTGTAACTTGAAAACAAAGACACTGCACACTCTTGGGGTCTGGGATGCAGGTAGTCTAATATTGCTTTCCTCCTTAATAAGAACACATTTTATCCACAGCATTCACAAGGCACACTTTTTGTATTTGACCAAATTCCCATTCTCTGTAACTAATATTATTGCAAAGCAAATGACAATGAAACTTCTTGTGACTCTCCACCAACCACACACACTGGTCCCACTCAGAGGCATCTCAGTCCTTTCAAAGAGCAAGCTACCAAAACCTGTGGCAACTGTTAACAGTGCTATCCGGAAAACTGGATGGAAACCCAGTTTCATCTGGTTAGCAGGTGCCCAGATTAATTCATCTGGTGTAATGTTTTCCAAAACCCCAAAAAGGAAAGTGCCAAGGTGCTTGCTTTGGGTATCAATCAGGGAGCCTATCTTGGCAACAGTGAGGAAGGCGCACTTGGAACCTGGCCATTCACACAAGTCGACATTTTCTGGGTTCCCCAGTAGAAACAGTTACACTGCCTAATAACCCTCAATAAGTACCCAATAAGAAAACATGTGTTTCTACATGTTAGCTGAATATAAACATTTCTTTAAGGTAGGCAATCTTGATGCATTTTTTCCACAGCAGGGAAAATGCTAGGTAACACAGGTATTTCACCTATGACTGAGAAAAAAGTTTGTATCCCTCACCAAAATGTCACTCCTTTAAGTGCCCATAGTCCATTGGAAGAAATAAAGGTTTCTCTTGTTTCCTCTTTTCTGGGATGGCCTACATTTGGCCAAATGTATGGTGACTAATTCTCTAAGAGGGTGTATAACAATGTTATACTGAAGACTAGCTATAGGTGGCCATGTACAACAGCTATAAAATTCCAAAGTGAGGTGTTAGGGTACCTTAGGGATATTATTCAGGATATGCTTTTTAAAAAAGCTGTCCTGGGTGTTCTTTGGAAGGAATGATGCTAAAGGTGAAACTCCAGTACTTTAGAAAAGACTCTGATGCTGGGAGGGATTGGGCGCAGGAGGAAAAGGGGACGACAGAGGATGAGATGGCTGGNCCATGTACAACAGCTATAAAATTCCAAAGTGAGGTGTTAGGGTACCTTAGGGATATTATTCAGGATATGCTTTTTAAAAAAGCTGTCCTGGGTGTTCTTTGGAAGGAATGATGCTAAAGGTGAAACTCCAGTACTTTAGAAAAGACTCTGATGCTGGGAGGGATTGGGCGCAGGAGGAAAAGGGGACGACAGAGGATGAGATGGCTGGATGGCATCTCCGACTCGATGGACGTGAGTTTGAGTGAACTCCGGGAGATGGTGATGGACAGGGAGGCCTGGCGTGCTGCGATTCATGGGGTCGCAAAGAGTCGGACATGACTGAGTGACTGAACTAACTGAATTGATGGTTCTAAAACCATTTGGGATTAGATAAAAGTAAAAACCTTGTGAGCATGGAGTTGGAGACAGGCTTAGAAAGAATTTTAAAACATTATGTTCTCCCCCTAAGATCAAGAACAAGACAAAGGTGTTCCACTCTTGCCACTTCTATTCAATATCCTATTAGAGGTTCTAGACAGGGTATGTAGGCAAGAAAACGAAATAAAAGGCAGGGTCTTCCTTTAGAAGGCAGTGGTAAAGAATCTGGCTGCCAATGAAGGAGACACAGGTTTTATCCCTGATCAGGGAAGATCCCACATGTCGTGGAGCAACTACGCCTGTGTGATACACCTCTGTTCTAGAGTCTGGGAGCCGCAAGTACTGAAGCCTGAGCGCCCTAGAGCCCATGCTGTACAACAAGAAAAGCCACTACAGTGAGAACCAGCGCAACACAACCAGAGAGTAGCCGCGCTAACCACAACTACAGAAAAGCTCATGTAGCCATGAAGACCCAGCACAGCTAAAAATCAAGAAAGAAAATCATTTAAAAAAGAAAGAAAAGGCGTCTAGGTTATAAGAGAAGAAATCAGACTATATTCCCAGATGGCATAATCCTCTATATAGAAATTGTAAGGAATCACTAAAAAATTGTTTGAACTAATAAATGAGTTCAGCAAAGTTTTGGGGTACAAGATCAATACACATATACTACAGACTTGCAACAAACAATCCAAAAATTAAACTAATTTCATTTACAGTAGCATAAAAGGAATACATTTAGGAATAAATTTAGCAAAAGAAATGTAAGATTTATACTCAAAAAGTAAAAAATTTTGTTGAAAGAAATGAGAGAAGATTTAAATGAATAAAAAAAATTTGATGTTTATGGTTTGGAAGACTTAAATACTGGTAAAATGGAAAAACTCCTAGAACTGATCCACAGATTTAACGCAATTTCTATCAGAATTCCAGCACTTTCTCTGCAGAAATTGACAGTGATTCCAAAATTGATACAGAATTGCAAGGGACCCAGAATAGCCAAAACAATCTTTAAAAAGAATAAAGTTGGAGGACTCATACTTCAAAACTCTCCACAAAGCAAAAGTAATCAAGGCAAAAGTTGTATTAGCATAAGGATAGACACATAGACCAGTGGAATAGAATTCAGAGTCTAGAAATAAACCAATGTGTCTGTGATCAACTGATTTTTGACAAGGATGCCAAGACCATTCAGTGGGGGAAAGAATAGTCTTTTAACAAATTGTCCTGGGACAACTGGATAGCTACATTCTAAAGGATGAATTTGGATCCCTAGGTTCACACTATTTACAAAAATTAAAATAGATAAAAATAGGTCACAGATCTAGAGCTAAAACAATAAAATTCTTAGAAGGGAATATAAGGATAAATCTTCACAACCTCAGAGTTGGCAATGGCTTCTTAGATATATAACATCAAAAGCATAAGCAGCAAAAGAAAATATAGATAAAGTGGACTTCATATATATTGAAAACTGTGCGGCAAAGGGACACTGTCAAGAAAGCAAAAAAAGTGCCTCAGAATGGGAGAAACTATTTGCAAATCACAAATCTGATAAAGATCTGCATCTAGAATATATAAACTCAACAATAAAAGACAATTCAATTGAAAAAAGAGAAGGACTTGAATAAACATTTTTTCAAAGAAGATATAAAAATGACTGATAATGCAATGAAAAGATGCTTACCATCATTAATCATTTAGTTGTCAGTGAAGTCCGACTCTTGCAACCCTGTGAACTATAGCCCACCAGATCCCTCTGTCCATGGGATTTTCCAGGCAAGAATACTGGAGTGGGTTGCCACTTCCTTCTCCAGGTGATCTTCACAACCCAGGGATCAAACCTGCGTCTCCTGGATTGGTAGGCAGATTCTTTACCAGTGAGCCACCTGGGAAGCCCCATTAATCATTAGGAGAATGCAAACCAAATCCACTTCAAACCCAGTAAGATGAATATAATAAAACGAAAACAAAATAGGAAACAACAAATGCAAGGATGCAGAAAATTGGAACCCTCAGACATTGGTGGTGAAAATGTTCAACAGTATCTCCACGATGGAAAAACAGTAAAGTGGCAAAGACAAGTATGACAACACACCATGGATGAAATTCGGAGAGCTCTGTGGAACATACCTCCTGATTCATTTAGTTGCTAATGCCAAAATCTAGGTCCCATCCCAAGATTCTCTCTTCTGCACAGTCCATAATCTCCCTGCCATGTCTGCCTAGCTCTGCCTCCAGAGTCTGCATCTACCTGCTTCTCACCATTTCTTCTGCCTCCATCTTAGTCCACACCACCAGAATCTTTGGCAATGAACTTCTGAAACAGCCTCAATCTGGTCTCCCTGCCTCCACCCGTTTCCCTAGAGACTGTTTCCTAGAAGGCAGCCAGAGGATCTCCATAACGCATTAATCAGGCAAGTCATTTCCCTCCTCAAAAGCATTTAATTGATTCAGTTATAAACAGAATTAATCAAACCAAGTCCTTCACACAATCTGCAAGCACCGCAGGATCTGGCTTTTAACTAATTCCAAATCTCATTTCCTGTCACTCACTAGATTTCAGCCCCAGCACACTCTTGTTCTCCCTGTTAGGCAGACTCAGTTCACTCCCACCTCTGGGTTGTTTCCTTATTTTTGATACTTGAAGCACTCCTTCCCCTGATTGTCATGAGGCTCATCACTGAACACAAATGTCACCTCCTGGACCTCTAACTAAAGCAACTTTCCTGGACACTGCCATGCTACCCTCTTTCGTGTTCTATATGGTTTATTAATTAGGACCTGGAATTGTCTTAACTTTCAGAATACATATATCATTCATCTTCTCTCCCCATTCCACCCCCAAAATACACACCTCATCACACACAACACAATGTAAAGCTCTTTTAGAATTAGAAGTCTTGATGATATAGCTGACTTCTCAGTACTTACAAAAATGCTGTAAAAACTTATTATCTGGTTGAATATTAGAAAGCAGGGGCTTTTAATCTCAGATCTGTGAACTTTATAGAAAAAGTTACATCTTTATATCCCCAACCTCTGGTTGAAATTCAACATTTCTATTATGAATGTAAGTATCAAGCCACAGTAATAGCAGTATTGATGACTGATACCATATGAAATCACAGATATTTTATGACATTTCAGTAATTAATATCTCAATATCTCAAAATACATTGTTTTGCTCAACACTATTTTGAAATTACAGTAGCTCTATTAGGCTGGTAGTTCTCATTATTTAATGAATTAATAAAGGAGCATATATATGATCATAAACACACTTTTAAATATCTTTGATGACTTTCAACATAACTGTTCTCCTTTGGAGTTCTCTGCATTATATTCTGAATTGAGGCCCATCACAAAAAAGTTAAGCAGGCTTGCTCTAAAGGACTTCACAGGCAGAATGTATGTCCCTTTATACAACTATTATATCTGGAACCCACTGAAATACATTCAAAGATGCAAAATCAAAAACTTATAAAAGACTGGAGAACTACATCATTCCCCAAACAACAAAGACTATTTGCTAAATTCAAAACAATGAGGGACATTTGCTAAATTCAAAACAATGAGAACCAAGTGAAAAAGTGACTAATAGTTCTAAAAAGTGGTCTAAATAGTAGTCTAAAAAGTGACTAATGAGAACTAATCAGAAATCAGCTCACAGATATATACCAGACTGAAAAGGTAGGTGCGTTCCTCTGGAAGTAAGACAGGGTAACGCCCCAGGGCCAGGGGCTGCTATATCCTTCCACCAGGAGGAAGTGCATCTAGGAACCAGGTCAGTTCAGTTCAGTTGCTCAGTCATGTCCGCCTCTTTGCGACCCCAGATAGACCATTGCAATTGTGGCGTCCCATGCCCTTTAGCAGTGGCTTCTGGGTTGGAGGAGAAACATGTGGCTGTGACTCAGCTCTTCCTTCTTTCCCCTCAGTTTCTTAAATGAAGATGAGAAGTGGAGATTGACCAACTTTGCAACAGTGTGTCAGTTTGACCGACGTGAGAAATACTGCTGATTCCCGTGCACTGCCTAACGGCTGACAGCCCTTAAAACGTAGGTGAGGGAAGAAACAACAGTAGCACATCAAAACAGAAGACAAGGCTGAGGAAAATGTCTCCAGAACTATCACAGTACCGGGCTTGCGTTCCCTGAGCTGTCTTAGGGTCTTGCCTAGGGCCTGAAACTCCTGGCTTTCCAGCAGCAGCCTGATGGGAATATGGAAACAGCGACCAGGTAAACAGGAATATTGAGGAAATTCTATCCACAACATGTTTGAGGAATTACAATCTCTGGGAGAATCGATCCTCGACAGAGAAAAGTAATTAGAAACATTTTAATGTTAGATATTTTGGAAGGGAAAAGAAGGCAGAAAAAATATGGCAAGGTAAGGGGAATGACCACATTTTCAAAGAAGATTTAATTAGAGTATAAACACAACCCAAACTTACAATATTTCATAATTAGTAGAGGCAGGCAAAGGAGCAGGAAGAAAAGGAGGACAGAGAGAATATAAAATGACAGAAAATGAAGTCTATTTCTAATTGGAATGAATACAGTTGGAACTCAGCTAACGTAGGAGACAACATTTGGAATGGGTGAAATCACTGAACCCAACTATATATCCTTTGTACGAAACACACGTAAATGAAATGACTCAGAAAGATGGAATATAAAGGCTATGAAAAAGTATTCCTGGGAATATAAAACAAACACAAATGCACAAAGTTTGAGGTTGCAATATCAATATCAGAAAGTCAGTTAAGAGTAAAAATCATAAAATGGAAAAGGCTGAGAGCTTTACAAAATTGAAATTAACTTGTCAAAATCTTTTGGAAATTGTAATATAATCTCAGAATATTCAATAATGACTGCTTGGACATAACAGAAATAAGTAGAAATAACCATAATGGAAAACTCTTATAACTTTTAGTATTTAATACATCAAATGTATGCAAACAAGTGAGTTATAGGGTCTGAGTAGTGTGATTGTTTTCATAGCTGTGCCCACTCTTACCTTGGAAACAGAAGAGGAACTTTTGCTAAGGCCTGTGAAACATATCCGAGGGAACTGCGGGAGTTGGTGATGGACAGGGAGGCCTGGCATGCTGCGATTCATGGGGTCACAAAGAGTCGGACACGACTGAGTGACTGAACTGAACTGATAAAATATATCCTAGTGCTGTTATGTGCTTATTCATAACAATGACCTCAGTAATTTCTATATTAAAATATTTGTATGAGATCCCATATTTTTCAACTGCTAGTTATATTCCATTCACCTACAAAATGTATTAACAAAGATCCCACTGATAGACATGTTTAATTCCAGATCCAAATTTTTGCCATTTCTAATCTGCAATCTTGAGCATAAAGGCATCTTGGTGAATTTTTGTGAGTGTACCGTTTATGGAAATTTCTTGGTGCTAGCAAACTGAGTCAAGTTAATATTGGATTAATAATGATCAAATTTTCCTCCAACCGTCATTTGGATCATTTCAATAATTTTGCTAACTAAATAAATTTCAATAAATTTGCTAACTAGTTATTGCCATTCAACATGAAAAAATATTTCTGTATTAATGTTAGTCAGGAAAATTACTGCATGCACTTATTTTTTCTATAGCTTTCCAGCCAACCCAGTTACATTTTCTAGGTAAACACTGTATCTTCAACTCATAATGGTAATTTTACCCTTTTCCAATGTGGATTCCTTTTCTTTCAGTTTCTCTCAACTTGTCTCTTAAGTGAAAACCTTGTAGATCAACCAAGATATGGGAGTAGAAAGACCTTACCTCCTCTTACAAGCACATCAAAATCACTACTTGCAGAATCATCATCTATGAAAAAGACTGAAACCTATCAGAAAAAGATCTACAACTAAAGGCAGAAAGAAGAACCAAAATGAGATATGTAGGAGGGGCAGACTCACTGTATAATCAAGTCCCATCACCTCAGATGGGCTACTCACAAACTGGATTATAGTCAGAGGTTTCCCTAAGGAATGGGTGTTTCTGAGCCCCACATTGGGCTCCTCAGCCCAGGGGTCCTGCACCAGGAAGACAAGACTATCTTCATCTGTGATGTATACATGTGCATGCTGGCCAGAGCCCCTTTACCAGTCTCTGTCATAATAATTTCTTCAGGGAGAGGAAGAGGGGACCTTGGGGAAGACCTGGGATGACTTCGAATGAGTAAAGCAATTAGGCTGTGCCTTTCAGAAGCTCACATCTCCAAGGAGAACTCTATCTCAAGTGCCCACCGGGGCATATTTGTATCCTGTGTGCCATGCATTCTGGGTTCCCTGTGGACAGGGCCTCAGTGACCGCTTCAAGCTGAGTCTCAGATAGTATATATATGTCCAGGCAATTCAAGTGGTTTAATTCTGCATGTGCATTCCATTCTCTCTCCAACACTGTGAAACCTCACTATTGGACTATACCATCAGCTGATATACTATTACATCTAATTCTAAAACAACAAACATATAAAATTTCCCTGCTGTACTATGCCATTTCTCTGCTTTCCTTTAGAGGGCTGCCTATTTTGCTGTCTCCATTTCCTTAGCCACAGCAATCAGATGAGAAAAAGAAATAAAAGGTATTCAAATTGGAAGGGAAGAGGTAAAACTGTCATGATTTGCAGACGGCATGATATTCTCTACAGAGAACCCTGAAGTCTCAGCAGTTTTCCATGTAGTTTATCCTCATCACAACCTCTCCCCCTAAAAGTAATGACTGTCCTGACACTGATATAACATCTTCTGTGCATGTCTTTATAGATTTATCACCCACACATATTAGCAGACTTTAGTTTTGCCAATTTTTAAAAAACTGTATATCTTTTAAGTCTCTGGATCTAGAGATTCCCCCTCCATCACTTTTTGTTTATGATTCATTTGTTTAAGACACTTATAAAGCTGTTTGGATTTGCTGATGATATCCTTAGGATTTAGTTCAACATATTCTCTGTTCTCTGTATTTTTTACAAAACAGTAGCTGTATCCAGAGGTTTGACCACATTGACTTTGAT
The DNA here is from genome assembly GCA_006410875.1 of Neotragus pygmaeus. Lineage (NCBI taxonomy): Eukaryota > Metazoa > Chordata > Mammalia > Artiodactyla > Bovidae > Neotragus > Neotragus pygmaeus. The sequence goes on from SJYV01019221.1 coordinate 104,676, forward strand.
CTTTTTAGCAAGACCTTGGTGGTGATGTGTTCTTGCACCAGGAGGTACAAAACGTCTATCTCTCTTTGTGATAACAGCCTGATGCTCAACTCCAGATCTCTTAATTCACTGGGGTTTGTAAAACGGGGATATTCTATATCTGTCAATTCTCATTGATATATTAGCTAAACTAATTCTACAAAGGGACATTTTTCCTGTTTACTTACCACTGATAGAATTTAGAGGAAAAAAGGCACAATATCAGATTCTCCTTTGAACTTTAATGGACTCTTTGTCCCCATCATTTATTTGAAAAACCATTCTAGTCGGGATCATCTTTAAAGTACCTCTTGCCAAACCCATTAATAAATTCTCAGACTCTTACATAATTTGACCCCTGGATAGCATTTGCCATGGGTACTCATTCCCACCTTTTTCAGTTTTCTTCTGAGATACCACATTCTCCAACCATCCTTCCTACTTCATCAAAGGCCCTTCTCAGTTCCCCTTTCAAGAGTCCACCTCTCTTCCTCACTTTTAAATGTTAGAGAGGCCCATACTCCCAAATTTCTCTCTCTAGCCACAGTATCTCTCAAGAATTCTAGAGCAGTAGAGCCGCTGGGCTGCACGCCATTCACCAAGGTGTCAAATAGTTTCAGACTTTACCTGGCCCCTCTACTCCCCGAACCTGCACCCCTTATTTTTTCCCATCTCAGTCAGCAATACCACAGTTTGCTCAGAGGCCATTTAGCTTCTTTCTATCCTGCATCCACAGTTTCAAAATCTGCCCTTAATTGAAACACTTCTTACCTTCAGAGATAGGTGTTTTGTCTTTCTTTAGCCCAGTCTTGAACTTCTGCTTTAGCAAATATAAGGTAGAAGATTAGGCTTATCATGTTATTGCCTATCATCAGGAGGAAGATTTTAAACCAGGGAGATTCTGCATCCTGAGGAATTAAAAGTGCAAACAATGATAAACTATTATGTTTTGTAACATCTAAAATGTAGTATTAAAATTAATATAGGCTTGATTCAAAAGCAGAGACATTACTTTGCCTACTAAGGTCTGTCTAGTCAAGGCTATGGTTTTTCCTGTGGTCATGTATGGATGTGAGAGTTGGACTGTGAAGAAGGCTGAGCGCTGAAGAATTGATGCTTTTGAAGTGTGGTGTTGGAGAAGACTCTTGAGAGTCCCTTGGACTGCAAGGAGATCCAACCAGTGCATTCTGAAGGAGATCAGCCCTGGGATTTCTTTGGAAGGAATGATGCTAAAGCTGAAACTCCAGTACTTTGGCCACCTCATGAGAAGAGTTGACTCATTGGAAAAGACTCTGATGCTGGGAGGGATTAGGGGCATGAGGAGAAGGGGACGACCAAGGATGAGATGGCTGGATGGCATCACGGACTCGATGGACATGAGTCTGAGTGAACTCCGAGAGATGGTGATGAACAGGGAGGCCTGGCGTGCTGCGATTCATGGGGTCACAAAGAGTCAGACACGACTGAGCGACTGAACTGAACTGAACTGATGCAGGTCACTTAAACATGGCAAAACATTTTAATAAGGAACAAAAAGTTAAATTCCACTCTACAAAGATAATCACCATTTGACTTATGGTTTGTGTCTACGTACATATAACTTTTCATGTATAAAATTGCATGAATATAGTGATAAAGCCAAGAATGCATATGGTTTTATATTCAGAAATATCCCATAAACATGTTTGTATATTAGGAAATATTTGACTGTATTGTAACTGTTACTGACTTGTCATCCAGAGTTTAGATTTATAAAATTTATGAGAGCACCTTTTATTTCTTTAAAGTTGTTTTTCACTTTTTGTTGCTATAAGTTTGAATAAACTGGTGATTAATTACAAACACAGCAATGTTCTTGAATAAGATTTATCAAATACCCTTTCCTTATTTATAAAAATGGTTGATACATTTTCTCTTTCAGCCTATTAATATGATCAGTTTCATTAATACGTTTTTTTAATAAATAGATCCACTTTACTTTCTTAGAAAAAGGCCTACTTAATCATGATGCTATACATATTTTAATATATTGGTGAATTCTATGCACAGGTAATTTATTTTTGGCATCCATACTCAAAGATGACATTAAATTTTGGTTATGTTTCAGGTTTGCTTTACTACCTTGCCCTTTACTTTTTGATCAGCTGAGGTTAAATTTTATGCAGTTAAATGTAAAATGCATTGTGATTGCATTTTGGTCTCTGGTATCATGGTTTTGAAGGATGGTGGGCTTGTCTGAAGTTTAAATAATTATTAACTCCTATTTCACTTTAGAATCTTTATTATATACTTTCTTCATTTACATTTGTTATCGTCCATAATTAACTTGGGGGTAAATATGAGAACAGAATGTAATTACTTTTTTCAAGTGGGCTCACCACTGTGTTTTTAAAGAAATCAATCCATTCCTTCTAGTTTGAGATGAAACTTTATTATAAAGAATGTGTTTTTCTTTTTTCCAGAACTTGACCAAATCATCACCAGTTTCAATTAAAATATAATTAAGAGTAGAAGTTGAAAAAAATGTTTCTTTCCAAACTAGACATTAAATATATTTAATGATAATGATTTCTGTAATTAAAACATGCCAAATTTGACAGCTAATAGGTAAACAGAGAGTGAAGAAAAAAAGAACCAAGATGTGTTTAGAAATTTAATGATAAAAAAGTTTTGATAATTTTAAGTTAATAGGATTTATTGTCACTTGGAATTGAAGTCCAACCTAGAAATTTAATGTGCGTCTCCCTTCTAATATTTTCACTGATGTTGCTCAATAAGTGTGCAGTCTTCTTCATATGGACTTTGTACAATTTTCAAAATACTCATAGGTGTTTTGCAATATTAGTTGACTCTGTGCTTTTTCCACATTATGCTATCTAACTTTGATTTCACCTCCCACCCCCTGCCAGGAAGATAATTACAATCCTTGTCCATAGTGTTGTATTTTTCCTCTGCATTTACATGGTGTATATCAATAATTTAGTTTTCTTGACAGGTGTGTTTGCTAGTATTTCAGAATGCTAAACAATAGGATGGCTAGCAATACACTTTTATTTTTCCTGATTTAAAAGTATATAAGAATAAAACTACTAATAGCTGCTATGCATTGAACACAGACATCTAGTATTTCCATGAATGATCTGATGTGGTAATTACCTTAACTCCATGAAGTTTCTGTGTCATTTTAGGCATTTACAGCTAGAGACACTGAGATTAAGAAGTGTTTCCAGGTCACATATCTTTTAAGTAGCTAAGACTTGAATAAGATAGTTTTGCTGGAGAAGTTGAAACTGCTAAGAAACTGTTAGGCCTTCCCTTGTGGCTCAGCTGGTAAAGAATCTGCCTGCAGTGCGGGAGACCTGGGTTCAGTCCCTGGGTTGGGAAGATCCCCTGGAGAAGGGAAAGGCTATCCACTCCAGCACTGTGGTCTGGAGAATTCCATGGACTGTATAGTCCATGGGGTCACAAAGAGTTGGATATGACTGAGCGACTTTCACTTCACTGTTAAGGAGCTGATTCTTAATGTTTCTAGTATTTTTGTTTAAACTTTTTTTCCTGATATCATCATCTCTGGTTAATGTTTACTTCATCTTTTTATGCTGTTCTTATAAGTTTCAATGTTTCTATGTCTATTTTAGGTATGTGTGTTATATATTTTTTATTTATATAATATTTATGTATTTTATATAAATAATTTTTCTATGAGGTATGCAACTGTGGATTTCAGTTTATCCTACTTGTCATTATTGGCTTTCTTAAGGGTGTGAATTGTTGTCTTTCTGTAAAACTAGAAAACAATCACTTTTTCTTCAAATTTAACTTCTGTCCTATTCTCTTTTCTGGAACTCCAGTTAAATGTATGTTGGGCCTTTTCCCTGAGTCCACATATTCTATACCTTCTATATTTTTTAATGTGATTCACTCTGGATAGATCCTCCAGATAGGTCAGGATAAAGTGAGTTATACTACAGATACTAATACCCACTCCCCAACCCCTCACAAATCCTAGTGACTTTTAATGGCAGAGATTTGAGTGGCTCAGAGGTTAAAGCATCTGCCTCCAATGCAGGAGACCCGGGTTCGATCCCTGGGTCAGGAAGATTCCCTGGAAAAGGAAATGGCAATCTACTCCAGTATTCTTGCCTGGAGAATCCCATGGACGGAGAAGCCTAGTAGGTTACAGTCCACGGGGTCGCAAAGAGTCGGACACGACTGAGCGACTTCACCTCAACTCACCTCACCTCAAAGGTTCATAGCTTCCCCAGGGCTCAGTGATAAAGAATNGGCCAAAGCTCACAGCCTCCGGGTCTCAGCCCTGGAAGATCCAGAGAATACAGTGGCCAGGAAGGAGGACCTGCGGATGCGTACGGGCGCTCCACAGCTAAGCTGCCAGGGAGACGGCACGGCATAAGGGCTATGATTTGTAGTCAGACAGACAAGGTTTAGAATCCTGGCTCTGCCTCTTCCAGGCCATGTGACCTTGGGCAAGAGATTTAACCTTTCCGAGCCATGCTTTCCTCATGTGTAAAACAAAGATAATAATAGCTACCTCGCAGGGTGGTTGCAAGGATTAACCAAGATAATACATTCAAAGCACCTAGCTCAGTGCCTGACACGTATTTGGCACCCAATAAATGCCAGTTTCCTTTCCCTCCCCAATCCCCCCGCTTGGTCTCTGCCAACACCAATGGGCAAACAAAGTTGGCAGGTCACCTCTCAATTATTTGAGGGTCCGGAGCTCAGCCTCTGCACCTTTCACACTCCACAAGCTGTGGATTACCAAAGTNATTCTTGCCTGGAGAATCCCATGGACGGAGAAGCCTAGTAGGTTACAGTCCACGGGGTCGCAAAGAGTCGGACACGACTGAGCGACTTCACCTCAACTCACCTCACCTCAAAGGTTCATAGCTTCCCCAGGGCTCAGTGATAAAGAATCCATCTGCCAATGCAGGAGATGCTGGTTTGATCCCTCGGTCAGGGAGATTCCCTGGAGAAGGATGGCAACCCACTCCAGTATTCCTGTCTGGGAAATCCCATGGACAGAGGAGCCTGGAGTCACAAAGAGTTGGACACAACTTAACAACTCAACAACAACAACAAGGTTCATAGCAAGCTGGCTAGAGATCATGCTCCATGTCTCTTCATTCCTGGTTCCTGGTTGATGGATTTGCAGTTGCTCTTCTGACTGTTGCCAGTTGCTGTGTCAAAACAAGAAAGTGGTCTGTTGATTCTTAATGCTTGTCTTTAGAATGAACACATATCACTTTCTCTCATGTGTCACTGGTCAAAACAAGTTATATAAAATATATCTAACTTCAAGGAAGTGGGAAATGCCCAAGAGGAGAACCAGAAAAATTATTGTATCTGCAAAAATTACTTCCCAGCCTGCCCTCACCTCCACAAATGGGTTCACTTACCTTCCTCTATGCCAAACACACTGATCAAGAGAGACCACAGCACAGGGCCCCAGCCCTACCTTCATTTGCTTCAGAGCCTCATTGAAGAAGATTCAAACATTCACCAGGACATGGCTCTCGAACTGTCTCCCTGGCAGTGTGTCATCAGCACTGGTGTGTGTGCGCGTTCATTCGCTCAGTTGTGTCTGACTCTTTTGCTATCCCATTAACTATAGCCTGCCAGGCTCCTCTATCCATGGGATTTTTCCTGGCAAGAGTACTGGAATGGGTTGCCATTTCCTACTCCAGGGTATCTTCCTGACCCAGGAATTATACCCACAACTCTCACATCTCCTGCAATGGCAGGCGGATTCTTTACCACTGAGCCACCTGGGGCTTGTATCAGCATAACTAAGGACCCGTGGTTTCTGTTTGTCTCCCAATCCTCCTTTTCTGAAAGGAAATATTTATTGCAGCTATTGGACGGCTATGCTTTCATTATATACAGCATGATAGAACACGTGGCCCCTGGTATAGAGGGTTCTCTCCCAATGAAGGGGTGGACACACTCTGCACTTTGAACTTGATGTCATATCTAGATGGGACTTTGGGTGTCTGTTGACTTCATTATAAAAGAAGGAGTAAAATTGCTATGCATGTAAGTTTTTATACATTTTCAGGCCTTTAAATTGTCTTAAGAGAATTGGTCCAAATTCCTTATCTTTCCCATGAATGGAAGCAGCTGCTATTGCTGCTGCTGCTAAGTCGCTTCAGTTGTGTCTGACTCTGTGTGACCCCAGAGACGGCAGCCCACTAGGCTCCCCTACCCCTGGGATTCCACAGGCAAGAATACTGGAGTGGGTTGCCATTTCCTTCTCCAATGCATAAAAGTGAAAAGCAAAAGTGAAGTCATTCAGTCGTGCCCGACTCTTAGGGACCCCCTGGACTGCAGTCTACCAGGCTTCTCCATCCATAGGANGGCAAGAATACTGGAGTGGGTTGCCATTTCCTTCTCCAATGCATAAAAGTGAAAAGCAAAAGTGAAGTCATTCAGTCGTGCCCGACTCTTAGGGACCCCCTGGACTGCAGTCTACCAGGCTTCTCCATCCATAGGATTTTCCTGGCAAAAGTACTGGAGTGGGGTGCCATCGCCTTCTCCTGAATGGAAGTAGAAGCCTCACGAATTCTCTTATTAGATGTACTTAATCAGAATTTTTAATTTTTATATTTTTAATTGCCAGAAGTTAGATTTAACTCTTTGTTAAACCTTATGTTTCTTATATGTTCAATCCTTTTAATTCTATAAATGTATACATATATGTCCAATATCGGATCTGATTCTGTGGTTTTTATTCTCTCACATGACATTTCATTTCCTCAAGTATTTTGTAATTTTTGATTGATTGTGAAATCATATTCACCAAAACTTTATGCATAAGAAATTCTGGAGGATGAATTTTAGGGTTAGTTTCTTCAGAAAAAAAAAAATTTAGTTTTTCTAGACATCTGTGGACTACTTGAAATTAATTTCTTGACTTATGGCATCAGGACCCAACAGAGTTTGAATTAGGGTCTCAACTCCTTCTGAATGGTTTATTGTTTCAAATGTTCAAAGGAGTCTTTATTCAGATTTCCCTCTCCCTTTGTAGCTAAGGCTGAGACAAGTTTCCTTACTGGGCAGAGACAACTTCAAACAGTTCTGGAGTCATGTTTCTTGCCACCTTTTGAGAAAGTCAGCTCAGACGGTCCAAATGAGTACAGCGAATGGCTGAGCTGGCTGAGTGGGCTACACGCTCAGGAGGAAAAAACACACTCTGGTCTTTAAGAGTTCTTTTTTATTGAGGCCACCTCTCTGACCATGGAGTCTCCATGGTTATAGTGATGTTTTCAGCCTTTCTGATACCATAAATCCTAACACGTGATGGTGGGGGGCTGCCAAAGTTGTGGGGTAAGGAGCATTTGGAGGATTTTCCTGTACACTGCTATTTCTCAGCTTGTAGATACATGGTAGTAGTGGTATCAGTTTATAGTCCCTAGTGATTACAGTTTTATGTCAGCATTTTCATTGTGGCTCTTCTTTGTGAGTGGTTTTGGGGGTATTATTGCCTGTGCTCTGTTTGTCCATAATAACTGAAGTTATAGATCACCCAGCATGGGCAATTTCCCCAAGGCAGCCAGTGGCTTTGCTGGTCATTTACCTCTCTGGAATCAAGCCCTTCCTTCATTTTCAGTCTCTGAAATTTTGCCTTACATTTTTTTTTTCAAGGTCAAAGTGAAAGTGACCTCAGTCATGTCTGACTCTGTGACCCTGTGGACTATACAATCCATGGAATTCTCTAGGCCAAAATACTGGAATGGGTAGCCTTTCCCTTCTCCAGGGGATCTTCCCAACCCAGGGATTGAACCCAGGTCTCCCGCATTGCAGGCGGATTCTTTACCAGCTGAGCAACAAGGGAAGCCCTTTTCAAGGTCAGGCATGCCTTTAGCATGATTGTTAAAATTTGNGGGATCTTCCCAACCCAGGGATTGAACCCAGGTCTCCCGCATTGCAGGCGGATTCTTTACCAGCTGAGCAACAAGGGAAGCCCTTTTCAAGGTCAGGCATGCCTTTAGCATGATTGTTAAAATTTGATAAGGCACTTAAATTTCTTTGAATATATATTATTAGGTTCTGGAACCACAGAATTCATCAAATTATGTTGGCAAAGACTGTACAGCCATTTGAATCCAGTGGGCTGGAGAAAGTATATTCAGGTGTTACAACAGTCATCATATCAGAACAATAAATCCTGGTCAAAGATAAACCAATCTAGCAAATAGTAAAGTGAAAGTCTCTTAGTCATGTCCAACTGTTTGCGACCCTATGGACTATACAGTCCATGGCATTCTCTAGGCCAGAATACCGGAGTGAGTAGCCTATCCCTTCTCCAGTGGATCTTCCCAACCCAGGAATCAAACCAGGGTCTCCTTCATTGCAGGTGGATTCTTTACTAAGTGAGCTAACAAATAATAAACTTATTATTAATAGTTAGTGGGTAAATAATCTGTGGCTTAAGAAGAAAAGTCAGAGTAAATGTGATGGTTGAGGAATTGTTTCCAATAATCACCATAGTGATTATAGTGATTTTGCCCCCAGGCAACCAGCTCTGGGAATTGAGTTTCTTTACATGATACTATCAATTTATATAATATTCATTCAGAATTGCCCATTTATTTATCATCTCTGTTGCCTCTTTTCTTTTTCATATCTCTGATCTGCCATTTGGAATAATTTTATTTTTCCCTTAAAAAGACTACCTTTAGTTGTTTTTTTTGTTTTTTTTGTTTTTTGTCAGTGCTAGCCTACTTTTGATGAATTCTCTGGTTTGTTTTTTTTTTTTTTTAAAATGGATGCATTTAAACTCCATTTTTTTTATGGTGGATTTTTTTGTTTTTGATGGACTGTAGAATTCTAGACTACTAGTTATCTTCTTTCAACATCAGAAAAGGCATTTTAAGTAT
>SJYV01019221.1:113612-124597 GCA_006410875.1 Neotragus pygmaeus
TTTCTCTGGTTTGTTTTTTTTTTTTTTTGAAAATGGATGCATTTAAACTCCATTTTTTTTATGGTGGATTTTTTTGTTTTTGATGGACTGTAGAATTCTAGACTACTAGTTATCTTCTTTCAACATCAGAAAAGGCATTTTAAGTATTTTTAAAAGAAGAATTTCAGGTAACTTTGTCCATGGAAACAGAAGCCAGCCCTCATAGAATTGTTTTGTTTGGTCATTTAAACTTGTCTTTGTTCTTGATTTTTCATTCCTTTCCTGACAAAACCATGTCTTATTACTTATATTACCATTCACCCAGTCAACTAACTAGTTTGATCAGGGTACACATTAATTATTAAAAAGCACAGAAGTCCACCTCTGTTTCAATAACCAACAGTTAAAGTTACCAGCATAATTAGTTGACATATTACAAGAAAGAAATTGTATCATCTGTGAATTTGGAGGCAATGCCTGATTTGATGAAGTTTAATAAGACACAGAATCTCATAACTCACCTCTTGGTGATGTCTCCTCTGCAATTTTTTATATACATTACCTTCTTTTTCTGTACAGTTGATATTAGAAAAGTAACTACCCAGGTCTCGATGTTCCTTACCTCACTAAGGATGATTCCAACCACAGTGGAAGCAATGAGTCCTCCTGTTAGTCCAATTACATTTGTAATTCCTCTAAGAAATCCATAATATCTATACAAAAATGAATGACAATACACAAATGTAAAGTAACACAAATGCTACAGGAAAAAAGCATAATGTATTGAGAGTTTAAGAGAGAGAACTGTTGACTTCCTAAATTTCCCGTTCCCACAATTCAAATTCCATTAAAATGTCTGAAAAAGTATATGGATATATAAGTAACTTTCTGGTTGCACTACAGAGTCAGAAAGCTTGGCTTTAACAGTAAAGAATATTAATGTATTGAGAAAATGAAAGCATATTAAGAGTGAAAGCCAGCTAGTTGTGAAATCTATGTTTGAGAAATTCCAAAGGTGATGTGTGTTGGTAATAGGAAATGGTTTGGGATTAATACACAATTGAAGGGTTCTGTTCACCTGGCCTCTTCTCACCATCCCCAAACTACTGGTCCCAGTGATTGTTCCCAGGCAAGGAGCAATGATGACTCAGGCAAGGAAACCAGAAACTTGTTTGTAAGCAACTGTGATTGGCCAATCCTGAGTGCCAAAACCAACCTCAGCAGAAAATGAGCACTGCAGAAAGCAGGGGAGCCACAGGGAATAACACATAAAGTAGGGTTCAAATCTATCAGTCATCAAGAATAAGAAAGTGCCTTTTGGAGAACAGAATCTATCTAAACAAGAAATTAGTTCACTCCAGGACAGGGAATCTGTGACTTTCTTGCCCAACACATTTCACCACCAAAGACTGTATGCTTTCAATTCTTCCCTTTTGTGAGAGTAAGGGCTTTTTGTCTTTTATTTCCTTGGGTCTATTCCAATCTTTCTCTACCTTTACATGTTGAGTAAGGGGAGGGGGGGGTGTATAATTTATTTATGGGTTTCTGATGAAAGAAGCATCACATTTGGCCTAGAGTCCCTGGTGTATGCTTTTGCTCTGGTCCCTCTTGCTCCAGTCCAAGAATTTCACCTGAAATGCACCCCTGGCCATCCCTCTTAAGGTTGGAACTGTAATAGTATTTGATTGTCTTTGAACCTCTGGCTTTCATTTTTGATTAATGAAACATTCTTGGCAAGTGGACCTAGAGTCCCTGGATTGTGGAGGTGTATGCAGTCACAAGGTGAAAATTTGAGTTGTCTCTTTTTGAGGGGAGCTGCAGAGTGTCTTTTAATATGTGAAGAAGAACATTTATGGTTATGAGCAGCCACAGGTACAGATTGGGCAGAAACCACCAATTGTCTCCAGTATTCATTGCTTCCTTTTTTATTTTAGGAATAGAATCCCTGGGTTTAGGGCCACTTCTGCCTCTGGGGGCCTCTGTCACTTTTGCCTTCAAAAATTGTTTATAATATTTATAATATTGTTTACAATATTCTGTTGCTTTAAGTGCTAAAACTTACTACAACACATCCTTTTTAATTTCTTATATTGATCATTTTTTCTTGATCTTTTATTATTTTTATGTTTTATTAATTTTATTAATAAATAAATTTTATTAATTTTAAAAGAAGTAACTTTGATATTGTTTTATTAATTTTAAAAGAAGCAACTTTGATATTGTTGGCTTTATGTATCACTTGGGGTTTTTTTTTTGGTCCTCATCTTAATAATTTCTTTCCTTCTACTTTCTTTGGGTTTTAATTTGCTACTTTTTTCCCTTACCTACTTGAGATACAAACATGGTTACTGATTTTAAGACTTAATTGTCTGTCAGTATATAAGTTTAAAGCTATACATTTCTCTCTGGGCCACCTCATGAGAAGAGTTGACTCATTGGAAAAGACTTTGATGCTAGGAGGGATTGGAGGCAGGAGGAGAAGGGGACGACAGAGGATGAGATGGCTGGATGGCATCACTGACTCGATGGACGCGACTCTGAGTGAACTCCAGGAGTTGGTGATGGACAGGGAGGCCTGGCGTGCTGCGATTCATGGGGTTGCAAAGAGTCAGACATGACTGAACGACTGAACTGAACTGAACTGAACTGATGATTCTTAAATGCACCCTATATGCCTATCAATGATATGTCACATTTCATTGTAATTTAAAGTATTTTCTAATTTCAAATGTGATTTCTCCTTTGACCTAAACATTAATTTCAAAGTAATGGGAGTTATCTATCGTTTGCTTTTGATAGCAACCCTAATTTCACTGTGATTAAAGAATGTATTCTGAGTGATTACAGTCATTTAATCTTAATTCAGTTTGCTATATGATTCAGCAGTCCCCAGTGTCAAGAGTCCTGAGTGCCATGACAGTTCTTCTGAAAATCATTACACATCCACAATATGGAGTGGTTCACCAACCTGAGATTAACAAGGTGAGAGCTTTTTATGCTCCATTCCAAATGCCATCCAAACTTCAAATGGTAGGTATTTGATATGGGCAATGAAAACAGTCTTGAGATTGTTTTAATGCTGGACAAGTCCCTGGATAGCAATTAGTTCTAAAATTGCTCAGTCATGTCCAACTCTTTGCGACCCCATGGACTATAACCTGCCAGACTCCTCTGTCCTTGGGGATTCTCTGGGCAAGACTACTGGAGTGAGTTGCCGTACACTCCTCCAGGGAATCTTCCCAACCCAGGGATCAAACCCAGGTTTCCCACATTGCAGGTGAATTCTTTATCAGCTGAGCTATCAGGAAAGCCCTAAGATTGTTTTAATGCTGGATGATTCCCTGGACAGGAGTTAGCTCTAAAATTGCTTCTTCTTCAGCTGTAACATCACATGGTAAAAGCATTTTGGAAGTATAAATAGGTGTTGAAGCAGACTTGCAATTGAATTGATTTTATATTTGGTTTAATAATGATTAAGTAGAACCAGAACGAGATTCAGATGTCTAAACTATACTTTAGTCTCACATGGAGGGAAATTCGCCTGCAATGTGGGAGACCTGGCTTTGATCACTGGGTTGGGAAGATCCCTGAAGGACGAAGGACGGTATGGCAACCCACTCCAGTGCATGACCCATCCATCAGTCAAAAATAACTAAAAGCAATTAAAAAATGTTTTGGAGCCTCCCTTTAAGAATGTCAAAGGGATGAACAGTGCCTTCTTAATGTATCACATAGCATCTTTAGAATCCTATGTGCTTTTCTACTCTTGCTACCCACCAAAGAGATGGTCACTACATTTCCAGGTCCACTCTATCTCACTCTATTTCCCAAACAATGTTCTCATGGAACCACATCTGTGTCTCTTCTTCCTTCCAGACCTTCTTTTTGGCATCTGGGTTCNGCTTTATGTATCACTTGGGGTTTTTTTTTTGGTCCTCATCTTAATAATTTCTTTCCTTCTACTTTCTTTGGGTTTTAATTTGCTACTTTTTTCCCTTACCTACTTGAGATACAAACATGGTTACTGATTTTAAGACTTAATTGTCTGTCAGTATATAAGTTTAAAGCTATACATTTCTCTCTGGGCCACCTCATGAGAAGAGTTGACTCATTGGAAAAGACTTTGATGCTAGGAGGGATTGGAGGCAGGAGGAGAAGGGGACGACAGAGGATGAGATGGCTGGATGGCATCACTGACTCGATGGACGCGACTCTGAGTGAACTCCAGGAGTTGGTGATGGACAGGGAGGCCTGGCGTGCTGCGATTCATGGGGTTGCAAAGAGTCAGACATGACTGAACGACTGAACTGAACTGAACTGAACTGATGATTCTTAAATGCACCCTATATGCCTATCAATGATATGTCACATTTCATTGTAATTTAAAGTATTTTCTAATTTCAAATGTGATTTCTCCTTTGACCTAAACATTAATTTCAAAGTAATGGGAGTTATCTATCGTTTGCTTTTGATAGCAACCCTAATTTCACTGTGATTAAAGAATGTATTCTGAGTGATTACAGTCATTTAATCTTAATTCAGTTTGCTATATGATTCAGCAGTCCCCAGTGTCAAGAGTCCTGAGTGCCATGACAGTTCTTCTGAAAATCATTACACATCCACAATATGGAGTGGTTCACCAACCTGAGATTAACAAGGTGAGAGCTTTTTATGCTCCATTCCAAATGCCATCCAAACTTCAAATGGTAGGTATTTGATATGGGCAATGAAAACAGTCTTGAGATTGTTTTAATGCTGGACAAGTCCCTGGATAGCAATTAGTTCTAAAATTGCTCAGTCATGTCCAACTCTTTGCGACCCCATGGACTATAACCTGCCAGACTCCTCTGTCCTTGGGGATTCTCTGGGCAAGACTACTGGAGTGAGTTGCCGTACACTCCTCCAGGGAATCTTCCCAACCCAGGGATCAAACCCAGGTTTCCCACATTGCAGGTGAATTCTTTATCAGCTGAGCTATCAGGAAAGCCCTAAGATTGTTTTAATGCTGGATGATTCCCTGGACAGGAGTTAGCTCTAAAATTGCTTCTTCTTCAGCTGTAACATCACATGGTAAAAGCATTTTGGAAGTATAAATAGGTGTTGAAGCAGACTTGCAATTGAATTGATTTTATATTTGGTTTAATAATGATTAAGTAGAACCAGAACGAGATTCAGATGTCTAAACTATACTTTAGTCTCACATGGAGGGAAATTCGCCTGCAATGTGGGAGACCTGGCTTTGATCACTGGGTTGGGAAGATCCCTGAAGGACGAAGGACGGTATGGCAACCCACTCCAGTGCATGACCCATCCATCAGTCAAAAATAACTAAAAGCAATTAAAAAATGTTTTGGAGCCTCCCTTTAAGAATGTCAAAGGGATGAACAGTGCCTTCTTAATGTATCACATAGCATCTTTAGAATCCTATGTGCTTTTCTACTCTTGCTACCCACCAAAGAGATGGTCACTACATTTCCAGGTCCACTCTATCTCACTCTATTTCCCAAACAATGTTCTCATGGAACCACATCTGTGTCTCTTCTTCCTTCCAGACCTTCTTTTTGGCATCTGGGTTCTACTCAAACAAATGTAATCATTTGCTCATTCCTCAGTTCTAGTCTTCCCTGGTGGCTCAGATGGTAAAGCATCTGCCTGCAATGTGGGAGACCTGGGTTCGATCCCTGGGTTGGGAAGATCCCCTGGAGAAGGAAATGGCAACCCACTTCAGTCCTCTTGCCTGGAAAATTCCATGAACTGAGGAGCCTTGTAGGCTACAGTCCATGGGGTCACAAAGAGTCGGACACAACTGAGCAATTTCACTTTCACTTTCATTTCTAGCAAAGATCAAATTCCCCTAAAAAGGACAATTTAGTAATTTATCCTCTAAGGGAACTCTTTTTAATAGGCAAGGGAGGTATATGACTAGGAACATTAGGAATAAGTTTCATTTAACTCATTAATTAAAAAGTTTAAGAATTGTTTGTCACATAATGTATTATGTCAATATGTTTGTGACATAATGTATTAATATATATGTCCTAAATATTAATGGTGATCTAGCTTAAGAGGCTAATAATATTTCCAAATTGTATATTAGTCTATCTTCTGTGACCTTACAAAATCACCTGGCTAACATGGAATTTGGACCCACTGGAATGATGCAACACAGGTTAAATTCTCTGATATCCAAGCCATTGCTGGCCAAGATATTTCCCATCCTACTGACCAGGTACTAGTGAATAACACTAGGGAGGCACTGGAGACAGGTAAATCTAGGTATTAATCCTCCTTCTATTTATTACTAAACATGTGACTTTACATACATTCATTTCCCTGGTCTTTGGTTTCTTTTCTCATACTTTGTGGACAATATTATCTTACAGTGGGGCATGTCACATAAAAATAATAAATGGTTGTTCTTGCTGCTTAGTCACCAAGTCATGTCCAACTCTTTTGTGACCCCATGGACTTGCAGCCTGCCTGGCTCCTCTGTCCATGGGATTTCCTAGCTAAGAATATTGGAGTGGATTGCCATTTCTTACTCCAGAGGATCTTCCTGACTTGGGGATTGACCACCCATCTCCCGCAATGGCAGGCAAATTCTTTACCACTGAGCCAACAGGGAAGGCCCCCCAAATGGTAGCTCTTTATAATTTTCTTCATTTTTAATTTACCTGTTTCTCAGAGTACATATAGCTCAACTGGCATTGTGTATTCTGTATCAAATAATCCTTTTATGTCTTTATATAATTTCAATTAGTCAGAAAACTTTCAGGAATTTTCAAGGAGGGTCTCAAAAATGAATAAATCAAATGCATACATGTCTTTGTTACTTTGGCCTTCACCTAGTATAGATCTTATGGACAAGATTCTTTACAGAATTGTGACAAATTAGAATATTCTTGGTTGATCTTTGCCTCTCTACCCCAGCCCACAGATTTACAAAACTTCAGAGAATTCTGTTCATATTGGATCTATGTTCTCCAGAAAGTGCCAGTCCTAGACAGTGTCCCCTGGAGTTGTGCAAACAACAGAACTGCTTCCATTAGTCACACTTGTTATATCTAAAAAGGGCATCTAGCACAGTAAAAAGAGGAAAAGTTTTTTGCCAACTGGATCTGGATTAAAATCCTAGGTAATATCCAAGCCAGTGGTGAGATCTTAGGCTGATAATCAAGTATCTGAATGTCAGTTTCCTTAGCTGCAAAATAAATATTACTAATTGTTGGTTGAGGAGTGATAATATATACTTTTTAAGTCTGACCTATATCGATGCTTCTTCAGAAGGTTTGACCTGTTGACCATCAATTCAAAAATAGTTGAAATCTTAAAACATCCTTAAGAACTTAGATACAAGAAAGAGATTTTAAAAACCTACCTGGGAGCGATATCCATGACATTTATCAATATTCCACCCATAGCAAAGCTTCCTGTTGAATTAGCAAGTATCAGGAAAATTATAGTGGCATAGAAGTTGGAACTCAGGTAAAGCAGGCAGAGGCTGAAGAGGGAAGGCAGGAGAAGTCCTGTGGAATGATTCAGACAACAGTCAGGTGCATGCCAAAGATGGGGGATACCCTCAAATACTTGAATGTATTGGCTATTTCTTACCTAGTGAGGTGAAGAGTTTCCGGATGGTGACTAGTCTGAAAGTATTCCTTGTCTGGAAGATGTCTGCCATATAACCTGCTAGGACACTAAAAATCCACGCAAACAAATGGGGGAGGGAAGACAGCAGCCCATTCTGAGGAGGAAATGTTATTGTGAGTGAACATGAGAAAAGGAATAATCCCTACACTGAAATTCAGTATTGAAAATTGTCACACGGGAAACAATCAACATGCAACCCCAGAATTATTTCACGCTACCCAAGGGAAAGAGAAAAATAGTTTTGAGGTCAGAAACAGACATCACAATCTGCTTAGTTTTCTATTGTATTATCATAGGGCCTGAAAGTTCTAGATGGTAGAGAGGAAAACTAAGCTGGGAATGGGAAATGCTGTCCCTGAGGAAAATGACAAATAATAATGAAAATAGAAGATATGTATATGGTGCTTATTCTGGACCAGCTGCTGTTAATCTTTGCAACAAATCCGTGGTCTAGTGGAAGATTACACTGAATCACATGGAGCTCAAAAGACCTTTGTCATGCTAGTCCCTAGGCTGGGTAGTTGGAAATTCATTATAGAATGTCTCAAAGGGCAAGACCAGACTCCATTTCTAAAGGAGTCTTTCCTGGTTATTATGGCATCAAGTAACAGAAGGTTTCAAGCATTTGTACTTTTTCAAGTCAGAAAAGTAAGGAGAATGCCAGTCCTTTCAGAACAAGACATGAGTCATGTGTTCACAGGACTCTTTGCCTCTCCCCCGTGGAGAGGATTGGTATGAGCTGTGATGGGTGGTAGACTCTGGCCAATCACCTTTCAGGGGAGGATCCCCATCCCTGCAGGGAACAATGGTATTGAGCTTTAAGGAATACATAGAGGTTGTTACTATAGGGAATGGGAGACAGGGAATCTGTGGGAACCTGGGTGGTGTATATTTTTGTGGGAGTGCTAGACAGGATGTGTACACCTTTTGTTCTGGGCAATGTTAACATAATTGGAAATGGTGAAGTCTCTAGGTAAAGAATATCAGCTAAATAGTATGAGTGCTAAGTCGCTTCAGTCATGTCTGACTTTGAGACCCTATGGACTATAGCCTGCCAGGCTCCTCTGTCCATGGGATTCTCCAGGCAAGAATACTGGAGTGGGTTGCCATGCCCACCTCCAGGGGATCTTCCTGACCCAGGGATTGAACCCTTATCTCTCTGTCTCCTGCATTAACAGTCAGGTTCTTTACCACTAGCACCACTTCGAAAGCCCAAATAATATAGGGATGGGCAAGAGCTAGGACTAGAGTCATGGGAGAAAAAGACATGGGCATAAAGTCCTTCATAAAGTGAAGAGGAAAAGGTGTACTTACCTCTTGTACATCAACATGAAGCTTGTAGTCAATGTATATTGGTGTATAAATACTCAGGAAGGTATTTGACCAGAAAAAAGCAAAATTACAGAGGGAAATGACCCAGAGTGGAGGAGACTTCAGCATAGCTTTGATGGGCACTTTGATGAGTGTACTTGAGCTGACCTGGAAGGGAACCCATTAATCATTAGCACGTTAGGTCAAGCTGGAACATATTTCATTTGGCACAGAATCTGGGAGATACCAAAGTGGAGCATGCGGGTTCTACCTGCTGGGTGAGAGCGGATGTGATGTATTCCTTCTCTCTGATGCTTATATATGGGTGGTCCTTTGGGTCCTCATAAAACAGAATGAACCAGAGAACACTTAAAGCACAGCCACAAGCACCTATCAGAGCAGGACAAATTAGAATTGAAATTGCTCTGTCTGTAGTTTCTTTTCCAAATTGGCATTTTTCACTACTGGTCTGAGAACCAGGACCTCCTCTTTCTTTTTGGAAATTTGCAACAAGGCTTACATTTTTCATCATTTTCTTTGTATCCACACCTGCCTCTCCAGAGTGAATTTTACAGAAATGGTAGCAAACTCTCTACCCTCTGGCCTCTTCTGACTTCTTAGCCTCTATTATTCTCCATGTAGGATAGCTGGGCCTCCTTGCTCTTAGGCCATCATCTCTACAGATTCTTAATATGTTCTATTGTGAGAGGAGGGTGTGAAATTGAAGTTGCTCAGTCGTGTCCAATTCTTTGCAACCCATGGACTGTAGCCCACCAGGCTCCTCCCTCCATGGGATTCTCCAGGCAAGAGTACTGGAGTGGGTTGCCATTTCCTTCTCCAGGGGATCTTCCCGACCCAGGGATCGAACCCAGGTCTCCTGAATTCCAGGCAGACGCTTTAACCTCTGAGCCACCAGGGAAGCACTGGGCTCATATGGGCTTGACAATCACCTGGTTTTGAGAAGTAGACCTTAACCATACTCCTAAGATGCAGCCTAGGCCTTCAGGAATGTCCAAGTCCCATAAGAGTCTGCCAAATTATTTTTTGCTTTTGACTTTTTTATACTAATGATCTAATCATAAGGAATCCTCTGTTAGGATAGGGAATGTATATTGCTTAGTAGTCAGGCTTCCAGAAATGCATTCATTCATTTGACAAATATACTGGTTAAATGCCATTATGTACCATGTACCATTCTAGGTCATGGGAATGCAGCAATGAATAAAGCAGACACATGCCCTGCCTTTACAGATTTTACTTTCTAATCGATGAGAGAGATAGTGAATAGTAATTAAGCAAAAGGTAATAAATGTCAGTGACAAGAGCTAGGGAAGAGAGTTATGGGGAGAGGAACAAAGGATCACTATGTTCAGGGAAAGTGAGGACATCGATGTGGACACAGATACTCCAGGCTGAGGGAGAAATAAGTACCAAGGCCCAGAGTTATGAAGCCAGTGTCACTGGACAGCAAGCAAGGTGAGGATGGTAATGGATGATGATGAGAGGTAATGAAATCAGACCATGTGGAAAGCTGGAGCCATTGTAGGATCTCAGACTTCTGCAACACACTTTAAGACAACATTAAAAGAATAGTTTGATAGTATACCATTTCTACCTCATTCTGTGACCTGAGTGCCGAAACCCAAGTTCAGTTCAGTTCAGTTGCTCAGTCGTGTCTGACTCTTTATGACCCCATGAATTGCAGCACGCCAGGCCTCCCTGTTCATCACCATCTCTCGGAGTTCACTCAGACTCACGTCCATTGAGTCCATGATGCCATCCAGCCATCTCATCCTTGGTTGTCCCCTTCTCCTCCTGCCCCCAATCCCTCCCAGCATCAGAGTCTTTTTCCGGTGAGTCAACTCTTCGCATGAGGTGGCCAAAGTACTGGAGTTTCAGCTTTAGCTTCATTTCTTCCAAAGAAATCCCAGGGTTGATCTCCTTCAGAATGGACTAGTTGGATCTCCTTGCAGTCCAAGGAACTCTCAAGAGTCTTCTCCAACACCACAGTTCAAAAGCATCTCACATCCATACATGACCACAGG
>SJYV01019221.1:127704-146571 GCA_006410875.1 Neotragus pygmaeus
TTGGTATCTCTAATTTTCTTGAAGAGATCTCTAGTCTTTCCCATTCTGTTCTTTTCCTCTACTTCTTTGCATTGATCACTGAAGAAGGCTTTCTTATCTCTTCTTGCTATTCTTTGGAACTCTGCATTCAGATGCTTATATCTTTCCTTTTCTCCTTTGCTTATCGCCTCTCTTCTTTTCACAGCTATTTGTAAGGCCTCCCCAGACAGCCATTTTGCTTTTTTGCATTTCTTTTCCATGGGGATGGGCTTGATCCCTGTCTCCCATACAATGTCACAAACCTCATTTCATAGTTCATCAGGCACTCTATCTATCAGATCTAGGCCCTTAAATCTATTTCTCACTTCCACTGTATAATCATAAGGGATGTGATTTAGGTCATACCTGAAATCCAAGGCAAAATGTAAATAGACATGAACACCTAATAAATACACAGGAAATACAATATATTTCTCTAAATTACTGTAGTCAATCCTTAGAAAATTCATTTGATGCTATTAGTTTTCTTTAAAAATGGGAAAACAGATGCTCAGAAAGGTCTACATACTTGCTCAGGGGCACATGGTTAGTAAGCTGACATTTAAGCATGGATTATATTGTCTAGAGAGGGAAAATATCTGTAGAGGAGGAGACTGGAGAAAAGCTTTGCAGAAAGACAACAGTTAGTGGCAAGTAGAAGAGGAGAATCTCTGCAAGTCTCTGCAAAAGAGATTGAGAGGAAATGGCCAGAAGGATGAAGTCCAATGCAGGAAGAGTAGGACCACAGCAACTGAGATGAGAAGGAAATGCCTGATCACTGAGGTTCAGCACATGGAGTCAAAGGTACAGGCACCAGGGAAAGAATGGTATTGCTGGGTTGATTGATGGTACTTGTTCAGGTCAAATGTGGACTGAAGAACTTCAGCTTTATTTATGGGCATTGAGGCTTGGACAGTTCTAACATTTGGGAGGCAAGTAAGGAGTCTGGAAGTCATCATCAAATGTTGAACAAACTATAAACATCAACAATGCTACTTTGATCTGGCAGAGAATTGAGGACACAGGGCAAACCACTGCCCCCCTCTCTCTAGAGAGACAGACAGACAGTTGCAGAGAATTACATGTTCCCAGAACAGAAGCCCAGAAACAGAAAACTCCAAAGAAACCAGTCAGTAGCAGGGTAGGAAAACCTAGCATTTGATGGTTTACTGTAGGTTCAGTGCAGACAAGTTTGAGAGATGAAAGGTCTGGGTGGGAGGAGGCCCAGGCTTAAGCAGACCCCTCACACTTTTGTGAGTTTTATTTCCAGAAGACCTGCCAGATTCTCACAGTGAATATAAGAATAAAGTCTCTTAATCCTTCTAGGAGAGGATGGAGAAAGTAACCATTTTAAATTACATCTAGAGCATTCCGTTGTTCACAAAAACTACTCAAGGGGAAATTATTTTACCAGAGCCTCACCAACTAAAGGAAAGGGCAACACCCAACTCCAGACCCTTCTTCCTGTCTCACATAAGGAGGGGGAAAAACCCAAACTGAGAAGAACTGGTGAAGCTCAGGGGCACAGGCTCACCAAAACCCCGAGACCAACCCTTAGACCACAGAACACTGTCTCCCCACATACACAGCTGACCACCATGTCAGAAGAATCCTGGCGTGTTAGTGGGAATCCATCTAGAATTGCATGTCCCAAATCTTATTTAAGAAGTCTCTAGAGAAACTTAAAAAACTACAGGAAAGATAAAAACAAAGATACCGGAGGAAATTGTAGCCTTCGAAACAGAGCACACAGTAAGCCAGATTAACCTGTAGCCAGTAAAACATAAAACCTCACACTAAAGGGCTATTTATTTCAGTTCATTTTAGTGTATTTTGTTGAGTTTTCAACAAGAAAATCACGAAGCATAGGAAAAAACGACAACAACAGAGCAAGCATCAGAACTAGACTCGGATATTAGCAGAGGTATGGAATTAGGAGATCAAGAATTTAACACATGATTAAAAAGCCTGTGAAAAAGACAACATATAAGAATAGTAATGTAAGTAGAGAGACAAATTCTAACAATCAAAAGAAAATGCTGTAAATTAAAAACACTGTAACAGAAATAAAGAATGCCTTTAATGGGCTCATTAATAGATAGACATAGCTGAAGGAAAAAAAATTACTGAACTTCAAGAAATATCCATATGAATTTCCAAACCTGGATTGCAAATAGAATAAAAGCATTAAAAAGAAAAGAATATCCAATAATTGTGAGACAACTACAATGGTGTAATATATGTGTAGTGGGAATATCAGAAAGAGAATAAGAGAAAGGAACAGAAAAAATATTTGATGACTAATGGCAGTGATGAAGAGCAGTGAAACTGAGAGGATGGAAGACATATTTTCACATTATGGCTTGGCCATTTGCTCCCTGTGGGAATTGGAGGCTCCCTATAGATCCATTCTCCTCCCTTCTTTACCCTGCTTCTGGCCTGGAGACTGTATAGTCCATGTGGTCTCAAAGAGTCAGTCACGACTGAGCAACTTTCACTTTCACATAAGATGATGTACCAAATCATGCTTGTGATATTAAGTATACATAGTATACTCATATTATGTTCTGATCATCCCTTTCCCCATGAGTTTACATAAGGGATATGTTTCTGTAGCACTGATGTTATAGAGTTGTGAAATTATGTACAATGATGCATGTATAGTTCTGAGCATGATGTCTTGCTTGCAATAAGAAATTAATGAATGTTGACTGCTCTTTTTCCTTCAATGTGATTTATTATTTTTAATTGTTAACTTCATATAAATTATTAAAATTTGCATTTACTTTTAGGTTTTTTAGACCTTAAATAATGACTTGGATTTTTATAGAAAGAGACTCACCAAAAATATAAAAGACCATGGGCCATCCCAGGGAGTCACAGATGAATCCAGTGATAAACAGGACAACACAGGGTCCTAGTAGAAGTCCTAATCAGAAGGCACAAAGAACATCCCTAATGAATGCAGGCATCTGGAAATGGAGATAATGTAGCTTCATGGTGGTAGTGAACAACTTCTAGTGAAATATTCATATAATACCAAACAGAAGAAAATAATGAAATATTTGCTTTCTTCTCTTTTTGTTGTTGTTAGAGATAAGGAAACCTCTTCTCTGTCCTAGACAGTTTCCACATATTTAAAGTGTGGATGGTTTCCAAAGCCCTTGACAGTTCAAAACACACATATTTCTTATGTTCTAGGGCAGAACATGCTACAATGAGATGACAATGGGATTAAACATTCTAGGCCATAAGTCATTACCTGACAAACTCAGAGCAGTAAGTCGGCCTACTTCCAAGGGAGGAGCCCACCTGATCCATATTACTTGCTGAGTTGTTAATGTTATCCCCTGAAAGAATGATTAGAACATTTATTGTCTGACATGTTCTCTGAATTTAAACTCTAGTTTTTGCGTTATCTTTTTATATGTTTAACTGGAGGAAAATCACTTTACAATGTTATGTTGGTTTCTGCTGTACAAGAATGTGAATAAGCCATATGGCTCCTTGTGTTATACAGCAACTTTACACCAGCTATCTATTTTTCACTTAGTAGTGTATATATGCAGAAAAGGCGATGGCACCCCACTCCAGTACTCTTGCCTGGAGAATCCCATGGACGAATAAGCCTAGTGGGCTGCAGTCCATGGGGTCGCGAAGAGTCAAGAATGACTGAGCAACTTCACTTTCACTTTTCACTTTCATGCATTGGAGAAGGAAATGGCAACCCACTCCAGTATTCTTGCCTGGAGAATCTCAGGGATGGGGCAGCCTGGTGGGCTGCCGTCTATGGGGTCACACAGTGTCAGACACGACTGAAGCAACTTAGCAGCAGCAGTGTATATATGTCAATGCTACGTTCTCCATTCATCCCACTCTTGCCTTCCCCCACTGGGTCCACAAGTCCATTCTCTACGTCTGTGTCTCCATTCCTTCCCTGCAAACAAGTTTCTCAATGCCATTTTCTAGATTCCATATATATGCATTAACATATGATATTTGTTTTTCTCTTTCTGACTTCACTCTGTATAACAGATTTTGGGTTCATCCACCTCACTAGAACTGAATCAAATTCATTCTTTTTTATGGCTGAATAATATTCTATTTTGCATTATCTTTATACCTGGAATATTCCCTTGATTACTCGGCATATAATGACCCAAATTTCTCCAAATTCAGCTGCCAGTGGGAGGAGCAGGGTAAATAGAGAGCTGAGGAATATTGCAAAACCAATCATTTTCTTTAAAGAGTATATTCCAGATAAATATCCTGCAGGAATTTGGCTGATGAGTACACCATAGAAGATGGAACTTAACATGATCCCCTGGATTTCAGTGCTCCAGTTATACACAGGGTTCTGAAAGAAAAAAGGAGATGGGTCTAGCCACTCTGCAAATGATTTTCTAGAATGTTCAGGAATGCGGGAAAATTGGTCTTCTAGTCTTCCAGTTTACCCCATGTAAAATATCTGCCCTCTGTCTAATCTCCTCTGTTATATGACTTATTTATTCCTAATAACATCATTTTCTGTGTGTAATTATGTTTTATCATTGGCATCCTCAACTATAATGAAGTCCTTGCTATAAAGGGCATCATCTGTTCCTCCTATACCTGCACAGCATAGACATTTAAAACCTTTTTTTTTTAATAATTAGATGCAATTGGCATATTAGTTTCAGGTGTACAACATGATTGGATATTTGCATATATTGAGAAATGATTACCACAGTAAGTCAACATCCATGATAACATATGGTTCTAGGTCTAGTTGTGATGAAAACTTTTAAGATCTACTCTCTTAGCAACTTTCAACTACACAAGATAGTACTTTTAACTGCAGTCATCATGCCATATGCTACACCATCATAACTTATTTTATAGCTGGATGTTTACACTTTTTAACTCCTTTTACCCATTTTGCCCAGCCTCCCCAACCCCATGCTCCTAGCAACCACCAACCTATTCTCTGTGTCCAGGAGCTTGGTTTTGTTTAGAATTCACATATAAATGAAATTATATAGTAGTAGTCTTTGTCTGATTTATTTCACTTAGCACAGGGCCCTCAAGATCCATTCATGTTTCAGCAAATGGCAAGATTTCATACTTTTTATGTCCAAGTAATATTCTATTAAATATTAGTACATTTACATTATCTATTCATGAATACTTAGGATATTGTAAATAATGCTGTAATGAACATGGGATGTAGATATTTTTTCAAGTTAGTGTTTTCTTTTTCTTTGGATAAATACCCAGAAGTAGAATTGCTGGATCATGTTTTTTTGAAGAACCTTCATACATAGTTTTCCATGGCAACTGTAGTAATTTACATTATACCACCAGTGTACCAGTGTTCCCATCTTTCTACATCTTAGCCAATACAGTATTTCTTATCTTTTTGCTAATATCCATTCTGACAGATGTGAGGTGATATCTTATGAGTTTGAATTACATTTCCATGATGATATTGAGTGCATTCTCTTGTGCCTGTTGACAAACTGGACGTTTTTCTCAGAAAAATGTCTGTTTATATCCTCTGCTCATTTTTGGTTGGATTTTTTTTTTTTTTTTGCTATAGAGTTAGATGAGTTCATATATCTTGAATATTAATCCCTGATCAGATACATGATTTGCAAATATTTTCTCCCATTAAGTAGGCTGTATTTTCATTTTGTTGATGGTTTCCTTTGCTATGAAGAAGCTTTTCGTTTGATGTAATCTCACTTGTTTACTTTTGATTTTGTTGCCATTGACTTTGATGTCAATCCAAAAAATCATAGCCAAGTCTAGTGTAAAGGAGTTTTTCACTTATATTTTCTTTTAGTTTCATGGTTCTAGGTTTTTTGTTCCAATTTGGATTCATTTTGAGTTAATTTTTGTGTCATAAGATAAGGGTCTAGTTTTTCCAACACCATCCATTGTCCATTGATCATTGTAAATTCTTGACTCCTCTGTCATAGATTAATTGCCCACCTTATGTATGGGTTTATTTCTGGGCTACCTACTCTGCTTCATTGATCAACGTGTCTGTGTTTATATCAATACCCTACTTTCTTGATTATTATAGTTTTGGGATATAATTGAAATCAGAGGGCTTGATGCCTTTAACTTTGTTTTTCTTTCTTATTATTGCTTTGGCTATTTTGGGTCCATACAAATTGCACTGTTTGTTCTATTTCTGTAAAAAATGTAATTGGAATTTTGATAAAGATTACATCTAATCTGTAGACTTTTTGACAGCATGAAGTCTTCCAATCTATGAGCACAAAATATCTATCCACTTACTTGTATCTTCTTCCGTTTCTTTCATCAGTGTCATGTAGGTTTTAGTGCATAGGTGTTTCATCTTCTTGATTAAATACATTCCTATTTTATTCTTTTTGATGTAATTGTTTTCTTAATTTTATTTCTGCCAGTTTTTTATTAGTGCATAGAAACACAAAAGATTTTTGCATATTGATTTTGTATCTCACAAGTTTACCAGATTCATTTATTAGCCCTAACAGTTTCCTTAGTGAAGTCTTTAGAATTTTCTATATGTAATGTCATGTCATCTGCAAATAGTGACAATTTTTCTCCTTCCTTTACAGTTTGGATGCCCCTCCTTTTCCACCTTGCCTAATTGCTCCAGTGAAACCTTCTAGTACTAAGCTGAATAAAAGGGGTGGGAGTGGGCATCACTGTTTTTTCCTGACATTGGAAGAAAAGCTTTCAGATCTTCACCATTAGGTATGATGTTATCTGTGGCCTTGTTACATTGCTGGTCTTTACTATGCTGAAGCATGTTCCCTTTATATTCACTTGCTGAGAATTTTTTTTATCACAAATAGATACTACTTTTGTCAAGCCCTGCTGGCCACCAGAGCCAGGTGATCAAGGCAGCAGCTGAAAAAAAAAAAAAAAAAAAAAAAAAAAAAAAGGAGCACCAGAACAAGAGTGCCAGGTCAATGTAAAAGCTGCCCCTTTGGGAGATACTGGCTCTCTGGTGTACAGCAAAGAGAGAACACAAGGATGGCACTCACTGGCTTCCATCCCCAAAGAGAAAGAACTCCTGAAGACCCTGGATGTGTATTAAATTAGATGCTTGTGCCTCAAGTCAACAGTTCATGGTAAGCAAATAAACCTCTTTCATAGAATGTCTTGGTGCTTTTCAAACAGCTGCTTCCACGCTGTGCCAGGGGGTAGGTGAGTCCATGGGCAAGCCATTTACGAACCATTTCTCAGTTCCCTTTACCCTTGTGGGACTTGTGTTTGTGAGCCCTGTTGGCTTTCAGAGCTAGAACTTTGGGTGGCTTAT
The DNA here is from genome assembly GCA_006410875.1 of Neotragus pygmaeus. Classification (NCBI taxonomy): domain Eukaryota; kingdom Metazoa; phylum Chordata; class Mammalia; order Artiodactyla; family Bovidae; genus Neotragus; species Neotragus pygmaeus. The sequence goes on from SJYV01019221.1 coordinate 135,020, forward strand.
CTCTCAGGTGCAGGGATGATGCCCAATGCGGCGTTCAGACTCTTCACTTCTGAGGGGAATGTCTTGCTGGGTCACCTTGCCAGGGGTTTGCAGTGAGATTGTGTCTCAGCATTTCCTCTTGGTTATGGGCATTTTCCTGTTCTCCTGATGTGTAGGAGTATTCAGTTTTTGATTTTTTCCCAGAGGAAAATTTTCCATAGTTATCTGTGTATTTGGTGTGTCTATAGGAGGAGGTGAGTCCAGAACATTTCTACAGGTTCACCTTCAACATCTCTAATACTTATTTCTTAAATATTACTAATAGATGCAAACTCCTCTGTAGAATACCATCTAGTACTACATTTACTGAAGTTATTCATTTCCACTTGCCCCTTCTCATCGTTTTTCTCTATTCAGTTAACCTTGTTCACAAAACAACGTATCTTCCTAACAACACACACACTGATCCCAGAGAGCAAAGTAGCAACAGAGAGAATATCAAATCATGAAGAGAAGTTCTCAGGCTGAACTATGGGAATAATTGAATGGGATAATAAATTTTTAAAGGCCATTCTTCTTCTTTCACTTGGCTCTGATGCGGCATGTTTTGTTGTCTGTCTCAGGAGTGGATTCCTCTGCTGGTTTTGGCTAGGGGGTCTTGCATAGTTTTGTGGCTTTATTAAATCTGACATAAGAAATTCTTAATATTGAACTTACAGTTTGGACTATGAGGAGGTTGCAGTATTTTTGGACTCACTGCACAAGAAGAAATTTTAATTTTAGTGAGGACAAGATAAAAACTTCTTTGGAAGTGTATAAGATAGTCCCTTTCTGTAAACTCTCTATGCACTCGCACAATTAGTTTATTTTAGATAAGAATGAATGTTCTAAATGGAACTCTTGGTTGACTATGAAATAATCAACTAGGTAGGAATCTGTTTGCTCTCTTGTCACTGTAATCTTGCGCCCTTCATCCTTTGTCTCCCTTTCTCAAATCCCTGTTTTCCTATAGCTGTAGATAGTGATGTCTTGTCTGATAGAAAGGACTTCCATGAGAGATTTGGTAGAAGCATCACTCTGAGTATATTGTATACTAATAGTGAGGAGCCTCTATATAGTAGCCAAGTGGTCATGGACGCTCCAGATCTTTTTCATTGGTGGGAGGTTACTCAGAGGATGGAACAAGATGCTCTGCCATATTTTTCTAAATGACAGGTATTTTCCCAAGGAAATCAATATTCACCTTTCCCCATATCAGGTGATTCAGCACACATTTGCTTGATTCTCCCTGTGCAGATTATTCAGAATATTGGGTTGTTTTTTTATGGCATAAAGCCATCACTCTTTATAGTGGAGTGTAGAAAAAGAAGAAAAGTGGGCACCATAGTTGAATTCAAACCACTCACCTCAGATGAAATTCCCCACACCAGAAAAATAAAACCTGAGTATTTCCATATTCAATCCATTAACTAGTTATCATTAAATAAAGTACTCTGTGTATAAATATGTAAATTAACCTATATAAATCTTAGGAATAAATATATATACATCTGTATGAGTCATATAAATGAATAAATAGATAATATCCCAGTAGGTAAAATGGACTAGGGTATCAATAGATAACTTATAAGAAAAAAAAATGGTAATGACCAATAAATATAGATCACAGAAATATAAAAATGTATACATTCATTAATAAATTTCAAAGTTATCACAGAATTTCTATCAGATTGGTAAATTTTAAACAAAATAAAATAATTATATATATATTTTGTCTGTTTTAGCAGAGGGAAGACAGAGGATATTTCTCATTTATGTGTAACACTTTCTCATCTTCCTTCCTTTTCTATACTCAGTGTCCCTTATTATGCTCTCTTTGGTTTCTATTCTCTCTTGTTTTTCTTGTTATTTGCCTTCTTTTCTAAAATGTTCTCTCTAGTGTTATCATATCAGTTTTCTGAGTTCCGTCAATTTCTTTTTTTTCCCATTCATCCGCTATCTGAGCAGAGACTTCTATTACCGGGCCATTTCGGCTTTGAGTACCTAAATGTGCTACACTATAGTGCTCCTTCCCTAGTTAATAGTTACTTTGCTAGTTTTTAGGTTCATTTGTAATTTAAGTTCACAATTTAGGTCTTCTTTGGGAAAATAATCTGGTGAGTTTTCATATTTGAGAATAATTATTCAATTTCTTCATCTAGTACCTTTGTAGAGGAGAAAACTGAATGTCTTTTCTATGACTCTTATTTTAAGAACGTCAGTTCTGGATGACAGCGGCAGATTCCTGGCGGGGAGGAGAAGGGGAGGAGGATGGTGAATGTGCCAAAGAAAAGTTCAAGCTTCACAGTTTGAGCTGCCCCTTCTTTTACTACAGTGAAGGAAATAAAATACAGCTTTTGTGAGTAGCCATTTCTCTAGAAAATGGGGTTCTTGATATTTAAACCAAGGCAATGGAATACTCAAGAATTAAAGGATTTTGAATAAAACTGATTTTTTGACAGATTTTTTGAGGTACAGTTGACACAATAAACTGTGTATTTAATCTTTGTCATAAAGTATACAACTTCGTAACTTTACAGGATATAGAATTTTAGTTTGGCAGGTCTATATTTTTCTTTCAGTACTTTAGAAATTTCATTTCTTTCTTTATGTTTGAGTGGTGTCTGATAAGAAATCTGTAATTTTTATCCTTGTTCCTCTGTAGTCTTTTTCCTCCAGATTTATTTGAGATATTCTTTTTGTCTTGGTTTTCTGCAATTTAAATATGTATGTCTGGGTGGTAATTCTTGTTGTTCTTGATTTTCTTTTTAGTATTTATCTTGTTTGGTGTTCTGAATTTGTGGTTTGGTGTCTGCCATTAACTTCAAAAAGTTTTCCGCCATTAAGTTTTCAAATATTTCTTATTTCCATTTTTCCTACTCTTTCTGATATTCTAATCAAGCACGTGTTACACCTTTTGGTATTGTCCACAGTTCTGGGATGTTCCGCTTATTTTTTTTTTTTCATCTTTTTCATTTTAGCTTGGGAAGTTCATATNCAAGGAGTAAGCGTCTTTTAATTTCATGACTGCAGTCACCATCTGCAGTGATTTTGGAGCCCCCAAAAACAAAGTTTGACACTGTTTTCCAGTGTTCCTCCATCTATTTCCCATGAAGTGATGGGACCGGATGCCATGATCTTCGTTAATCATCAGTGAAATGCAATTCAAAACTACAATGAGATATCATCTCATATGTATTAGAATGTCCATTATCAAAAAAATAATAGATAACAAGTGTTGGTGAGGATGTGGAAAAAAGGGACCCCTGTACAATGTTGGTGGGAAGGTAATGGTGCAGCCACTAAAGAAAACAGTATGGTGATTCCTCAAAAAATTAAAAACAGAATTATTGCATTATCCAGCAGCCCCAGTTCTATGTATCCAAAGGAAATGAAAACAGTATCTCAGATATCTGCACTCCTATGTTTATTGCAGCGTTATTCACAATAGCCAAAATATGGAAACAGCCCAATTGTCCATCAGTGAGGAATGGATAAAGAAGATGTTTATTTAAGCTATGAAAATGAAAGACATTCTGCACAACATGAATGGATTTTGAAGGCATTATGCTAAGTAAAATAAGTCAGATAAAGACAAATACTTTGATATCACTTATAGGAGAAATCTGGCTTCCCTGGTGGCTCAGACGGTAAAGCATCTGTCTACAATGCAGGAGACCCTGGTTCGAGCCCTGGATTGGGAAGATCCCCTGGAGAAGGAAATGGCAATCCACTCCAGTATTATTGCCTGGAAAATCCCATGGACAGAGGAGCCTGGTAGGCTACAGTCTACGGGGTCGCAAAGAGACACGACTGAGCGACTTCACTTTCACTTTCACAGGGGAAATCTAAAAAAGCCAAANTGGCAATCCACTCCAGTATTATTGCCTGGAAAATCCCATGGACAGAGGAGCCTGGTAGGCTACAGTCTACGGGGTCGCAAAGAGACACGACTGAGCGACTTCACTTTCACTTTCACAGGGGAAATCTAAAAAAGCCAAATTCATAGAAACAAGATTACAATGGTAGAGATTAGAATGGGAGTTACCAGGGGCTGGGGGATAGGGGAAAAGGGGAGAAGCTGGTCAAAGAGCACAAACTTCCACTTATAAGAAGAGCAAGTTTGGGAATCTCATGTACAGCATAGTGATTATAGTGAATAATATATTTTACACTTGACTGTTGCTAAGAGTAAATCTTAAACATTCTCAACACAGAAAAGAAATGGTAATAACGGTAATAATGTGACGTGATGGAGGTGTTAGCTAACACTATGGTGGTAATCATTTTGCAAATGTAAGTGTTTCAAGTCAACATGCTGTAAACTTATACAACGTGACATGTGAATTATATCCCAATAAAGCTGGGGAGAAAAAAGTAAGGGCATCCCCCCCTTTTTTTTCTCAGCAAAATGCCTCCTGACTATACTTGTTGAACTAAATTAAGAAGTTCCAAAGTAGATACATTTTTGTTTGGTGAACCCTCTTTTTTCCCTATATTAATGTGGCAAAAGAAAAAAAAAATTACTAATGAAACCTGTAAGTTTTTCCTGGTGGACCATATAACCTAAAGCCTCCGTATGCTGTATCAGAAGAAAGATCTTGATCATTTNAAGTAGATACATTTTTGTTTGGTGAACCCTCTTTTTTCCCTATATTAATGTGGCAAAAGAAAAAAAAAAAATTACTAATGAAACCTGTAAGTTTTTCCTGGTGGACCATATAACCTAAAGCCTCCGTATGCTGTATCAGAAGAAAGATCTTGATCATTTAATATATTATGAAAATGCCTACATTGAAATGAAAGATGACTTAAAATTGAACCAGTTGATTAACATGATCCTAACTTCAGGTGTATTATATTTTTTAAGTTATATACTATACAATGAAAGCTCCTAAAGACAGAAATTTGATTCTTCCCTTCCTATTGCAATCAAGTTTTTAAGTGATCTCTGTTGTCTTTTCTGAAATTCAAAACAAATACAAAAGTGTTTTCCCCACACCATGGTTGTTTTGTTTTTTGACTGTTTGTTTGCGTGCTTCAGTCATGTCCTACTCTTTGTGACCCTGTGGACTGTAGTCTACCAGGCTCCTNGTGATCTCTGTTGTCTTTTCTGAAATTCAAAACAAATACAAAAGTGTTTTCCCCACACCATGGTTGTTTTGTTTTTTGACTGTTTGTTTGCGTGCTTCAGTCATGTCCTACTCTTTGTGACCCTGTGGACTGTAGTCTACCAGGCTCCTCTGCCCATGGGATTCTCCAGGCAAGAATACTGGAGTGGGTTGCCATGCCCTTCTCCAGGGGACCCTCACCACCCAGGGATTGAATCTGTGTCTCTTAGGTCTCCTGCATTGGCAGGTAGGTTCTTTACCACTAGCTCCACCTGGGAAACCCCATGTTCATTTGATTCACCCCTTTTCATTGTATTTATATTCCATTACACACATGAGTAGACATTACGGGTGATATAATAAGTATCTCAGGAAGCTGTGGAGAAGGCAATGGCAACCCACTCCAGTACTCTTGCCTGGCAAATCCCATGGACAGAGGAGCCTGGTAGGCTGCAGTCCATGAGGTCGCTAGGAGTTGGATACAACTGAGCAACTTCACTTTCACTTTTCCCTTTCATGCACTGGAGAAGGAAATGGCAACCCACTCCAGTATTCTTGCCTGAAGGATCCCAGGGACAGGGGAGCCTGGCGGGCTGCCATCTACAGGGTTGCAGAGTTGGACACGACTGAAGTGACTTAGCAGCAGGAAGCTGTTCTTATACAAGGTTAGCTAACAGTAATTTAATTCTACCCATTATTGACCTAAACCACACAAACATACCCTAATTTCTAGCCCAAATTAAACACATTCCCACTTAAGCTTTGCCTTATCAATATTAAACAGCTGCTTCCATCACTTCATCACCCAGCACTCAGGGAGGCCAACCGAATGGAGTCAGATAGTGGTCTTACACAACTGTGATTAAAAGCTGGTCAAAATGTTCAAACACTTAAGACTATATGAACATATCTCCAGTGCCCTGCCTTCCTCCAGAGGAAGCTTGGAAAGGGCCCACACAAATGACAGGTTCTTGCTGAAGGTGAAGCTCCAATGCTTTGGCCACCTGAAGTGAAAAGCCAACTCATTGGAAAAGACCCTGACACCAGGAAAGATTGAAGGCAGAAAGAGAAGAGGGTGGCAGAGCATGAGAGGGTTAGATGGCATCACTGACTCAATGATCATAAATTTGAACAAATTCTGGGAGATAGTGGACAGGGAAGCCTGGTGTGCTGTAGTCTGTGGTGTCACAAAGAGTCAGACATGACTTAGTGACTGAACAACAACAGTCTTGTCACTGAGAGCACTAAATGGATGTAACTGACATGCTGAAGGCCCCAACATTCCAAGGCTGTGCCATGCTCCTTTGAGTCTTCAAAATAAGCATCTTTAATGAATATCTGGTGAACTGAGTTAAAACACTAGCATATGGTCAGGCCTCTCAAGGTAGCTTCTCTCTTACTCTCTGTACATCTCCTGCTTGACCTACACATGCTTCACCTACACTCTATTCACAGGAATGTGCTTTCCACCTGCTCCTTAGGCCAGAATGGCTCCACCTGCTAGTTTATTAAAGGAAAACAGCTGTGCTCATGGTGGTCGTTAACCTGAGGAGCTGGGAGGGAAGTGCCCTGGCTGTTGGTTTCCCTGGTAACTGATGAGCCAACCTCCTTGATGTCATTCCCCCTATAAATGGTAACCTCCCCAGGCCTGGGCCTTGCATGTTTTTCTCCTTGGTTGCTGTATGTTGTGGAGGTGCTGCTTCAGGACCTGGCTTCAGACATATACAGTCTCCTGTCCAATAAGCCACTGCTGTCTTCGTCACTGTCTCTGGGTTATTTCCTTGGTCTCAAGGCTGGGCAAGTACAAGGCTTGCAGGGTGCAGAATGGTGAGTCAGCCAGAAGATGGAGGAAACTCTTGTGAGTGCTAGATTTTAGGAAATAAGGACAAGTAACAGAAAGTTGCAGCGGTGACTCTGAACATGAAGGCTGTTCACTAGCGTATGGGGCCTCGTGGCAGCTGTCTACTATGAGAAACATCTTTCTCTTTCCATTATGTTGATGATATCCTGTTAACCACAGAGCTTCTTTCTAGTTTATAAGTAGCAGCCCCATGCTCGTGGTTCATTAGATTCCCAAGAGATAGCTGGTGAATAAGCCACTGTTTGGGGTCTAGAACAGCTGTGTGTGAGATTCAGGACCCCCATGGACATTAATAGTGATGAGGGAATCCACTTTTCCAGCCGTGAAGTTCAGGAATGGGTCCGTGAGAATGACACACAGTGGCATCTTCCCCTCCTCACAACTCCATTGCTGCTGGGGCTGTGAATGAGATGCTCCAACATTTGAGACAGGAAACCCACTCCCTTAGCAGTGGACACATCCCAGGAGCAGTGGTCCCAGTGCTGACACCATCTTAATTCAGAGGCAACTAGTCAATGCCATCGAGTTCACTGATTGACCACTGAAGGGCTGTTGCCAACTGTTGCTCAGGACAATAATTCACTTTTGCCCTCATCATAGGATCTGCCCCAGTGTACCACATTATAACAACATGGCCCTGAGACTGGCAGGTAAGTCCCCATGGTTTGGATTTGCAGCCTTATGGGGAAGAAAATTAGAAAGGGACTTACAGGTTTCACCTGTCTCTTCCTCCTGGGCCCCACCTAAAAGGACTAAGGTAACTAATCTAGGCCCCCTACTGGAGAAGGATGCCATTCTACTTAACCCTGAAGTCTTGTTATATGATCTCTCCAGTATTCAGCCCTCAGCTATGGGGTCTGCAGGTGGATGGGTAGTGAGGTCCTCAGGCCAAGACAGAAACCACAGACAGGGGTGGTATTATCTCAGAATGCAGGTACTGTTTGTATTTTGCTTAATGGTCATGCTCTCCCCTGTACTGCACCTGTTAAACAACTTATGTTTCATCCCTAGTCTGAGCAGAGGAAATCTGTTCACAGACTGGGTGACAACGGTGGCCTCCCTATGAAATGAGTTGGATTTCTGGATCTACAGGGAGATGCCAATGTGGTCCTCCTCTGGACCCTCCATGAAAAATTGACCCAATAAGGGCCTGACTCAAGTTTGCCCAACTCTTGGACTCCTAACACCCTTTAGCTGCTGTCATCTATACTGCATTTATGGTATTTGGTTGCAGTTCACCTCTGCACACCTGACCCCAGGGATAATGTGGAAGGTAAGTGGTGGGGGAGCAAGACTGTAAGGATCGTGCAGGGTGTATAGGGGAGGGGTGTTTTGTCAGGCCACTCAAGCTGGCTGTTCTCTTGCTCTCTGTACATCTGCTCATCCTGTGCCTGCTTCAGCTACTCCCTACCTACACTACTGACCATCCTTCAAACTTGCTGCAGCCCCAGTTAATGATTGTTCTAACTTTAGATCAGAACATCTCCATTATAATTACTTATCAAAGGGGCCATGAGGGGCTTGCCCCTCTGCTGGTCTCCCTGGTAACCGGTGAGCCAACTTGACTCAGTCCCCCACGTGAGCATGCTTTCCCCCTGCCCCTTAGGCCAGAATGGCTCCACCTGCTAGTTTATTAAAGCAAAACATCGGCCCTCTGATGGTTGTTAACCTAAGGGGCTGTGAGGGATGTGCCCTCGTTGCTGGTTTCCCTGGTAACTGATGAGCCAACCTGTTATCAATTCCCCTGTAAATGGTAGCCTCCTGGCCCCACCACCCCAACCCAGTTAAGACTGCTGCCACGTCCTACCTGCCTTCCTCCCAACATGGGGTCTGTCACTCCAGGACCTGGCTTCAAACATGTAGGATTCTCTATCTGTTACACTACTGATGTTTCTGTCAGTGCCTCTAGGCTCATTCTTCAGTTTTGAGGATGGCAAGTACAGGGCTTGCAGGCCTGTGGGGTGCAGCCCAGCAACCAATATCTTCCAAGTGTCCCTTCCCACTTCATTACATGAGTTTCAAGTAGAACTATCTTGAGCATTGTGTCTTAAAGAGATTCTGGTAAAACTGCTCCTTTAGTTTTTAACTGCAGACCCCTCTCTCCTCATGAAGTCTGAAGGGCTGAACCACACTCACTTTTACTCTCTCAATAATTGCCTCTATTTACTATGCCATTGTTACTGAATCAGCATTATTGAGATTGTATGCCTGCCTCCACCATTCCTTTTCTTTTTTTTCTGATTTTCCTCATTCCCAGGGTATTTTTACCCACTTATGAGGAGATTCCTGGTGAGAATTACTCCACTGGATTTCTCCATAAATGAAGCATATTTTGATTTTACTATTATTAATAGAAATAGCTTAGGTTCATCCTGAGACAATCCCTACCTTAGCTATATGTGTGCTAAAAAATCAATGTAGAGGTTCTTTCCCATCAAAAAGAAATCTTCAACTATATGCAGTAACTGCAATACACATCCTCCATTTGCCTTAACCAGAATGCATACTAATTTAAGGTGAGCTTTCATTTCCAGTACCTGGCACCTATTTGCCTTACTACAGAGCTGCCCTCAGGTTATTGGAGCCTGTTTTGCCTACCAACAGGAACATGCCCGAGAATTTATGTTCTCCAGGAATAAGAGGCCAATAATTCATTGCCACAGAGATATAAATATTCCAGCTTCCTTGCTCCTACTCTGAGACAAAATCTACACTGTCTCCCAAACTCCCTAAGAATTGATCTGAAACTTACTTGATATCCCTTCTAGATCTTCTCTGACAACTTTTCTTGAGAATATGTCCTAATAGATCATTTTCATAGGAATTATTTCAAGATCTGATTCTAGAGAATTTGATCCAAGACAACTGTTTCTACACGGGAACCTAGGAGACAGAGTCTCAGGACAGACTTCTGGAGTTGAATCACTCAAGTCGGATGACACAAGGACACATTTGATGTTAGTAAAGGTAGCACTAGTAGTCTTGGCCTACTGTAACAGTAGCAGAATATTGGGATGGGAAGTGAGATACAGGTGAAAGGGCATGCGCTGGCTTAGTCAATACTTCTAGTCTTGAGAGATATGGAGAAATAGCAATTATAACAACTTCGAAGTTGGCTGTGTGTTGGTCAGAACCACTGAGGGACTCAAACGGGTGAATTATATCAGAGCATGATATGGAAGATCCCCTGGAGGAGACCTTGGTAACCACTCTAGTATCCTTGCCTGGAGAATCCCTATGGACAGAGGAGCCTGGCAGGCTATAGTCCATGAGGTTGCAAAGAGTTGGACATGACTGAGCGACTAAGAACATGATATGAAAGTCAGAAAAGCTCCCTGGCAGCACATAGATATCACAGTCTCCAATAGAGGGAAGATATGCTCTAAAGACTAGATTGAAGATTTGATTGTTAGATTAGCAAAAATACAAGACTATTTAAAGGCACAAAATATCTCTTGTGCTAATATCACATTTTAGATAAACCTGAAACTTATTTGGTCTGCTATTGGCAGATAGCAGCCTCTCTGAAGACTGATCAAGTTCTATTCTCTTTTCCTTTAATACCTAACAAATAATAAACCTAACATGAGACAAATAACTAGGTTAGATCCTGCTGCTGCTGCTAAGTGGCTTCAGTCGTGTCTGACTCTGTGCGACCCCATAGCAGCCCACCAGACTCCCCTGTCCCTGGGATTCTCCGGGCAAGAACAATGGAGTGGGTTGCCATTTCCTACTCCAATGCAGGAAAGTGAAAGTGAAGTTGCTCAGTCATGTCCAACTCTTAGCGACCTCATGGACTGCAGCCTACCAGGCTCCTCCATCCATGGGATTTTTGAGGCAAGAGTACTGGAGTGGGTTGCCACTGCCTTCTCTGAGGTTAGATCCTAGTGTGTCTTAACTGGAATAGTTCTGGTCCCACTAAGGGAGGGAAGAGACTATTCACCAATAAAGTATCAGGGATCCAGAGAGTGTGCCTGAAATATGGGACCAGGGTTTTGGGGCAAAATTTAAGGCTGGATAAAGGGAGATTTTGACAATATGGGAATACAGTACTATGACTCAAGACTTGATGTTATATAAGCCTAAATGGAACACCTGAAATGGTCCACTACTGGCAAATTAGCAATTCAAAAGCAATACTGCATGGCAGGTGGAATAGCAGAGAGTAATGCCATTTTTAAAGATTTACAGGATACTAGGATGATGGCCTCTACCATGTTCCCATTCAACTCACCATTTTGTGGCCCCAGCAAAAATGGATTGTAACAGAAGATGAATAATTACCATAGACTTCATCCCAACAGTGGGTGCTAAATCGCTTCAGCCGTATCCGACTGTTTGTGACCCTATGGACTGTAGCCTGACAGACTCCTCTGTCCATGTGAGTTCCCAGGCAAAAATATTGGAGTGGGTTGTCATTTTCTTCTCCAGGCATCTTCCTGGCCCAAAGATCAGACCTGCATCTCCTGCACTGGCAGGTGGGTTCTTTACCACTAGTGCCACCTGAGAAGTCCACTTAATCCAATGGTCTTAATTGCATATGTTTTGCCAGATGGCATATC
>SJYV01019221.1:147488-161210 GCA_006410875.1 Neotragus pygmaeus
CCAGTCCATCCTAAAGGAGATCAGTCCTGGGTGTTCATTGGAAGGCCTGATGTTGAAGGTGAAACTCCAATAGTTCAGCCACCTGATGAGAAGAGCTGACTCATTTGAAAAGACCCTGATTTTGGGAAAGATTGAAGGCGAAAGGAGAAGGGGATGACAAATAATGAGATGGTTGGATGGAGTCACTGACTCAATGGACATGAGCCTGGGTAAACTCTGGGAGATGGTGCTGGACAGGGAGGCCTGGCGTGCTGCGGTTCATGGGGTCACAAAGAGTCGGACATGACTGAGTGAACTGAACTGAGTGTGTATATGTCAATCCCAAACTCCAAATTTATACCTTCCTCCACCACCCCCTGATAACCATTTTGTTTTCTATATCTGTAACTCTATTTCTGTTTTATAGATAAGTTCATTTGTACTCTTTTTTAAGATTCCATATATGAATGATGGCATGTTATTTATACTTCTCTGTCTGACCTAGTTAACTTAGTATGATAATCTCTAGTCTATCCATGTTGCTGCAAATGGTACTATTTAATTCTTTTTAATGACTGAGTAATATTCCACTGTATATATATAACACATCTTTTTTATCCATTCCTCTATCAATGGATATTTGTGTTGCTTCCATGTCCTGGCTATTGTAACTAGTGCTACAATGAACACTGGAGTGCATGTATCTTTTCAAATTATGGTTTTCTCCAGATATATGCTCAAAAGTGGGATTGTTGGGCAATATGGTAACTTTATTTTTAGTTTTTTAAGAAACCTCATACTGTTTTCCATAGTGGTTGCACCAATTTACATTCCCATCAACAGTGTAAAAGGGTACCCTTGTCTCCATACCATCTCCAGCAATTATTGTTTGTAGATTTTTTTTGGATGATGGCCATTCTGCCTGTATAAGAAAATGGAAACTCACTCCAATATTCTTGCTTGGAGAATCCCATGGACAGAGGAGCCTGACAGGTTACAGTCCATTGGGGACACAGAGTCAGACATGACTGAAGTGACTTAGCATGCACACATGCAACAGCAGGTTAGACATTGAAGAAGAAAAGATTAATGAAAGAGCAACTATTAAACTAAACCACAGAGAAAAAAACAAACAACCTCAGTAACATGTAGAACAATTTCAAGTGGTCTAAACAACTGTGTCATTAGAGTCCAGGAAGGAAGAGAATAAATAAAAAATATTTGAAGATGCAATGGTTAAATTACACTATATTTTGTCGGTGGACATAGAGATAATCAAAGAAGAACAAAATGTTGATAATTGTTGAACTTGCTGTTGGGTATATGGATGTTTAGACAACTCTTTTCTTTACTTGGTATATATTAAATTTTTTTCATATTAAAAGGTTATAATTAAATAGATAATTGATTTAAGGGTAAAAGCAAACATTTTAAAACTTTTGAAAAAAAAATGAAAAATTTCATGATGTTGGTATAGGATAAGGGATTTTAGAATAAGCACAAAAATACCCACCATAAAAGACCAAAAAATGACAACTGGGCTTAATGAAAACTTCTATTCTTGGAAATAGACTATTGAAGAAGTGAAAAGACAAGAAACAGAGAGGGGAAGATGTTCAGTATCAAAGGACTTGTATTCAGGTCATATAAGAACTCTTATAATTCACTATAATTCTTCCAAAGTCCCATCCTCCAGAGGCAGACCAAACAGCTGGCTGTTCACAGCCAGAGCAAAGGATGGCCAGGGAATGGCTGTGTCAAGGTATGGATGGAGTGCTTGTGGAGTGGGACAGAAGAAGAGGTGTGCGGCGGATGTGGCAAGTTGTGACTGTGGATGGGGGCTTCTTTAAGTATTGAGTATTGGCAGCAGAAACCTCAAATTTGCATCTTCAACAAGTTTCCAGGTGATGCTCTATCCCAGAGCTCAGTTGTTTATTAACAATTTTGTGAGTATGAGGACCAGATTACATGATGGCAGAGGTCATAGTGGCAGCTGTGGGTCAGGTCTAACATGAAGTCACTTAGGAGATAGCCTCAGTTCAGGTCAGTTCAGTCACTCAGTCGTGTCCAACTCTTTGCAATCCCATGAATGGCAGCATGCCAGGCCTCCCTGTCCATCACTAACTCCAGGAGTTCACTCAGTCTCACATCAGTGATGCCATCCAGCCATTTCATCCTCTGTCATCCCCTTCTCCTCCTGCCCCCAATCCCTCCCATCATCAANGTTCTTTGAAAGTATAAATAAAATTGACAAACCATTAGCCAGACTCATCAAGAAACAAAGGGAGAAAACCACAGGTGAAAGGTTGATAAGTACCTTGTTAGTGGATAAGTCAAGCTGAGAATATCTGAACACACTGATCAGTCTTAACTAAAAGTGAGACAACCTGCTGTGGTGAAAGCATCAGACACCCCTACGAAGTACTCTTTTCCTGAATCTAACCAACTCTATGTACCCAGAGTTTTCAGGATATAAGGGGATAAAGAAATATATCAAATGACATAGGAAGCAATTAGTCAAATCAATTATGAGAATAATTCTGCAAATGACTCTTTTGTTGTACTGTTTTAAATATCAGCAAATAGAAAATGCGGGTGGGTGGAAGGATTGTTATGAAATTAGACCTGAGAGCCACAACAATTAAGTGCCATATGTGGATCTTGTTTGGATCCTCATTTAAATAAACAGAGTATGAATGAATAACTTTGAAGCAATTAGGAAATTTTTCATGATATTAGATGATATTAAGGAGTTACTGCTTATTTGTTAGATGTGATGATGGCATGTTATGTTTTCCCAAGTCCTAATGAATTATATAGCCATGCTGTACTTTTTGTTGGAGAAATGACATGATATAACACAGAAAACCACTGTTGGGTATGGTATATGGAAACTCAAATGGCCAAATATTGAAAATTGTGGAAACTGGTTAATGGGTCTATGGTTATATTAGATTGATCTACTTTTTTTCCTATGTGTTTGAAACTTTCCATAATAAAATATTAAACTTAAAAACTTAATAAGGAAAACACAGAATCCAGATATAGAATCCAGAAGCAATTTCGAAAGGTATCACAAAGCAGTATAAATCTTTGGGGTCAGCAAACAGAATGATGGTTCCCACCTGGGTAATCAGTACCTAGAACTGGGGATATTGACACCAGATGGGAAGGTTGTTTGCTTAAAACATGGACATTAAACAACTGTTGACCTAGGACTTTCAGTCAATAAATGGGTCCCTTTCCCAGAAAATGTCAGAAATTGACAGTCTTTGTGTCAGATAGGACAAATAGTAAAAACATCCTGAAAGAGCCAAATAAAAATCAGCACAACCTGGACTTCAGAAAAAGAAAAAAATCCAGGTGAATATAACAAGGTATCAAAGACTCTTGGGCAAATGAGTTAAAGTTTTCAACATTTTTAAAAAATATTTTTATTGGAGTATAATTGATTTACAATGTTGTATGAGTTTCAGGTGTACAGCAAAGTGAATCAGTTATATATATATATATGTATATACACGTATAAATTACAAATTGTATATATAGCCACGCTCTTTTAAAATTCTTTCCCCATATACGCCATTACAGAGTATTGAGTTCCCGTGCTACACAATAGGGTCCTTATTAGTTATATATTTTATATATAGTAGTGTGTATATGTCAATCCCAGTTTTCCAATTTATCTCTCCCCCACTTACCCTCTGGTACCCATAAATTTGTTTTCTATGTCTGTGACTCTACTTCTGTTTCAACATTTCTTTAGAGAGAAAATAACTTGATCATGTTATAGAGCATCTTCTATGTGCTAAACATATATTAAGCACTTTGAAAGCATAATAAATTTTAAAATGCTTCAATATGTAAGAAATTATAGTGCAAAATTTTTAATTTCAGGGCTTAGATGTCCCTATCTACTCAGTAGCTTGTCTTCAAAGAGTTCCAAGATAAAATGCTCCCAAGTACTGCTATAGACAGGAGGCTGAACCAGGAGAACTTGCAGTCACTGCAGAGGAAGCCACGAGGGAATTCAGAGTTCTCAGAGAACACACCTCAGTAAAATGCCCCTCTTTCTGAGTAGCTTGATACAAAACAGATGTGACCTTTGGAAGAGATGAGGGGGGATGGGGAGAGGAAGGGGAGAGGAAACAAGAGGAGAGGCAGAAGGGAAAGGAAGGAAGAAGGAAGGATGGAAAGAAAGGAGGGAAGGAAGATGGGGCAGAAAGCCAGTAGGACATTTACAAAGCATTTAGAACACCATAGCATGCCTGTCAAAATAGCACTGTAGACATGGAGCCATCCTCAATCGAAAAATCCTGGAAACTCTTACGGGACAGGCAGGTTCTGCCTNTGTTAAAATGACTTTTATTAAAAAAAGGTAAGGAATCAGTGTTGCCAAGGATGTGGACATTTTTGGACTTCCCAGGTGGTCCAGTGGTTAAGACTCAGTGCCTGCACCACAGGGGTTGTGGGTTCCATCTCTCCTGTGTGAAACTAAGATCCCACATGCCCTGCGGTGCAGATAAAAATTTAAAAAGACAAAAAAAAAGGATGTGTAGTAGGCAGAATAATGCTCCAGCCACATACATCAAAAAAAATTGTGTAGAGAAACTATGATCATGTATCAGATTAGATGTGTATAAGAGACAGATATGAGCCCATCGAGGCATTCTTTATACCTGTTACAATTGCCACGATTTCTACCATTTTTTTTTTTATTCTAATAATATCCACCTCTCTATTGACATTACCTCTCTGGTATTGTATTCTTTTCCCATTAGACTCCTTGACATATTAATTACAGTTATTTTAAATTCCCTGTAGGAATTCCTATGTATGTGTCAAATCTGAGACCTGGTTTTGATGCTTATGTTAAAAAAAAAAAATCAGGGTGCAGTACATTGCATATAGAGCATTATTCTTAATGTAAATAGGGGTGAAAATAAGGAAATATTTTATTTGCTTGTGTATTAAAAAAGGGACATAAGAAAAGTATACTGAAAAAATATTTTTTCCTATCTATTTCCATTTCTTTTGTACTACATCTTTTGACAGATAGTTATCAACCCATTGCCTTCTGTAGGTGAAATTAACAAAACATGTAAATATACTGTAAGTTAAAAACATAAGAAAAAAATGTGTTAATTTCTGTTTCTCATTTAAGATGTTTTCCTTTTTTCTCTTGTCCAAACTTCTCTTGCCCTTTACAAATACTGAGACATACTTTAGTCATGGGACATCTTCATTTAGGTTACTACTGATGAGGTAGATCAAGACTTGAGCTTCTTTTTTGAATAATTACTATCATATCAATTATGATAACATTCAATCTCTACACAAATTAGTTAGCAAGACAGGATTTTAAACTTATGACTGTAATATTTTTGATATACCTTTATGTTATCCTGGAGCGCCTTTGTGGAGGTGTTGGACAAACCACGTGGCTCCGTGCTGTTCACCATGGCTATCATTGTGAGGCTCATACACACACGCTGTGACATTATTATAACATTACAGAGGAGCAGGAAGACAGCGATTCCATAACGAATGGAACAAAAATATGGGACTGGAATGTACGAGAGAAAATATCCATCGTTAACACAGCTGAGGAAAAAACCATATTTTAACATTAGGGGTCCAAATTTCTGAGTGGCCCTTCCTATTAAGTGGTCCTTTCTAATGTTTATTTTAAAGGGAACATTTACTCTTGGAGTTACTCTTGGAAATAAGTCCCATGAATAACCAACAAGACTTTCCCTCAAGTAAACTACTTTATTCTCAAAACTTACATGACTAGTCTGATTGAGAAACTCATATGTGCACTTAGCAGAAGAAAGTTGCATTAAAAAAAAAAGTAATGTGTAACGTAATTGGCCTCCAATTAAAATAAATAAATTTTAAAAAAAGTAATGTATTTGAGGTAGCTTCAAGCTACAGAAATCAATGCAGTGTTAGTGTGAGACCAAACAAATTCATCTGTAGGAGAAAACAGGGAGTCCAGAAAGAGAGGAATATGTTTTTGAATAAATGCACTAATGCAATTCAATGGAAGATATTAGTCTTTTCAACAAATGGCCTTTCTCAAGAGAAATAAACATATATCTACAAAAGGCTTGTACTGAATTGTTTATGGCAGCTTTATTCAAAATAGCTGGATCTTTGGAATGGATGAACATACTGTAGTATATTCATACAATGGATATTACTCAGAAACACGAAGGAAGGAAACACTGATACACTCAACAATCTGGATGAATCCCAACAAACATTTGCTCAGCTAAAGAAGCTAGACACCAAAGAATGAATATCATTTTTATGCATGCTATTTCTATGAATTCCAAAAAATGGGCAAAATTAATTTATGTGGCTAGATATTAAATAACAATTCCCTCTTGGTAAGGAGGGCAAAGGGATATCATGGGACTTTAAACTAATGTAATGTTCTCTGAGCCTTGTTTGTAAGTTTACACACTTAAGATCCATATTTAATTTTATGTAATTATACTTCAATAAATATTAAAATACTCAATAATGGTGTTGGGAAAACTGGACAATCACATGTGAAAGAATGAAACTGGACCACTCTCTTAATACCATATACAAAAATTAAGTCAAAATGGATTAAAATTTGAACTGAAGACATGAAACCACAAAACTTCTAGAAGAAAATATAGATGGCAAATTCCCTGACATAGGTCTTGGCAATGATTTTTTAATAAGACACCAAAAGCAAAAGCAGAGAAAGCAAAAATGAACAAAGGGCACTATATCAAACTAAAAGTCTTCTGCACACAAAGGAAATTATAAACAAAATGAAAGGGCAACCTACTGAATGGGAGAAGACATTTGCAAATCATTTATCTGATAAGGGGTTATACTGCAAAATATAAAAAGAACTCAATTTTGTTTTTATTCTGTATTGGGATGTAGTTTCAGGTGGACAGCAAAAGGACTCAGCCATACAAATACATGCATTAACTCTCCCTCAAGTTCTCTTCCCATCCAGGCTGCCACATAACATTGAGCAGAGCAAAAATAACTCACACAGTTAACAGGAAACATTTTTAAAAAGCAAAACCAAAAAAATCTGATTAAGAAATGGGCAAAACTGAAGGGACATTTTTCCAAAGAAGACATGCACGTAGTTAAGAGGTACATGGAAAGATGTTCAGCATCACTCATCATTCAGTTCAGTTCAGTCACTCAGTCATGGGCAGTTTTCATTCCAATCCCAAAGAAAGGCAATGCCAAAGAATGCTCATTCATCATTAGGGAAATGCAAATCAAAACCATAATGGGATAGCATCTTACACCTGTTAAAATGACTTTTATTAAAAAAAGGTAAGGAATCAGTGTTGCCAAGGATGTGGACATTTTTGGACTTCCCAGGTGGTCCAGTGGTTAAGACTCAGTGCCTGCACCACAGGGGTTGTGGGTTCCATCTCTCCTGTGTGAAACTAAGATCCCACATGCCCTGCGGTGCAGATAAAAATTTAAAAAGACAAAAAAAAAGGATGTGTAGTAGGCAGAATAATGCTCCAGCCACATACATCAAAAAAAATTGTGTAGAGAAACTATGATCATGTATCAGATTGGTGTAGATCCAAAAGCATATCTGTTGGCAAGCCTGAAAGAAAAGAGGATGGAACCTCCATTATTACAACCCAGTAGAGGTTTTAAATTGTCTGTGGTTAGTATAAAGAAATAATTTTTTGGCTACACCATGCAGCAGGGGGTTAGTTCCCCCATCAGGGATTGAACTTGCATCCCAGGCAGTGGAAGCTCGGAGTCTTAGCCACTGGTCAGTCAGGGAAGTTCCAAGAAATAAATTTGACTTTTTTTTTTTGGTAGGCAATACATCTACAGAATTTATTTATTTATTTATTTATTTCAATCCCCCTCCCACCTCCCACCCCACAACGTCTCTCTGGATCATCCAAATTTGACTTTTAATTACTGATGTTATATCCAGGTAGCTAGCCAAAAGTTAATCTTTTTTCTAAAAATTCATCTCCTAATTTGGAGAGGTTTTCTATGTACAGAATGTGCAAATTATGATTTTATCTCTTCTTTTCCTATCCTTCTGTCTTTCCTACCTTTAACTTCATGGTATCATTGCATCAGAACCACGTGTATATTACTGATTGTATCAAGCAGTTCTGGTTTTATGCCATTGTTCCTGATTTACACAGAGTAATTCTAATGTTTTTACATTTTGGATAATGTTTGTTGGAGGTTCTGTTGTAGATATGCCTTATGAAGTGTATTTATTTCTATTGCTGTGTTAAAAAATTTTCACAAACTTAATGACTTAAAATGGCACCTTTTAAATAAAAGGTTCACAGTTATGCAGGTCATAAGTTTTAGCATGAAGGGGTTGGATTTTTCACTCCTGGTCTCAAAGGTTAAAATCAAGCAATCAGGCAAGATGAGTTCTCAGGTGGAGGTTCTCTGGAAGGAACTATTGGAAGAGGCCAGTTTTCTGCGGTTGTATTTCTGTTGCTATTTCCCTGCTGACTGTCAGCTAAGAGTTACTCTCAGTTTTAAGATGCTGTGCATTGTGCTGCTTGTCACATGGCCCCCTCTATCCCCAAAACCAGCAAGGAAGAATCTCTTCTGTTAAGTCCTTCTTGTGCTTCGAATCTCTCTAGCTGCTCTCTGACCTCTAGATCCAGATTTAAAGAGCTCTTGTGATTAGATCAGTCCTACCTGGATTTCAGATCCGCTGATTATGGACCATGCTTAGATCTGCAACATCCCTTCAAGCAGCACCTACCTTGGCATTTGCTTAAATAACTGGAGGAAGGTGTATGTACACCAGGGGCCAGAATCTTGTGGGCAGTCTTAGAACAATTCACTCTCTAGTCCCAGAAGATCCATGTTCATGCCACATACAAAACATACTCACCCCAACCTAAAGTTCCTTAAGGTTTCATCTCATTACACTTATCAACTCAAGTCCAGCTCCTCACCAGAATGTCAGCTCAAATTTACAAAATTTAAAACAAATATGGATGAAGCTTCTAAAAGTAACCCACTATGGGAACAGTATCTGTCAGCGAACTTGTGAAATTAGAGAGACAAATTACACACTCGCAATGTTTCCACTTATAATGGTGAGACAGGCATAGGATAATTGATACAAACATTCCAGTTTCAAAAGGGGGAGAAATGGAGTGTAAAAAGAAGTCACTGATCAATAACAGTTTTGAAGTTCAGTTAGACAAATGTTGAACTTTTCTTGAGGCCTGGGGATAATCCTTGTGGCCCTTGGCTCTGCTCTCTGAGCTTTCTGCTTTATCCTCTGCCCTTTGGTTCCACCCAAGAGTGCAAAGGAGCCATCTTAGAGTACTGTCCATTACATATGCATAGTTACCTAATAGTGTTCATCGGGAGTGCATGTTAATTTCATAAAGTTTTTTTTTTATCTAATGAGGTCATCATATAGTTTTCTTCTTCTTCTTTTTTTTTTAAATTAATTTATTTTTTAATTTGACTTTACAATACTCTATTTGTATTGAATGACAATTATTTACTTTGTAATAGAAACTATTCTTTCATTTCTAGGATTGATTGGACTTAGTTTTTGTGATTTTTAAAAATTAAAAAAAATTGTTTTGCTAATGTTTTATTAGGATTTTTGTACCTGTTAAAAAATAGTGTTAATTTTGCTTTACATATTTGCGTCTATTTAGTTACATAAGTTTTTTTTTCAGTGATCTCACTGACTTGAATTTTGTATCATTGTACGTTTTTGAAAAATTGTTTGAAACAGTAGAAGATTTTAAATTAGATAAATCAGCAATTATCTAATTAAATAAATTAGATAAATTTATCTAGTTAAATTATCTAGTTATCTAATAAATTATCTAGTTAAGTTATATAGTCATGCCAAATTCATATGCAACTTTAAAAAATGAAGAGGAAGCTCTTTATGTACAACTGTAGGATTCCATTTAGATATATTATTAAGTGAAAAAAAGCAACATTAGTACTTGGAAAATTAGTTTCTTTACAGATCTCCCTTTGTAAACAGATAAGCATATTAGNTCTAATAAATTATCTAGTTAAGTTATATAGTCATGCCAAATTCATATGCAACTTTAAAAAATGAAGAGGAAGCTCTTTATGTACAACTGTAGGATTCCATTTAGATATATTATTAAGTGAAAAAAAGCAACATTAGTACTTGGAAAATTAGTTTCTTTACAGATCTCCCTTTGTAAACAGATAAGCATATTAGATAAAAATTTATTTAAAGTTAACAGTTCATTGAAAGTGTGAATGATCTGGTGGGAAAGATGAGATACTCAGGCCAAAGATTTTGTGAAGAGTCCTCAAGGCATAGACTGATCATTGAAGGAAGATTTTTCCCTGAAGACATTTGATCTCAGGTTGCTTTTTGCCTCCCAGAAAATGGGGCAACGGGAATCAGATACCAATGCTCTGGCAATGGAAGAGTCTAGTAAGTGACCCTTTCCTTAACTGTTTAGATGCCAAAGACTTGCTGGGTCAGTGAGGGGAAAATCCATTGCCTCCTAATCTTTTCCAGGAGGCAAAAATTTTTGCCCTGTTTGAACCTTGAGACTGAGCAAAAGGAAGAAAAAAATGTCTTAGAAATTTAATCATTACCCAGCCTTTAAACTCACTGGCCTTGGGTCATCTGCAAAACATTTCAAACCACACGTGTATACATGCACGCTGAGATGTCTTGCCTCAAAGCTTTCTAAACAACCTCATCCTTTAAAAAATTCTCAAAAGCAAAAGGGAAGTAAGTAGACCTGAAAATCTGAAGGAAACAGTGGGAAAATTCCTAGATGAGAAAAATAAAAAAAAAGCCTCTAGAGGGCAAAGGGGAATCTGTCTTCACCATGTGTGGAATAGGGCTTGTCATAGTCAATTAGGGGTACCCTTCTGAGTTTTGTTCTTTTCTCTACATTGCTCCAGAAAGAATATGAATTATTTCTAAATAAGTCTTGAAAAAAAGGAATCATAGGAGTTTAGAAAGGAATATAAAAAAAGGTATATGTGTGTTTAACAGTCACTTTGCTGTATAGCAGAAATTAGCATAACATTGTAAATCAACTATAGGTCAATAAAAACAAAGAACAAAAAGTCTGAAACTCAAAAAAAGAAATCACACACAAAAAGAGAAATGACAAGGAGTGTTCTAAAGTGCTTGGGACTGAGTAACAGTAAGATACTACATGTCAAGCTCTGGAAAGAGCAAATTCTACACCTCAAAACGTATTAAAAAAGAGAGAACTCAAAGACTTGGAAAATAAACAATGGATGAACCCAAAGATCCTAAAAAGAAGTAAATGTTAAACATAAAAGCAGAAATCAATTTTATATACATATATGTATATTTATATCTTTTATATGTTCATATATAATTAAAATTCCGTGGATGGAGGAGCCTGGTGGGCTACAGTCCACAGGGTCACAAAGAGTTGGATACATCTGAGCGCACAGACACTAGACTAGATAATTTGAATACAAAGGAACAATATGAAAATACCAAAATAACTGAGTATCAAAATTGACACAAGAAGAAATACAAAATTTAATAGGCCACTAACATTTATATAAATCGAAAAAGTATGCAATTTGTTGCCCACCCTCTCTTCTAGGATTTTTGTCCCCCATAATGTAGATATAACTCTCATCTGATAGCAGTAATTCCATATTGTTTTTCCCTTGCCCTGCTTAAGAGAAACAATCTAAAAAATATCCTGTAAATATCCAGCTATTGATGTTGAAGGGTGCAGTGACTCAAGAATATTCATCCTGCCTCACTTCCATCCATGTATCTGTCTCTCTCTCCTTGAGATAGAACCAAAATAGTCCCCCCTCTTTCTGACATTCTCCACCAAGTGATAAACTGACAGGTGTATAAGAATCAAAATAACAGTGTGAATAATCTTGGTACATGGGTTACTTATTTAGGGTTTTTCTAATGGAAAATCATGGCAGGGATATTTCCCCCTCCCCCACCTCCTTTCCTGAACATTTCTAAGATGCTTTACATTTTAGTCCATGTGTTTATGGACAAAATCTTCTCACATGGAATCAATAGTGTCCTCTTTAAGAAGAAGGAAGCCTATGTCATAGAGAATAATTTCTACCTTTCCTTGGAGAGACCTGGTTATCCACTTGCATAATGGTGTTATGGTTGTTTTTCTTCTTGCTGAAGGGTTTGTTTTCTATGCCCTGCAAGTGCAAAACACACTGACATCAGCATTATAGAGGGAAGAACTGGTTAAAATCCACCTAGCACCTCTCTATGCTTTAAAACATTAATCCAAGGGAAACTTGCTTTGTCATACCAGTACCCATTGTTTTGACATTTCACTTTTATGATATTTTTGTTAATTACAAAATACACAGAAAACCTGAAAAAACTCTAAAAAGCAAACAAGACATCCTGCCAAGCCATAATTCTATATCTAGTGAAGATATCCCTCCAAAGTGAAAGAGAAAGACTGTCAAACAAAACTTGAGCGAATTCATTGCCAGGAAATCTACCCTGTAGGGAATGTGAAAGGAAGCTTTTCAGACAGAAGCAGATTATTGAAGGTAGCTCATCGGTAAAGAACCTGCCTACAATGCAGGAGATGAGGCAAAAGCCTCAGGTTCTATTCCTGGGTCAGGAAGATTCCACAGACAAGGAAATGGCAACTCACTCCAGTATTCTTGCCTGGGAAATACCAAGGACAGCCCATGGGGTCGCAAAAGAATCAGACATGATTTAGCAACTAAACAACAAACTTGGATGTACAAAAAGAAGGAAGGATGTCAGAAAAGGAATTAAAGGTAACATACAATTTTTGTTTTCTTATATCTTCGTAGAGCTAAAAGATTTTTTAAAAAATGCTTTTACAAGGAGAGGCAAATCATTCTCCTCACTACCCTGAACAAAATGACCCCTGCTGCCAGGTCTGCCTTTGTTGGTGGGAAGCTCGACAAAGTGGGTGAATCAGAGTTTTGTCTATATCAGCATGTATCACATCAGATGCTCAAAAAATACTTAAAATTTCTAAGGCTGGGTTTGCAAAGTATATATAAATGAGCAGTCTGTCAACCACCATTATTACTCATTGGGACATCTGGGGCTGCCATTTATTTCAGTATACATATACACACACGTACACCACCACCGCCACCACTCACACATACACAAGCACTAAACACCACACAATACACACTTCTCTTTCCTTTACTGACATAACTGTCCATCTCAAACTCATCCTTAGAAATATTTTCTTTCCCTTGTGAAAAATCTATAAAAAAATATATTTTGTCCAACTCCCTCATCCAAATTTCCCCAGATTGCTAAATAGCTTCGATAAAATTTCTAATAGAAGCCCTCCTTATTAATCCTTCTGGAGAATTCTAAACTTCACTTTATGAATAACATATAAGCATATAGTTACTAACCTGATTTAGGGCAGAAAAGCAATTCCTTTTTGTGAAGACTTTCCTCTCAAATTTAAAAAATATTGAATTTCTGGATTTGCTAATTTCAGCCACTTAAATCCTTCACCATATCCTTTGATCTCCCTAGGTCAAAGTTAAAAATTTAATTTTTAACTTCACTTACATTCTTGCCTTGAATCTTCAGGGGAGGGGAGGGAGTCTTAAAATCATCCAATGGACTAGAAACCTAGAAATCTGCCAGTCATTTCATGACTTTAATAGACAGACACCACCCCCCGCCCCCCCCCCCCCCCCCCCCCCCCC
>SJYV01019221.1:161307-222204 GCA_006410875.1 Neotragus pygmaeus
TCCCTGGGATTCTCCAGGCAAGAACACTGGAATGGGTTGCCATTTCCCTCTCCAATGCATGAAAGTGAAAAGCGAAAGTGAAGTTGCTCAGTCATGTCTGACTCTTCGTGACCTCTTGGACTGCAGCCTACCAGGTTCCTCCGACCATGGGATTTTCTGGGCAAGAGTACTGGAGTGGGGTGCCATTGCCTTCTATTGAGCATACATACTTTTATATCTTTGTCTCTATCCCAGTCTTTTTTGCAAGTTTCAGATATACAGTCAGGCTTTTTGTTGGACTTGCTGTTATGCATTGAATTGTCTCCCCCAAAGATGTTGAAATCTCCCAGAACCAAATGTCACCTCATTTGGAAGTAAGGTCTTTGCAGATAACCAAGTTAAGATGAAGTCATTCAAGTGGGCCCTAATTAAATATGACTTGTATCTTTATAAATTAGGGGATTTATTTTTTGGCTGCGTCTGTGACTTGTGGGTTCTTAGTTCCCTGACCAGAGATCAAGCCCTAGCAAGAGCAGTGAAAGTGCTGAATCCTAACCACTGGGCCACCAGAGAATTCTCCAAACAGGGAAATTCTGACACAGAGACAGATGTGTAGAGAGGGGAGATGAGATGAAGACACACAGAGAAAGCTATCTACACACCAAAGCATGCCTGGAGCTACCGGAAGAGAGGCATGGGGCAGACTCTCTCTCACAAGTCTCAGAAGGAAGCAACTCTGCTGACATTTTGCTTTTGGACCTGTAGAATTTTGAGACAATAAATTACTACTGTTTAAGCCACAAGCCTGATGTATTTTGTTATGGCAGCCCAGAAAAGTTATACACACACCTGCTTGTTTATCCCACTTTTACTACTAATTCATGTCTCAAACTCAAATCATTATCTTCCCCCTGAAAAGGACTCTTCCTGAATTCTCTGGCTTAGTTATTCAGACCACTCTCTGTCCCATATCTGAGGTTAGAGGCCCAGGACTCCTATCTCCTCTCTTCTCCTGCATCCATCTAACCCAATGCCATGATCTTTCAATTCTACCTCCTGAACATTATTCATGTCTTTCTTCTTTCCATGCCAGCTCTTCTAGCCCTAGGTCAGTCCTCAGTGCTGCTGTGTGGACCACTAACTAGTCTCCCTGATTCTGGAATTGAGCCAGCATGTTCTATCTAGAGAGAAAATCTGCCCATGTCACTATCAATGCTAGGATACTCTTCAAGCTTTTAAACATGGCAAAATGACCTCCATGCTCTGTTACACTCATCTCCCTACCTTAATCTTCTGTCCTTCACTAACTGACCATGTAGGCAAATGACTCCCTTTAGAATCCATCCTTCTTCTTGCTTTCATGCTTTCACATAAGTTGTTTCCCAACATGGGAAACTTTACCATAACCCTCCTCATTTAACATATAAATCAGGAATTACTTGCAGAAGATATCCCCTTTGTTCTTCAGTTTAGGATTAGAACCCCTCATCTGTCTCCTCTAATGATCTGTATGTTCCCCTGCTATTGTATGTAAGATAACGCACTGCCATATATTATTATGTCTATCTTCCACATTTGAATAGGGATTGTGTCTAATTTACTCGACTGTTCCAAGGGTTTAGATTCTAAACTATGGAAAATCTCAGTAATTGCTCTTGCTTATTCAAATGTGACCTTCTTTAACCTTGCCCTAATTTTTCACCTAGAACTAGTATCTATAATATCAATTCTATACAAAATAATTTAATGGCTATAATCTATTCTACATGGTAAAGATCATCACGGGGAGCAACCTAGAATGTAGTTCTGGTCCCTCTGAACAGGCTATGACCTACTGACACCCACAAATTATAATTTAAAGAAATACTGATCTATTTCATGTTTTGAGCTTTATATATGACTTTACTGAAATCGTTGGATCCTAGAAGGAGAAACATTGCAGACTCATAGTGGGTAATTTGAGGACAGTATTAAATGAGACTATTACATAGGGCTGAGACGGTGGGAAGAAAACCATAAGATATTCCAGGGCTTGCAACATAAAGGCCAAAAAAGGTTTGAAAGGACAGGGGAAGAGAGATGTTACAAAAAAGTATGGAGAGGGTTGTTTGCAAGGAGCTGTGAATTGCAGAGGAAGGATCAGCCACCTGCAGTCTCCATGGGGAGGAACAGTAGAGATAAATACTCCTATCCTCATTCTCCTGCCTCCACTGAAAATCCAGCAGAAGGCAGGAGAGAAAGTGTGGGGTGCAAACCACACAGGTCAGCCTCCTGGGGCCTGAGCAGGATGGAGGGGAGTGGAGCACACACAGGAAGGAACACATGGACAATGTTGAGCCCAACAAATACAAATCAGTATTTGTTTTTGCAAATGGGAGGAACCATTGTGTTAGTGAGGTTATTGCCCTGCATTAAGAGTTTCAAAACATTGTTTCCTGTTTAGAGATCCAAAATCTATGAATCTAGCATACTGGGTCCTCCTTTGAATCCATTGTTAATTCTGTGAAGATGACAACTTTTTTCTTGGCCANACCATTGTGTTAGTGAGGTTATTGCCCTGCATTAAGAGTTTCAAAACATTGTTTCCTGTTTAGAGATCCAAAATCTATGAATCTAGCATACTGGGTCCTCCTTTGAATCCATTGTTAATTCTGTGAAGATGACAACTTTTTTCTTGGCTATCATTTTATTTGGATTTTCATTCATCTGATATTTTCCTCAAAAAGAAGTCTGAGTAAAATAAAGAAATAGTCTCAGATTTGAAAAGAGCTACAGCAAATAAAAATTTTTCTGTTTGTCCACCACTGAAGCCTTCTCATTTATGAAATAAAGTACCTAATGACTTTCCATCCAAAGTGGGGTAACTAAGAAAGAAAAATGACATAGAGTTAAAAATGTAATACTCCAACATAAAATAAAAATTAAAAAGTTTAAATAGTGCTTCTGTGGTTTTAACCATAGATGAAATCATTACTCTTTACCTTCATAAATGAGTAAGTTTTCTTTCTTTAGCCCAGTCTTGGACATCTGCTTTTCCAAAGATAAGATAGAAGATCAGTCCTAATGTGTTAATGACAAATGACAAGGAAAAGACATTCCTCCACCCAAATTCAGGGTCCTGAGGAAACAAAAGTTCAAGTAAGTATTATCCCTTTTATTCCCTTTTCCTATGAAACTCACATTAATAGTTTAGAAGACAATGTTCACTAGTAGGTCTTCATATAGAAATTCATTTCCTAAACACAGCTTAATAATTTGATGGAAAGAATTTCAAAATGGATTCAGAATGTTCTTTATAAAACCACTACAATATTGTAAAGTAATTACCTTCCAATTTAAATTAATTAATTTTAAAAAATGGACTTAGGAATTTTTACATTTAACTTCCAGAATTACATTTGTCATTATTTATCAAAGTGCAAAACACTTTCTCTTTTGTGCAAATCATGACTCTCTATATACATATTTACATATATATACACTAATAAAATTTTTTCTCCAGTGCAAGAAGAATCTTGCAAGAAGACAACTATGGGTTTTGAAGCTAGACAGGTCAAAGAAGAATTCTGATTCTACATCCTCTCAGTGGAAAGACATATACTATCAGATTTTAATCATCAGGAAATGAGAATATTAATACTTTATTTTCATAATTAGTATGAGAATCAATAAATTAGATTCAGTTCAGTTCAGTCGCTCAGTCGTGTCCGACTTTTTGTGACCCCATAAATTGCAGCACGCCAGGCCTCCCTGTCCATCACCAACTCCCGGAATTCACTCAAACTCATGTCCATCAAGTGGGCGATGCCATCCAGCCATCTCATCCTCGGTCATCCCCTTCTCCTCCTGCCCCCAATCCCTCCCAGCATCAGAGTCTTTTCCAGTGAGTCAGCTCATCTCATGAGGTAGCCAAAGTACTGGAGTTTCAGCTTTAGCATTATTTCTTCCAAAGAACACCCTTACTGTATATGAAATACCTATAATACTCCCTGCATGTATCAGACACTTAAACATATTTGCTTTCGTTATCTCTTTGCTTTTGTATGGTTATGCAAATAAAAATTTCAGTGTTGCAGAAGACATGACAAGTTGCATATATGCATGGATTCATCATCTTCTTATAGGACATGTAAGTCACTGTGTGATTTCAAAGACTGGAAATTACCAGTGGATCACGGGTCACAGAAGAAACTGTTCTGTATTTTCCTTTGCTATGTTGATCTTCATGACAAAGTTACTCATGATTTAATTTTATTCTCCAAAATGTGAAAACGTTTCTTATGCTATTATCATTATGAGTGGATTTGGCAGAGCATTTTAAGAAACCCTGACAAGAAAACTTTACCTGGCTGAGAAGAAATCCACTGACAGTGGGTGCCAGGACAGCAGATATCTGTGCAAATCCCCTTGAAGCTCCCATGAGAAAACTAGAATGCCTGCGGGTGACAGGAATGTTTCAGGCTAGATCCACATTTGTTTAGCAGCATGCTTCAGCCCCAGAATATATCATATATCAATAGCAATTATGTCAAAAAGACTTGCTCTGTATATGTTCAATGAAAGGCACTGAGGCAAGTCAATAATGCCCTTCCCTCCACATACCTGAAAATGGCCACATTCATCATTGCCCATGATTTATAATTTTGCAAAGTTTGAGGCTTCCAGAAGTCTGCAGGCTAAATTTTTTTTCAGAAAGTATGAAAACAAGAGTGGAGATTACAGTCTTACCTTGGAGCAATATCTAAGGCATTGATATAGACCCCTGGCTGACATAACAGGCCTAGTCCACAGGAGAGCGTCAGAAGGCTCACTGCTATGATATAGTTGGAGGCAACAAATGGCAGAACCAAAAGGAATGTTGAGGAGGGGGCATTTCCTAAGGAATGAGGAACATACAAATTAAACAACAAACGTTTTCGGATGTTATACGCCTTATCAGACATTTTGGCCCTGTTCTTACCTAGAACTGTGGCAATTTTCCTCACTGTAACAAGCCTAAAATTCTTGGTCAAAAGGAAATCTGCCAGGTAACTTCCCAGGAGGCAAATGACCCAGGCAATAATGAAAGGAAGGGCAGACAGGAAACCACTCTGAAGGGAAAACATTGAGTAAACCATCATAATAAAGGCTATGAGACCACACCTTATACTGATAAAATCACTAATAATCATACTGACAACTCTGAAATCATACTTTCCTAAGAAAATCAGTGGTCCCTTCCATCATACCTTCAGAAAAGCTACTCACATGACTTAAATTATTTCTTGGTAATTAAAGGCAAATTTTTCTCGATGAATGATTTGTGAAGACAGAGTAATTTGAAAGTCATGCAAACAGGAAAAATGGTTTGAGGGAAATATACTCACGTTTCTAATATCAATGTTGAACACAGAGCTAATGTAAGTTGGTGTATATATAATTATTATATTAAGTAACCACTGATGGCTGAAACAGCAAATACACATGGACCAGAGGGGTAGAGATCTGACCATAGCTTTGATAGGAAGAGGCTGCTTAGTAGAGTTGACCTGAAAACAAATTTACTGATCAGAATAGTAAGATCTGAGACATGCTCACACGTTCGTAGTCACTCTGATTAATTCAGATGCTGATACAAGATCTCTGGAGAAGGTTGGAGTTTTATGTGTACCTCTTGGGCCAAGGAGGATATGATATATTCTTTCTCTGTAATGTTTATCCATGGATGAGTGACAGGGTCATCATAAACCAAAGCACACCAGAGAATAAAGCAGATACAGCCAAAACCTCCTGCAAGCAGAGATTAAATTGGTAAACTTCTGTGTGAATTTCTTTTCAATTGGGACATTTTCTGGCATGGGTCCTGGGAAAAGCTCTTGCTCATAATATCTTCTTTCTACTTCTCAAAAAATTTACATGAATATCACAGCTTTTTAAATAGGTCTAGAACCTATTATTTTACATTTCTTGATTATTTGTGTGCATGAAAATCACAGACCCTAGAAATGGCATTAAACTTGGTATCTCAACTTTTAAAATATTAGCTAAGGAAAACTTAAGTGAAAGTAGAAGCAGTAACAGATTTTATTTTCTTGGGCTCTGAGATCACTGCAGATGGTGACTACAGTCATTAAACTGTAAGATGTTTGCTTCTTGGAAGGAAAGCTATGACAAACCTAGACAGCATAGTATAAAGCAGAGACATCACTTTGCTGACAAAGGTCTGTACAGTCAAAAGCTACAAGCTTTTCCAGTAGTCTGGTACAGATGTGAGAGTTGGATCATAAAGAAGGCTGTATACCAAAGAATTGATGCTTTCAAATTGTGATGGTGGAGAAGACTCTTGAGGATCTCTCGGACTGCAAGGAGATTAAACTGGTCAATCCTAAAATAAACCAACTTTCAATTTCATTGAAAGGACTGATGCTAAACTGAAGTTGTAATACTTTGACCACTTGATGTGCACAGCTGACTCACTGGAAAAGACCCTGATGCTACGAAAGATTGAAAGTAAAAGTAGAAGAGATTGGCAGAGTATGAGATGATCAGATAGCATCACTGACTCAATGGACACGAACTTGAGCAAACTCCATGAGATAGTGGAGGACAGAGAAACCTGGTGTGCTGCAGTCCATGGGGTCACAAAGAGTCAGACATGACTTAGCAATTGAACAACAACAACAAAGGAAAGCTATTTATCTACTCACAACACTTCTGCTACTATCTGTGTTAGTTTTTCACACCAAGAAAGTCTCTAATTCTCTTCATACACCAAGCTAGTGTCCTACAATTTAGCCCAATTCTGACAGTATCTGGCATTAGCACAGACCCTACAGAGTAAGGACTCAGTCACATAGACTGCCCCCTACTTCAGATACTAATTGCAACTAATGAGTCCCCAAATTAACTTTAACAAATTCTGACGTTCCTGCAATTCTCTCTCAGTTTGATAATTTGGTGAAATAACTCACAAAACTCAGGGAAATATTCATTTTTATTTACTGGTTTAATATAAAGGGACTTCCCTGGTGGCTCAGAAGGTAAAGCATCTGCCTAAAATGCCGGAGACCCGGGTTCAATCCCTGGGTTGGGAAGATCTCCTGGAGAAGGAAATGGCAACCCACTCCAGTATTCTTGCCTGGAAAATCCCATGGATGGAGGAATCTAGTAGGCTACAGTCCATGGGGTCACAAAGAGTAGGACACGACTGAGTGACTTGACTTGACTTTCACTTTATTATAAAGGACATGATAAAGTTTCATGATAAATGAACAACTGGATGGCATGAATAGGGTGAGATCTGGAAGGGTCCTGATTGTAGAAGCTTCTGACCCTGTGGAGTTGAGTACGTGCTACCCTCCCAGCATGTGGGTGTGTTCATCAACTGGGAAGCTCTCAGAACCCTATAGCTTAGGGATTTTAAGGAGGCTAAATCATGTAGGCATACAATGCTGTGCTTAGTCACTCGGTCGTGTCTTACTCTGCTATTTCATGGACTCTGGCCCACGAGGTTCCTCTGTCCACGTGGATTCTCTAGGCCAGAATACTGGAGTGGGTTTCCACGCCCTTCTCCAGGGGATCTTCCCAACCCAGGGATCAAACCCAGGTTTCCTGCATTGCAGGTGGATTCTTTACCATCTGAGCCATAACTGATTATTAATACAATCTGAAGCACCCTCTCCTCCCAGGAAGACGGGGGGTGGGGCTAAAAGTTCCAAGTTTCTAATCATGGCTTGGTCCTTCTGGTGGCCTCCATGCTGAAGCTATCCAGGAGGCCACCAAAAGTCACCTCATTAGACGAAAGATGCTCCTCTAACTCTCTATAGTTCATTCTGGATGGTTTCTGTTAAGTTCATTAATCATTTCTTCTGTTGTATCATCTGTCATTAATTCAATCCTTATAATATAGTTTTATCTCTAGAAGTTTGATTTAGGGTCTTTTAAAAATATATTTTGCTTGTCTTAACTCCTGAACAAATAGAGTTATGTTATAATATAGTTATAATAACTATTCTTGTGTGCTAATTCTAACATTTGTGTCAATTCTGGGTTGGTTTTGATTAATTGATTATTTTCCTTGTTATGGATTATGTTTTCTGCTATTGTCCATGCCTGGTAACCTATGGTTGGAGCCATTATGGAGACATTATGAGCTATACTTTTTTGGGTGCTACATATTTTTATATTTCTATAAATATTTTTGAGCTTTGTTTTGGGATACAGTTAATTACATGGAAACACTGATCCTGTTAGGTCTATCATCATCATTTGTTAGGGAGACCCACAGTAGTGTGTTCCCTGAAGCTAATTATTTCTCACTATTGAAGAAAGACATTTATGAGTATCCTGCCCAATAAGCCAAGAATTAAACATTTTTTCAGTCTGCTTTGTGGAAACAGGCACTATCCATGATGCTTTATAAGTACTGGGACACTATTCTTTAATCTTTTCCAATGATTTCCATCCTCCCCAGGCCTCAGATATTGTCCTCACACATATACCCAGATCAGTGCTCTGCAGAGTATCAAGGAGGACTCTGCAGATAACCAGGGTTTTCTCTGCATGCAGGCATCTCCTATTAGGTACTCTTTCCTGTTGGCTATACCCGCCTTACTCTCTCAGGGCTCTTAGCTCCATCTCCTCAACTCTGATTCTTCTGTCTCTCACAAACCACTGCTTTTCAGGTTTGTCCCCTACTTTCTGCTAGCACAGCAGATTTTAATCACTCTGCATTAATAATGCATCATGATGGACTTCCTTGGTGGTCCAGTGGTGGGGAATCCACCTGCCAATGCAGGGGACTCAGGTTTGATCTCTTCTGGGGGAAGAGCCCATGTACCACGGGGCACCTAAGCTTGCGTGCCACAACTACCGAAGCCTGTGCACCCTAGAACCTATGCTCTGCCACGAGAAGCCACTGCAAGTGGATAGAGAGTAGTCCCCGCTCACCACGACCAGAGCAAGCCCACATGCAGCAATGAAGGTCCAGCACAGCCAAAATTAATTAATTAAATGTTAAAAAGAATGCATCATGGCAGTTTAACAGCATCATAGGCAGGAGGACTTCCAAATTCTTTGATGGCGTAGGTTCATTCTTCCCAACTATTATATTAAGACATTTTGTTTTACTAGGATCTTTCTATCTTGATTCATTTCTTCCAGAAAAGTACACACAGTTAGATATCAGAAGAATCACTCTAGATATGAAAACCTGGGAGTGGGGAGATAATAGCTTACCAAATATATAGAAGACAAAAGGCCACCCAAGGGTTTGACTGATGATGCCACCCAGCAGGATGGCGATGCAGGTACCCAGCAGCAGTCCTGCAAAGAGAGAATAAGGCCATGGGGGGCTGGACTGCCACCCGCTAGGTGCCTACAGAAGGGCAGGTGACATACTAGAGAGCACTATCATCATAAAGAGATGAGCATGGTAGAATATATATATGAACTTCAAATTTTGATTGAGTTCATGCTGCTGCTAAGTCGCTTCAGTCGTGTCCGACTCTGTGCGACCCCATAGACGGCAGCCCATCAGGCTCCCCCGTACCTGGGATTCTCCAGGCAAGAACACTGGAATGGGTTGCCATTGCCTTCTCCGGATTGAGTTCATAGGTTCTCCTAAAGACCCATTTTTCTGGCAGTTCCCTAGTATCACTGTAGATGACAACCATACTTCCTTTTATGCTATTTTAATTTTTAATTACACAATTCATATAACATACATGCTTATTGTAGAAGTAAATTACCACAAAGAATCAAATGCTCCTGCAATCCATTTCTACTCTTTTCTCTAATGTTAACCAGGAGCTACAATTTATTACATGATATATAATTGCATACTTTTCTTCTCTGTACACATACATAATATATATTGATATGCACATATTGCTTTGTAAATGCATTTATGGAATATGTAGACAGAAAGTTAGATACATTTGCCTATTAATATGCTAACAACACTTTTTTATTTCCATGACTTTACACAGTATTCACATATATAGTGGGCACATTTCTCTTTTACAACTTAGACGATTAGGTTTTTTAAATTTCCCAGATGAACATTAACATCAACTGGTCAAATTTTATATATATGTATATGAGTTATAATTAACTTTAAATAAGTACAATAATGTACCTACTGTCCTGTGACATTTATTTTTTAGTTGCAACCAGTCTTGTAAATATTTCCATGTCACTCTAGATTCTACAGCCATTGTAATTGCTGAACAGAAACTTAACTATCACTTCTGAACATAAACATAATTTATTTCTAAACAGTAAATTATCAGAAGTAGACTTGCTAAATCAAAGATTATACATTTTTAATTTTGACAGATAGTGCTGAATTATCCTGCTAAAAGGCCATACCAAATTACGTTGCCAACAAATACTTTTTCCTCATCTCTTGACAACATTGGACATTCTCAAAATTCTAATATAGTTTTCCAAATGTGAATATAAAACAGTATACCTTTTTTTAAATAGTGAAGTTGAATTATTTTTCCTATGTTTATCATTTTTTATTTCTTCTGTGAAAAGTCTGTTCCTAATCTTTTTGTTTCTTTCACTTAACTTTGCCTCAATTTATAGAATCTTTATGTGTTATAAATAACCCTCTGTCATGCTGGCTGCAATTCTATTCTCCCACTTTTATCTTTGTTTATGGTGTGTTTTGTAATCCAGCTGTTGTAAGTTTTCATGGGGTTCAGATCTATGAGGTTCCTCTGTAATGACTTCTAGACACTCATTTGCTTAAAAGGGCTTTCCTGATCCTACAGTTAAAAAAAAAGATCACTCATGTTTTTCTTCTCATTTGGCCATACAGTTTATTGACGCATTTTATCTGTGTTAACTCAAGTTGCTGCTGCTGTTGCTAAGTCGCGTCAGTCCTGTTCGACTCTGTGCAGGCTCCCCCGTCCCTGGGATTCTCCAGGCAAGAATACTGGAGTGGGTTGCCATTTCCTTCTCCAATGCATGAAAGGGAAAAGTGAAAGTGAAGTCGCTCAGTCGTGTCTGACTCTTAGTGACCCCATGGACTGCAGCCTACCAGGCTCCTCCATCAATGGGATTTTCCAGGCAAGAGTACTGGGGTGGGTAGCCAGTGCCTTCTCCAATCTCCTTAAGCACCAATATCCAAATTTACAATTGAGGAAATAGAAACATGGAAAAGTTAATTAACCAGCCCAAGATCATACAATTAATAAGGAAAGGCAGCATTTGAAATGAGACTGCCTGACTTCAGGATACAAATCAATGAAGATGGAAATCAGTACCTTTTTCCACCACTGCATCCATCAAAGCTGCATTCTTTTCTCTAAACTCTCTGCCTTTATGCCAGTTATAATGGGGGACAGGTCACTGCATCAATCCAAGACCTGGGCGTCTCGTTCTTTCCACCTGTTTGCACCCTATTTTAAATGTATTAACTTACCCCATTTTCCTTCTTATGTCTCACTCTGTTTTAAACTGGCTTAACAAACTGCAATTATAACACCCGTTTTTTGTCTATAAGCCTAACTGTTCCATGACTCCTGGCTTGGTTGTGTACCTGGGACTACCACTGCATTGAGGCAATTTCCCCATGATAGATATGCTTTATTTATTTAACATTTATGTTTCTAAGACTTATCCATGTTGTTGCATTCAACTATTCATTTTCATTGCTGTATGATGTATGATCCTTAGATTAAAGGTATATGTGTGTGTGTTTCCATTACCTATGAGACCTGCCTCAAATATGAGCTACCAAATCTGTTTAGTCTGCTTACTCTTCTTCATTAATTTATTGAGCTCCTCAAGTGGTTACGAAGCTTCCTACCTATAGGTATACCTTTGTGGGCCCATTGCTACTGCTAAGTCACTTCAGTCGTGTCCGACTCTGTGCAACCCCATAGACGGCAGCCTACCAGGCTCCTTCGTTCATAGGATTTTCCAGGCAAGAGTACTGGAGTGGGGTGCCATTGCCTTCTCCATTGTGGGCCCATTAGAAGAAAATAGAATACAGTATATTTTGTCCTAGAGGCTAGCAGTAGCTGGGCTTTTCTGCTAAGGACTTCTCCAGTGGCTCAGTTGGTAAAGAATCTGTCTGCAATGCAGGAGATCCAGGTTCGATCCCTTGGTAGGGAAGATCCCCTGAAGAAGGAAATGGCAACCTACTCCAGTATTCTTGCCTGGAGAATTCCATGGACAGAGGAGCCAGGCAGGCTACAGTCTGTGGGATCCCAAAGAATTGGACACAACTGAGTGATTCACTTTCACTTTATGCTAAGGACAGGTACTTTTCTGAAAGTCCTTCTCCAATCTCAAGAGCTGAGTGATGCTGTCCTTAGTGCAGCCTACTAGGGAGCCCTAGCATGAGTGGAAATGATAGTTTCTCTGAAAATCACTGAAGTCGGCAGGTAGGTTCAGTTCACCCCACCTGTTTATGGGTTCCTCCAGTGACTTTTAGTCTGGGCCTCCCAGACAACCATAAGTTCTGTGTTCCCAGAACCAGGTTCTGGAGGCCATCTACCTGGGGCTGCTAAGATTCCCCAAAGCCAAAGACAAGGGAGACTCTAGAACTTGCAGTCTTGTATGTTTCCAAGATTCCTCTAGACACTCAGCTGACCTATTCCAGGTGTTCTGTCCCTATTTAACAGGAAATGAGAAGAAAAGGAGTTGCCACTTTTATAAGGTCACTGCCTTCATTCCAGTTTTTTAAATTTTCTTTCATGCTTTCCAACTCCTGTATTTCTTGTAGTGTATTCTGGACAATATCTCGATATTTGTCTAGTTCACTGATAAGATGGCCTTATCCTCATACAGGTATTCAGATCTCTCACTTCAATTAAAAAATACCAGCAGTAATATTTTTAATTAGCAACTATTCTTTTTAAGTGAATGTCATGTACACATATTCTCCTGGGTCTCTCTGATATTATTCATTAATTATTTAAAATTTCTTTTTCATTTGAATTAATTGCAGTTTTTGAGTTTGGTTTCTCTCTTTCACTCTCTTGATTTTCTTCAAATTTTTGGATTTAGGAAGACCATTCCTTATTTATATTTGAGGACACCAATTAGTCAGCTGTGATAACCAAAATGAATCTCCTTAGTCTAAACTGGAGCCTCCACTCCCCTACCAGTGGATGTGAGCTCTGATGACAAAGATTAAACCTCTGGAGTTGTGAAGGGCTCTTGAAAGGCATAAGGTCAGGTGGGTGTGTATGTGTGTGTATATGGCTTGTCGTCTGTACTTGAAGAGTCCTTGGCTTTCTAACTCAGCACTCATACTTTAGCCATCTACAATGTGTTAGAGATGCCCATCACCAAAGGTTGTATATTGTCACCCTGCTTATTTAACTTATATGCAGAGTACATCATGCGAAAGGCCAGGCTTGATGAAGCACAAGCTGCAATCAAGATTGCTGGGAGAGATATCAATAACTTCAGATATGCAGATGACAACACCCTCATGGCAGAAAGTGAAGAAGAACTAAACAGCCTCTTGATGAAGGTGAAAGAGGAGAGTGAAAAAGCTGGCTTTAAACTCAACATTCAAAAAACTAAGATCATGGAATCTGGTCCCTTCACTTCACGGCAAATAGATGGGGAAACAGTGGAAACAGTGACAGACTTTATTTTCTTGCACTCTAAAATCACTGAAGATGGTGACTGCAGCCATGAAATTAAAAGATGCTTGCTCCTTGGAAGAAAAGTTATGACTAACCTAGACAGCATATTAAAAAGCAGAGACATTTCTTTGCTGACAAAGGTCTGTATAGTCAAAGCTATGGTTTTTCAAGTGGTCATGTATGGATGTGAGAATTGGACCATAAAGAAAGCTGAGCACCAAAGAATTGATGCTTTTGAACTGTGGTGTTGGAGGACTCTTGAGAGTCCCTTGAACTGAAAGGAGATCCAACCAGTCAATCCTAAAGGAAATCAGTCCTGAATATTCATTGGAAGGACTGATGCTGAAGCTGAAACTCCAATACTTTGGCCATCTGTTGTGAAGAACTGACTCCTTAGAAAAGACCTGATGCTGGGAGAGACTGAAGGCAGGAGGAGAAGGGGACAGCAGAGGATGAGACTGGTTGGATGCCATCACTGACTCGATGGACATGAGTTTGAGCAAGCTCTGGGAATTGGTGACAGACAGGGAAGCCTGGCATGCTGTAGTTCATAGGGTCTCAAAGAATCAGATACAACTGAGTGACTGAACTGAACTGAATGTGTTAGCCATACTGTTTCCATTTTCCATCACTCCTCAGTGTAACTGAAATTTCTTCCTCTGGAGTTTTCATTCCAGGCACACTGTCCAGGTAGATCATCATCAGAAAGTTGTTCTCAGGACAACTGAGAGCAATTCCAAAGAAGATTAAGTTGGATCCATGCCTTACACTCAACACTAGTATAAATCCCAGTATGTCAGAAATTTAAATATAAAAAAAAAAAGAAACCATGCATAGTCAATAAAAACCATGGTTGGATGCTTT
Organism: Neotragus pygmaeus; assembly: GCA_006410875.1. Taxonomy (NCBI): domain Eukaryota; kingdom Metazoa; phylum Chordata; class Mammalia; order Artiodactyla; family Bovidae; genus Neotragus; species Neotragus pygmaeus. Next base: position 175,746 of record SJYV01019221.1, read on the forward strand.
TGCAACATTTCCAACACTGAGTCAAAGTCTCAAAACCATAAAATAAAAGAATGATCCATTTGACTACATCAAAATGCATTTTTGAAAAATGGTAAAAATCATTATAAGCAAAATCAAATCACAAATGACAGCCTGAGGAAAATAACTGAAAGTCATGTCAGAGACAAAGGACTCATCCCCCTAATTTATAAATACTTGATCAACATTAAGCAGAAGACAAAGAATCTTGTAATGAAAAAAAAAAGTGGTCAAAAAACAATAAAGCCAAACTATCAAAGAACTCAGTGAAAGAATGTTGGATTGTAGTGGATTCATTTCAGTTATATGCTTTTACCTGATATGGCAACGCCACAGAGTCGACTTCGTTCATGTGGAGGACTCCATCTTTCCCAGATTGCAAACTGACCCCCATATCCTAACCCCTGAAATAAAAATAGAGTTGTTGATACGTGGTCCCACAGAGAAATTCATGTTGTCATGTTTATAAAATATCTGGGTACCATGCTTATGCCCTGAAGTATTCGAGTTGCAATGAGGAAAACTAGTCCAAAGTCAGCTGCCAGAGGGGTGAAAAGAACAAGAAGTGAGGATCCAAGCAGAGCAGCACCAACCACTCGCTTTGTTCCTACTCTTCCAGCCAGGTATCCACTGGGAGCCACTGTCAGAATCATGCCATAGTTGATAGCACTAAAGATGATGCCCTGGATTTGAGGGTTCCAATCATACACAGGGGCCTTAAAGAAAAAGACAATGCTTTGGTAAGCCATGCATAGGAAGGCCTTTTCATAACTTAAGAAGCTTCTTTAGATTTTTCACTTACTTACAAATCACAGTTTCCTCAATTAAAACTTTTTAACATATAAATTCTAGAAAAATATAGGGAGGGAGGTGGGAGGGGGTTCAGGAGGGGAATACATGTACACCCATGGCTGATTCATGAACAATGTATGGCAAAACCCACTACAATATTGTAAAGTAATTAGCTTCCAATTAAAATAAATAAGAATTTAAAAAATTCTAGAAAAACAAACATTGAAATGAACAGCAAAAACAAAAACATAACTTGAATCTTTCATTGCTTACCCTTACAGGAAGACTCTTTGGGGAATTATTTGGATCACCAAAGGAATCAACAGGCAACCCCTCCGTAGAGTCATTAGATGAGGGCTGATGGTTTGTGTTGTTGACCATGGCCACCATGGTGATATTCATGATAATATTTTGTGCCATTATTATGAAATTGCAGAGATGTATGATGAAGGCTATTCCATAGCGAGTGGAACAAATGCTGGGAGCTAGAAATATTAAGACAGTGTATTAGCACTTTCCTTATCGAACCTTTACTTACTTTTCACAAGTTAAAATACAGAAAGGTATCTCCTGATGATTCACATGCACTTCTATCGACTTTGGAAAAGAAAGATTACAAAAGGAGGAAACCATTGAGTTGAGTCAAAGGAGGTTTTATACCAGTTTTATAGACCCTGATTTGTTCTGGGGAGTTCTGTTCTTCTTGCAATTCTGTCTTTCCAATTCTAAGGTTATTGTAGTCTATGGCTGATGAAATTACTCATAGTTAAATACATAAAGATATGATACATATTAAAAGTGAATATATACATAAAAATAAAATATGTATATATATTTAAATTATATAATTTATAAATACTAAATTATATACATATATACATAGATNTTTATGGGCTAATAAGTGTCAGGAGAAGATATTCAAAATCTTACCCCTCACCAGCCAAGAGCCCTTTGTCTTTACAGTGTCTTGTTGGCTCAGAGATGGAGAAAAGTCTGTTGGTTTGGTTACTCGAAATTAACTTGTCTAAGTGCAGAAAATGTTCATCTCTCTTTCCCTCAAATGAGTAGCAAGCAGTGATGCTTGTGTGTCAACACCCTGATTTAAGTAACCGGGGAAGCTGAGAGCAGACTCTGCAGAAGGGGGAGCCCAGTGTGTTTCTCTGAGTTGCCCCACTCAGGTGAGCGAGGCCCACATCATGTTCCCTGAATCCCTGTTACCTGTGATCCTGGGAACAGCAGCAAGCTTCTGGGGTCATCTCCCTCTCTCTCCCCCAGGCTTGTCCCCATCACTGTTGGTCCCGCCATGAACAGGTCAGAACTAGGGGAGGTGTGATAGCAGCAAGGACCTGAGTAGGAACCAGAGACAGGGGAGTCAGGACATAGACCATCAGTCCTTGGGGGAACTTTAAAAGATGAATGCTAAAAAAAAAAAAAAAATAAAAAAAAAATAAAAAAAAAAAGATGAATGCTGTGTTCTTAAGAAGTACTCCTCAATTTGTGTTCAAATTTTCAGGAAAAAGCAAAAATGAAAGGGTTCCTAAATAATTTCCTTAAACGCAACAGGGAGTTGAAGTGTATGCGTCCTTTGTGCTCAAGATCTGAAGTAGTTCAGTATATTCCCCAGGAAGAACGCCAGTTGAGATTACACTCAGGGAGTACCTGCTTACTTGAAAAGATCTGGATAATGGAGGGAAGATGGAGAAGAGAAGGGTGAGGAATACTGGGGACCAGCCTCCCCTCACCTCGCCGGTTGTTTGTGTAAACTTCATAGGTACAGCTAAAAGATGAGAAATAGCCTGCATAGGGGAAANTAAAAGAATGATCCATTTGACTACATCAAAATGCATTTTTGAAAAATGGTAAAAATCATTATAAGCAAAATCAAATCACAAATGACAGCCTGAGGAAAATAACTGAAAGTCATGTCAGAGACAAAGGACTCATCCCCCTAATTTATAAATACTTGATCAACATTAAGCAGAAGACAAAGAATCTTGTAATGAAAAAAAAAAGTGGTCAAAAAACAATAAAGCCAAACTATCAAAGAACTCAGTGAAAGAATGTTGGATTGTAGTGGATTCATTTCAGTTATATGCTTTTACCTGATATGGCAACGCCACAGAGTCGACTTCGTTCATGTGGAGGACTCCATCTTTCCCAGATTGCAAACTGACCCCCATATCCTAACCCCTGAAATAAAAATAGAGTTGTTGATACGTGGTCCCACAGAGAAATTCATGTTGTCATGTTTATAAAATATCTGGGTACCATGCTTATGCCCTGAAGTATTCGAGTTGCAATGAGGAAAACTAGTCCAAAGTCAGCTGCCAGAGGGGTGAAAAGAACAAGAAGTGAGGATCCAAGCAGAGCAGCACCAACCACTCGCTTTGTTCCTACTCTTCCAGCCAGGTATCCACTGGGAGCCACTGTCAGAATCATGCCATAGTTGATAGCACTAAAGATGATGCCCTGGATTTGAGGGTTCCAATCATACACAGGGGCCTTAAAGAAAAAGACAATGCTTTGGTAAGCCATGCATAGGAAGGCCTTTTCATAACTTAAGAAGCTTCTTTAGATTTTTCACTTACTTACAAATCACAGTTTCCTCAATTAAAACTTTTTAACATATAAATTCTAGAAAAATATAGGGAGGGAGGTGGGAGGGGGTTCAGGAGGGGAATACATGTACACCCATGGCTGATTCATGAACAATGTATGGCAAAACCCACTACAATATTGTAAAGTAATTAGCTTCCAATTAAAATAAATAAGAATTTAAAAAATTCTAGAAAAACAAACATTGAAATGAACAGCAAAAACAAAAACATAACTTGAATCTTTCATTGCTTACCCTTACAGGAAGACTCTTTGGGGAATTATTTGGATCACCAAAGGAATCAACAGGCAACCCCTCCGTAGAGTCATTAGATGAGGGCTGATGGTTTGTGTTGTTGACCATGGCCACCATGGTGATATTCATGATAATATTTTGTGCCATTATTATGAAATTGCAGAGATGTATGATGAAGGCTATTCCATAGCGAGTGGAACAAATGCTGGGAGCTAGAAATATTAAGACAGTGTATTAGCACTTTCCTTATCGAACCTTTACTTACTTTTCACAAGTTAAAATACAGAAAGGTATCTCCTGATGATTCACATGCACTTCTATCGACTTTGGAAAAGAAAGATTACAAAAGGAGGAAACCATTGAGTTGAGTCAAAGGAGGTTTTATACCAGTTTTATAGACCCTGATTTGTTCTGGGGAGTTCTGTTCTTCTTGCAATTCTGTCTTTCCAATTCTAAGGTTATTGTAGTCTATGGCTGATGAAATTACTCATAGTTAAATACATAAAGATATGATACATATTAAAAGTGAATATATACATAAAAATAAAATATGTATATATATTTAAATTATATAATTTATAAATACTAAATTATATACATATATACATAGATAATGGAGAAGGCAATGGCATCCCACTCCAGTACTCTTGCCTGGAAAATCCCATGGATGGAGGAGCCTGGTAGGCTGCAGTTCATGGGGTCGCTGAGGGTCAAACACGACTGAGCGACTTCCCTTTCACTTTTCCGTTTCATGCATTGGAGAAGGAAATGGCAACCCACTCCAGTATTCTTGCCTGGGGCATCCCAGGGACAGGGAAGCCTGGTGGGCTGCCGTCTATGGGGTCGCACAGAGTCAGACACAACTGAAGCGACTTAGCAGCAGCAGCATTCATAGATAATGTAAACTTTTAAATATTGAGCAAGTTGTTCACTGGTGTAGATTTATTATTCTTCTCATATGTCTTAGTGAGGGCAAACTTTCACTTAAATTTTGAAATTAAATCTGTAAGTTTTCTCATTTGAAAAAAATTGACACCCACAAACTATGAAAAAAATATAGTAAAAAAATAACAGAAAAAGAAATGAGCACAAAATTAAAATAATCTGGTTTTGTACTTTCAGGAAAGATGGCTATTGCCAGGAAGAAAGTATTGCAACAATCCAGAAGAGAAGTGAAGAAGCTTGGGCTAGGTTGGCAACTGTAGAAGAACTAAGATATGATAAGATCCCAGACAGATCCCAGTAGGTGAGTAACTGAGTCTTGGTTTCAAGTTTACAGATTGGGGGAAGCGCGCTGGAGTGATTCTTATTCTAAACAGCAGGAAGAATGGAGTTGGCTGTTCACTGAGGAGGAGATCTGTGGGAAAAGGTTTGAGGAAGTGGAGTGATAAAGAACTTATTATTGGACAGTTAAGACAAGGATGCCTTTTAAGCACTCAGAAGATGCTGAGTATGTTGTTGGATATAAAACTCTAGAGTTTAGGACTGTGTGAGGGTTAAGTGAGTTAATTCTCAGTCATCATGTTACATAACCTACCAGAAACATCTGACATACCTCCTAATTCCCTCCTAAGTGTAAGTGTTCCCTACAGGCTACTATAGGCTTCCCTGGTGGCTCAGATGGTAAAGTATCTGTCTACCATGCAGGAAAGCTGGGTTCGATTCCTGGGTCAGGAATTCCCTGGAGAAGGAAATGGCCACCCACTTCAGTTCTCTTGCCTAGAAAATCACATGGATGGGCTACTCCGTCCATGGGGTCGTAAAGAGTCGGACACGACTGAGCCACTTCACTTCACTTCACTTCACAGGCTACTATATGTATGCTAAATCTCTGTGTCTTTTTGACTGCCCTGAGCAGTTTTCAGAATCTTAGTGCCCTGGTCAAGGATCAAACCCAGGTCCCCTAGAGTAGAAGTTCAGAGTCGTAGCCTCTGGAGTGCCAGGGAATTCCTACTATATGTGTCCTTAAAAATGGTTTCCTGTGTCTAGTGAAAATATATGAAAAATAATGTTGGTGCAACATCTCATGTGTTAAAATTTTAAAAGTCAGTATGTAATACAAAAATACTGCATTTGGTCAAATTTACTTAAGGTACATCATTTTTGCTCCACTAAGAATCAACTGATCAACTAATCAACAAATCAAACTTAATAGATCCAAAACTAAATTCCTATGTTTCCCTTCCCAATCCTCCACCTAAATTGCTTTCTAACTCAGCTGACAGAAATACCATCCTTCCAAATACTTTACAATTTATCCTTGATTTTTCTTCCATAGCCTACATCTCATCTACCTAGAACAGAGTGTTGTCTTTACATTCAAAATATATGTAGAATTCTACAGCATTTGCAGTGCTCTAGTTATACCATAAATTTGGTCACACCCTTTCCTGCTCAAAATTCTCTATGTGGCCTCATTTCATTCAGGTTAAAAACTAAGGTCCCTATAATGGCCAATGGAAATGAAATATTTGTAACCATTGCTTCAGAGTTGTATTTTTCTTAGGAAAAAGGCCTGAGGAAGTACTAATTCCAACTGCAGACAATTGTCATGTTAAAGGATATCATGAGATGTATATATACATGTATTGGAAAGGAAAATGGCAGTCCCCTCCAGTATTCTTGCCTGGGAAATCCCATGGACAGAGGAGCCTGGTGGGCTACAGTCCATGTTGTCACAAAAGAGTCAGACGTGACTTAGTGACTAAACAACAACAACATATATGTGCGTATGTGTGTACACATGCACACACATAGAGATATGTTATATATAATATATACAATGTTATATCTATGTAACTATATCTATCAGTTAATCTATGTATATGATGTGCTAAATCACTTCAGTTGTGTCTGACTCTTTGTGACCCCATGGACCATAGCCCACCAGGCTCCTCTGTCCAGGGGATTCTCCAGGCAAGAATATTGGAGTGGGTTGCTATGCCCTTGTCCAGGGAATCTTCCCAACCCAGGGACTGAACCCACAGCTCCTGCGGCTTCTGCATTGCAGGAGGTTTCTTTACTGCTGAGTCACTGGGATAGGTAAGAAAAAAAAAAAAAGCAGCTACACAACTTAAATATACAACCCCAGGAAGAATTTTCAGGTAAAAAATACTTTCTCTATTAGATATACAGGGAAAATAATATGTATCCTTTAAGAATAATGATTATAAGAAACATGTGTGGTCCAAAATACACAACATGATATATACATCACAGAATTATGTAAAATATACATATAAAGAGAAACAATAAAAAATCACAGTGGTTGAATTAAGCTTATTATTTTTTTCATTTCTTGATTTTTCAAGGTTTCTGTAATTTAAAAAATTTTCCTAATTAAGCAATGAATTATACTTATAATATTACATGCAGTAACAAGCAGAGTACACAATACTGCAATGTACAATGTATAGACAATTTAGTAGCAATTATCAAGAATTTAAATGTATATGGATTAAAATTAGAAGGTAATCATCAAAAGTAAAATACTTTTTTAGAATAGTGGTATTTGTTTCCTTTCATTTTGCAAAGGTACAATAATAGTATTGAATACTTGATTTCAAAAAAAGAATTATACAACTTAAAAGATACAAATTCATTTCTTTGCACTACAACACTGTAAAAATCCACCATAAAATCCTAAAATCACCTAGTCAAGACTGAGTTTACCTTTCCTAGGACTGAGCTTCTCATTCCCTTGTATATCTTGAGAGTTCTTCCCTCCTGTGGGACTCAACTCTGTCATAGTGGTAGTGGTAACTGTGTTCTTCTCTTCTGATGTCTGTTTTTCACCTCTCAGGGTGATGGCGTATGATCCAGTATATCAGGCATGAGAAAAGAGACTCCTTTAAAACACTTAAAAAGTGGGCAAGAAAAAAAATTAAATAAAAATAAAAAGTGGGCAACAGGCAAACAAAAGCTGGTGGGAGTCACTTGGAGTCAAGTAGTCCACCTGACCAGGAGCCACTCTCCTATCTAGCTACCCCTTTGGCAAGGTAGGGCAGGCCAAAGTAACCTAACTCTACTTGACATCTGGCTGAGTCTTGTCCAACATTTATTTACATTGTTTAACCTGTGATCAGAAGCAGCTTTGTTTCAGGAAGAATCTCAAGCTCTAGAATCAGAGGACCTCTGATACTTTTTACCTTTGCAATAACAGACGAAGTAATAGAGACTGTTCCTTTATCTGCCACTGTTCCTTTATCTGTCAAACTACTATGATGAATTTCACTAAATATTATTGACTAACAAAAAAACAAGTTGGGCCATTCCATCTGGGTTGGGTAGAAGAGGATCACCACCTACTCTTGGCTCAATACAATAGGTATACCTAAGGTTTGGAACTGTTTATTATTTAGGATCTGGAGTACTCACCATGTGCCAATTTCAGAGTGGTAGATTTGGAGCTTGGCTTTCCTTAGTTCATATCCAGGCTTGTGATTTACCTAATGCGCCAAGTGTTACCAGGAGCAAATTTGTGTATTTCAGTTTCCCATCTGTTGTTAATAACAATGACAACAACAACAGTGCAGCTGCAGCACCTTCATCAAGGATTTATACAGATTCAATGGACTGCACATGGTTGCTACATGGTTTATTGCCATCATTGCTGGAGTTTATTTCACTCAGCATAATTGTTTTGAGTTTCATCTATGCTGCTCATATTAATACTTCATTCCTTTTTATTGCTGAGCAATACTTCATGGCATGGTTATACCACAATTTGTTTATCCACTCACCTTTTGATGAAAAATTGCGTTATTTGTAGTCTGTGTCCATTAAAAATGAAGCTGTCATGAACATTCAATTAAATACTTGTAAGTAGAATGGCTGGGTCATATGACAAATACATGTTTAAGTTTTTAAGAAAATGATAGATTGCTTTTCAAAGTGGTTGTACCATTTTACATCCTCACTAACAGTGTATGAGAGAGTTCCAGATCCTCTACATACTAAACAGTTTGGTGTGATCAGTCTTTTTAATTTTAGACATTATGAAAGATGTGTAGTAATAGCTCATCATAGTTTAATTTTTATTTCTCTAATGAGTTGGAGCATCTTTCTATGTGTTTGTTTGCTATCCATATATCTTCTTTAGAGAGCTATCTCTTCAAATCTTGGCATGAGGCATTCTAATTCCCTGGTGTGGCCAGGACTTTTTAAAAACAGACCTTTCACACCTGAAACTAACAATATTGTAAACCAACTATACTTCAATTTTACAAAATAGGCCTTATACACATAGGTTAATTGCCCTGATTTTAAGCACAAATATTGTTTGGGAAATTTTTGACTAAATAGTAAATATGTGGCCAGACGCATAGTCTTGTACAACCTGGCAATGATTAACAAGCATATGTTGTTTTTATTAACAACTTTTCCCCATGTGTGATATTTATTCTTACTTCCATGTTCTGCTGTGATGTCAATGTAACTCTGTGGTTATGAGACTTTACCATCCTCCTACTGTAAGACTATTTGGACTGGAACATTCTGAATGTCAGATTACTTCCAGTTTTCTACTATCTCTATTCCAGAGAACAAGGCATGCCTTGTCTTGGAAACCAGAGTGTCCAGTCCTAGAAGATATGACCATATACATGGAGAATTCTCCATGGAATTCTCCCAGGAGATTTTATAAGCATTCACTCACACAGCTAAACAGGTGGCTGAGCATAGAGAGCAAGTAGAGATTCACATAAGGGAAAGCTCCAAGAGCATTTGGCTATCAAGGGAGTATCTGAATTTCAGGAAAGCTTAGTGACCTCAAGAAAGTTTTCTGGCTGGATGTCCTGGCAGTGAAGTTGCCAGGATAATTTCACTCCCATTAGCCTCCAAAGCCTAGGGGTATGCAAAAGAAAGTACATATATATCATATGTGTTTGCTATTTATATATGTGTTTACACCCACATGTACACTCACACACATTTTTTAACAGCCAGCTTATTTCCCACTATTGGTCGAAAAAACTCTGCTGCTTGTCTAAATTAGAGAAAATATGGCATCGTGAAATGTTTCTGGTTTGAAGTCATATTCACAAGGAATCATTCTGAGGTTTATCTTCCTGCAGAGCCCCCTGGGCTCTGGGGTGTTCTAGCAATAGCACCCTGTCTACACATCTGAGAGGCCACAATGACCACCAAAAACTTGTAACTTCTACATCCCTGCCTTGAGGATTCTCCCTGATCACCTCCTTCCACCTATTCTCAACCCACCTACCATTTTCTGGTGGCCCTGGTGACCATTCCATTCATTGCCTCTTCTATCCCCAACCATTTTTGTTTGGTTAAATTTCACACCATCTCACTGGTTCTGACTCAGCATTCCTCTAGATGCTGTCTTAGACCAGAGTCAGCCCCAGCTCTGTCTTGTGTCAAAGTCCTGGACCCTAACTGATCTGGGTAGGAAACTAAGGCAATGAACTTGATTACAAAAGGCTGGAGTCCTTCAGGACACTGGGAATAGCCCTGTTGCCGCTGTGAATCTGCCCAGGAGAAAAATCCTGCACAACCTTAATGGGGGTGGGAAGGAATGAATCTTCATGTAAGAGATGGTGATGCAGTTGCTAATGCTTTCCTATCTGGAGTGTTCTTTCACAACCACTCTATAGCTCTTCCTGTGTGTCCCACAAGCTGTTGCGACAACAGAAATTATGATAACCACAGTTATTAACTACTAACCCAGGCAGTTCACATCAATACCAGATGGAGATATTGACCGTTTTCATCCAGCTCATCCCATTGGTAAATGAAAGCGCTGATGTTTCTTCACAAGCGCCCAAATTGAATTCCCAAATCTCAGCCTTTAAACATTTCACTAGAGCACCTGTTTCTTGGAAAGGTCTTCCACAGTTGGCATTTTCTCAGAGTTTTGGGTTATCAGGCATAAAACTTCAGCTTCCTCCTTCTACCTCTCTTCTATCCATGTTATAAAAGAGATGGGGCTTTTATATCTTCATTCACTTTTTTAAAAAATCAATATGAGAAAACCTGAGACTTGGGGGTATACAAAAATTGTCAAAAATATACAACTGTTACACAGAAAGGACCCTTCGAGGTCTTTCACAGCAACACCAAGATAAGTGACTTACCGATTTAGTGTCTGAGGAAGGACTTCGATTTAGAACCTGCTCTTCCTTCAAGCTCTCACCCTCTACAACTTTGCCCGCAAGCAGCAGCAGATGCTTTGCCACCCTGGGGCTTGACTCGGTAATCATTAATGAGATTCATCAAACTAGAAGCTAAATGAGAAGGCGTCTTGCCAAGTGGCCACTGGGGAAATGTGCCTTGAATATTCGGAATCTGAACCTCCTCTGCACTTTCACCTGCTTATCCACCGATGTGAGATTCTTGACCTTTCTCCTTGGGTTCAGTTCAGTTCAGTTAAGTCGCTCAGTCGTGTCCGACTCTTTGCGACCCCATGGACAAAAGCATGCCAGGCCTCCCTGTCCATCATCAACTCCTGGAGTTTACCCAAACTCATGTTCATTGAGTTGGTGATGCCATCCAGCCATCTCATCCTCTGTCTTCCCCTTCTCCTCCTGCCTTCAATCTTTCCCAGCATCAGGGTCTTTTCAAATGAGTCAGCTCTTCATATCAGGTGGCCAAATTATTGGAGTTTCAGCTTCAACATCAGTCCTTCCAATGAATATTCAGGACTGATTTTTTTTTTTAGAATGTACTGGTTGGATCTCCTTTCAGTCCAAGGGACTCTCAAGAGTCTTCTCCAACACCACAGTTCAAAAGCATAATTTCCTCGGTGGTCAGCTTTCTTTATCATCCAACTCTCACATCCATACATGACTACTGGAAAAACCACAGCCTTGATTAGACAGACGTTTGTTGGCAAAGTAATGTCTCTGTTCTTTAATATTCTCTCTAGGTTGGTCATAACTTTTTTTCCAAGGAGTAAGCGTCTTTTAATTTCATGGCTTGCAGTCACCATCTGTGGTGATTTTGGAGCCCCCCCAAAATAAAGTCTGCCACTGTTTCCACTGTTTCCCCATCTATTTCCCATAAAGTGATGGGACCGGATGCCATGATCTTCGTTTTCTGAATGTTGAGCTTTAAGCCAACTTTTTCACTCTTGTCTTTCCCTTTCATCAAGANTTTGAAAGAATAGCAAAAATTAAGTAGTGGCAAGTTTTGCTCAAATTATATAAATTTATGTGAAAGACTAAAATAATCTTAATTTCCAAGTTTTTGCTGTATGTGTTAAAGAAAATAAATTTAAGTTAAACTTCAAAAATAGTTATGTATTTTAACTTAGTAAAGAAGATTAATTCAAAAGTATACTTTAGAAATGCTGCATTAAAAATTAAGCAGGCAGTATTCCTAATTGGTAACACTTTTTCCTAAAATAATCTCAATGGAAAAATTGTTATCATTAGCCTGAAGAGTGAGATGGCTTAACTAATAATATTTTGTTCTTTATGTAAATCTGCTTCTACCTTTAAAAAATTATTCTCTATTCTACTGACAGACATATAAGTCTATAGCATTATATCTTTTCACTGAAATATTTTCTGAATGAAAACAAACTGTGGATAAATTAAATAAATGGCTCACAAGTGCCATGAAGTTCCTCAATGGCAAGCCTGAATTTATAGCCCAAGTTTGTGAGATCACCAATGTATTGGTCTTTACAGGGTTATACCACATCGTTCATGACTGCCTTGAATACTGTGTTGAATAAGAGTCTGAGATTATGCCATGTATTTGAGACTATAGTTAGTCTCCAAGGTAGAAAGCAAGCCAGCATAAATTAGTGAGGTCTTCTGTGGGTGGTGGGTAAAGAGAGCATGACAGTGCATGGGTCAGGTGTTCACCATCCCTGAAGTGCACCAAACTTAATATTTCAGATTAGTCACTGAGTGACTTTGCAAATGGTGCTTCTGGACTTCACAACACCAGGGAAACATTCAGTACTAAGTAGAGGCTTATTTCCTTTACTGATTATATTAGATGTGGACTTTTTGTGAGCTAAAATGCTACATAATGTGATTTAAAATCCAGATGCAAACTGAAACAAAGACTATTTATTACTTGTAGTTGACAGTTTCTGTGTGATGAGCATGGCTCTCTCTCAGTGTTTGTTAAATTTCATATTACTAATATGCTGGGGTGGTACTTGAGTAAGTCTGAACACCATGAGATTACTGGAGATTATACTAATAGACTAGGTATAATGTGCATCTACTGCTGCTAATTCGCTTCAGTTGTGTCCGACTCTGTGTGACCCCATAGACGGCAGTCCACCATCCCTGGGATTCTCCAGGCAAGAACACTGGAGTGGGTTGCCATCTCCTTCTCCAATGCATGAAAGAGAAAAGTGAAAGTGAAGTCACTCAGTNAGCTTTAAGCCAACTTTTTCACTCTCCTCTTTCACTTTCATCAAGAGGCTTTTTAGTTCCTCTTCACTTTCTGCCATAAGGGTGGTGTCATCTGCATGTCTGAGGTTATTGATATTTCTCTGGGCAATCTTTATTCCAGCTTGTGTTTCTTCCAGTCCAGCATTTCTCATGATGTACTCTGCATATAGGTTAAATAAGCAAGGTGACAATATACAGCCCTGACGTACTCTTTTTCTTATTTGGAACCAGTCTGTTGTTCCATGTCCAGTTCTAACTGTTGCTTCCTGACCTGCATACAGATTTCTCAATAGGCAGGTTAGGTAGTCTGGTATTCCCATCTCTTTCAGAATATTCCACAGTTTCTTGTGATCCACACAGTCAAAGGCTTTGGCATAGTCAATAAAGCAGAAATAGATGTTTTTCTGGAACTCTCTTGCTTTTTCCATGATCTAGTGGATGTTGTCAATTTGATCTCTGGTTCCTCTGCCTTTTCTCACCCATTAAAAGGAATACATTTGAATCAGTTCTAATGAGGTGGATGAAACTGGAGCCTATTATACAGAGTGAAGTAAGCCAGAAAGAAAAACACCAATACAGTACACAAATGCATATATATGGAATTTAGAAAGATGGTAATGATAACCCTGTGTGTGAGACAGCAAAAGAGAATCAGGTGTATAGAACAGTCTTTTGGACACTGTGAGAGAGAGAGAGGGTAGGTTGATTTGGGAAAATGGCATTGAAACATGTATAATATCGTATAAGAAATGAATCACCAGTCCAGGTTTGATGTAGGATACAGGATGCTTGGGGCTGGTGCACTGGAATGACCCAGAGGGATGGTAAGGGGAGGGAGGTCGGAGGGGGGTTCAGGACGGGGAACATGTGTATACCCCACATTCATGTTGATGTATGGCAAAAACAATACAATATTGTAAAGTAATTTGCCTCCAATTAAAATTTACAAATTTATATTAAAAAATAAAGGTGGTGAGAACTTCCAACTGTAGGAGTGCACTATATGGGGATTTGGCAGTCTATGCCAGATATCAAAGTGGAGGTTATATGGAAAGTTACTTATCTGACATCTAAAATACAGATTTTATTGATTGTGAAGAGTGTGAGATGTCTGGCATATTAGTCTTTACTATCAAGGGATTCATGCTAACAGAGCTGTCATTTTAACGATAATTACTAACTGAGACACACTGAATAATGGCCTTGTAAAAAATCTAGCCTTTTAAATTGTTGGACTGGACTGATTGAACCTTAAAGCACACACAAAATATTTAATAAATAGCAAGCTGCACTCAATATGCCAGCAAATTTGGAAAACTCAGCAATGGCCACAAGACTGGAAACAGTCAGTTTTCATTCCATTTCCAAAGAAAGGCAATGCCAAATAATGCTCAAACTACCGCACAATTGCACTCATCTCACATGCTAGTAAAGTCATGCTCAAAATTCTCCAAGCCAGGCTTCAGCAATACGTGAACTGTGAATTCCCAGATGTTCAAGCTGGTTTTAGAAAAGGCAGAGGAACCAGAGATCAAATTGCCAACATCCGCTGGATCATGGAAAAAGCAAGAGAGTTCCAGAAAAACATCTACTTCTGCTTTATTGACTATGCCAAAGCCTTTGACTGTATGGATCACAATAAACTGTGAAAAATTCTGAAAGAGATGGGAATACCAGACCACCTGACCTGTCTCTTGAGAAATCTGTATGCAGGTCAGTAAGCAACTGTTAGAACTGGACATGTAACAACAGACTGGTTCCAAATCGGAAAAGGAGTACGTCAAGGCTGTATATTGTCACCCTGTTTATTTAACATCTATGCAGACTACATCATGAGAAATTCTGAACTGGAAGAAGCACAAGCTGGAATCAAGATTGCCGGGGGAAAAAGCAATAACTTCAGATATGCACACCACCCTTATGGCAGAAAGTGAAGAGGAAGTAATAAACCTCTTGATGAAAGTGAAAGTGGAGAGTAAAAAAGTTGGCCTAAAGCTCAACATCCAGAAAACTAAGATCATGGCATCAGGTCCCATCACGTCATGGGAAATAGATGGGGAAACAGTGGAAACAGTGTCAGACTTTATTTTTTTGAAGCTCCAAAATCACTGCAGATGGTGATTGCAGCCATGAAATTAAAAGATGCTTACTCCTTGGANCCTATTTGGAACCAGTCTGTTGTTCCATGTCCAGTTCTAACTGTTGCTTCCTGACCTGCATACAGATTTCTCAAGAGGCAGGTCAGGTGGTCTGGTATTCCCATCTCCTTCAGAATTTTCCACAGTTTATTGTGATCTACACAGTCAAAGGCTTTGGCATAGTCAATAAAGAAGAAATAGATGTTTTCCTGGAACTCCCTTCCTTTTTCAATGATCCAGCGGATGTTGGCAATTTGATCTCTGGTTCCTCTGCCTTTTCTAAAACCAGCTTGAACATCTGGAATTTCACGGTTCACGTATTGCTGAAGCCTGGCTTGGAGTATTTTGAGAATTAAAAGATGCTTACTCCTTGGAAGAAAAGTTATGACTAATCTAGATAGCATATTGAAAAGCAGAGACATTACTTTGCCAACAAAGGTCCGTCTAGTCAAGGCTATGGTTTTTCCTGTGGTCATGTATGGATGTGAGAGTTGGACTGTGAAGAAGGCTGAGCACCGAAGAATTGATGCTTTTGAACTGTGGTGTTGGAGAAGACGCTTGAAAGTCCCTTGGACTGCAAGGAGATCCAACCGGTCCATTCTGAAGGAGATCAGCCCTGGGTTCTTTGGAAGGAATGATGCTAAATCTGAAACTCCAGTACTCTGGCCACCTCATGCGAAGAGTTGACTCATTGGAAAAACCTCTCATGCTGGGAGGGATTGGGGGCAGGAGGAAGAGGGGACGACAGAGGATGAGATGGCTGGATGGCATCACTGACTTGATGGACATGAGTTTCAGTGAACTCCGGGAGATAGTGATGGACAGGGAGGCCTGGCGTGCTGTGATTCACGGGGTTGCAAAGAGTCGGACACGACTGAGCGACTGGACTGAACTGAACTGATGGCTTTCTTTTAGTTTTACTTTCTAGTTTCAATGTCACTTACTTCTGCAACTATAGCAACAGAAATACCTAACTTAAACTACAAAATCTTATGCTGTTGAAGATAGCAGCAACAGGAAAGAAAAGAGAACATTTGTGACAAAAACAATTTTTAGAAGACATGGATAAAAATTAGGCATGCTAATGTGTTGAGGTGTTATGTATTTCCATATAAGACAGTAAACAAAATTAATTTGCTATTTGTAATGTAGAAAAAATCATAACTATCAAGCAAGTTGGCATTGCATCTTCTCAGTAGTACAGGCTCTATAAATTATATCATGTTGCATTTATGTCCAGACCCATTGTAAGTAAAATACTTACTACCTGGGACTAGGAACAAGTGTATTTTTCTTTGATTCTCACTTATTTGGCAATCACTGAAAGAAATAAGGATAGATAAATCATGCAACAAAACCAAACCACTCACCACAGTTGGCGTATAATAGAAAATCAATAAATGAAAGTCATCATTTGCCATCATCATTGTTACTATTATTATCAACACCTTTGAAATGTAATGTTATTCATGACTGAAAGAGATTAAAAATCTACCTATTCAAATGACCCAAATATAATAAAATTAAAAAGTTGTGGTTAGTAATCAATGTCAAGAAAATATCTCAGACTACTATATCCAAGTCAAAAAAATGAAAAGGGAAAGAATTCCCTGCAAACTGGGATTATAACAAAATATAAATAAAATTTAAATTAAATTGAAATTAAATAGTATATATAAAATCTAGGAAAACATTCCACTCAAGGGTGGATTTTCCTATTAATATCAGGTACATAAAAGAGGTGCTTTATCACATTTTAAAAACTATACTAGAAATTCTAGCCAACATAATAACACAAAAATGAAATATGAACTGATTGGCAAAGAAGTAAACTGTAATTATCAATAGATGATATGATTTTCTATATAGAAAAATAAAAATCTATACATCAATTATTATCACTTAGAGAGTTTAGCCAGTTTGACAGATACAAAAGTGACATTCAAAGTTGGATTGCATTTTTAATTACCAATCCTAAATAAAAATGCAGCCAAAAATGGAGAAGCTCTATACAGTCAGTAAAAACAAGATCTGGTGCTGGCTGTGGCTCAGATCATCAGCTCCTTATTGCAAAATTGAGTCCTAAATTGAAGAAAGTAGGGAAAACCACTAGGCCATTCAGGTATGTCTTAAATCAAACCACTTATGATTATACAGTGGAGGTGATGAATAGATTCAAGGGATTAGATACAGTAGACAAAGTGCCTAAAGAACTATGGACAGAGGTTTATAACATTGTACAGGAGGCAGTGATCAAAACCATCCCAAAGAAAAAGAAATGCAAGAAGGCAAAGTAGTTGTCTGAGGAGGCTTTACAAATAGCGGAGGAAAGAAGAGAAGCAAATGGCAAGGGAGAAAGGGAAAGATATATACAACTGAATACAAAGTTCCAGAGACTAGCAAGGAAAGATGAGAATGCCTTCCTTAATGAACAATGCAAACAAGACAGGAAAACAATAGGATGGGAAAGACTAGAGATATCTTAAAAAAAAAAAAAGGAGATATCAAGGGAACATCTCATACAAGGATGGGCATGATAAAGGACAGAATCTGAGGTTGTTGATATTTCTCCCAGCAATCTTGATTCCAGCTTGTGATTCATCCAGCCTGACATTTCACATGATGTACACTGCATATAAGTTAAATAAGCAAGGTGACTATATACAGCCTTAATGTACTCCTTTCCCAATTTGGAACCAGTCTGTTGTTCCATGTCCAGTTCTAACTGTTGCTTCTTATTCTGCATACAGGTTTCTCAGGAGGCAGGTCAGGTGCTCTGGTATTCCCATCTCTTTCAGAATTTTCCACAGTTTATTGTGATCCACATAGTCAAAGGCTTTGGCATAGTCAATAAAGCAGAAGTAGATGTTTTTCTGGAAATCTCTTGCTTTTTCGATGATCCAGCGGATGTTGGCAATTTGATCTCTGGTTCCTCTGCCTTTTCTAAAACCAGCTTGAATATCTGGAATTTCACGGTTCACGTATTGCTGAAGCCTGGCTTGGAGAATTTTGAGCATTACTAGCATGTGAGATGAGTGCAATTGTGCAGTAGTTTGAGCATTCTTTGGCATTGCCTTTCTTTGGGATTGGAATGGAAACTAACCTTTTTCAGTTCATTAACTTCAGCTTCTTCAGCATTAGAGGTTAGGGCATCAACTTGGATTACTGTGATATTGAATGGTTTGCCTTGGAAATGAACCAATATCATTCTGTCATTTTTGAGATTGCAACCAAGTATTGCATTTTAGGCTTTTTTATTGACTATGAGGACTACTCCATTCCTTCTAAGGGATTCTTGCCCAAAGTAGTAGATTAAAACAGTCATATGAATTAAATTCTCCCATTCCCATCCATTTTAGTTCACAGATTCCTAAAATGTCAGTGTTAACTCTTGCCATCTCCTGCTTGACCACAATCAATTTACCTTGATTCATCAGTGTAACATTCCAGGTTCCTATGCTATTCTTTACAGCATCAGACTTTACTTTTACCACCAGATGCAACCATACTGGGCATTGTTTCCACTTTGGCTCAGCCTCAGCCTCTTAAATATATTAGTATACATTTTAAAAAGTTGAATATTATTTCAAATAAACTTGGAAAATAAGAAATTTGCCCCAGATTCATCATCCTCACATCTGCCCACCCCCCAAATTTTCCTTGTTTTTTTTTTTTACCCCTACTTGCTTTTCCATTGTGTTGGGAATCACAGTGTAGATAAAATTTAAGGTAAGTACTTTAAGATATTTCTTTTTCTCTTATATTACAAAACTTTAAGAGCACGAGGGAATCCTGAAATATTCATTCAGTTATGTAGCATTCAAAATATTATCATAAAAAAAACCAAAATATTATCACACATCCATTTTGTGTCAGGCTATTGTTAAAAGCTGAAAAGGAAAAGATGGTTACCACCTTCTAGGAGGTTACATTCAAATAGGACAAATAAAGGTGTAGAACTTTACAATAAATGTGAGCTATTTCAAATCTTAAAAGATGATGGTGTTAAAGTGTTACACTCATTATGCCAACAAATTTGGAAAATGCAGCAGTGGTCACAGGACTGGAAAAGGTCAGTTTTCATTCCAGTCCTAAAGAAAGGCAATGCCAAAGAATGTTCAAATTACCATGTAATTGCACTCATTGCACATGCCAGCAAGATCATGCTCAAAATCCTTCAAGCTAGGCTTCAGCAGTACGTGTACCAAGAACTTCCAGATGTACCAGCTGGATTTAGAAAAGGCAGAGGAACCAGAGGTCAAATTACCAACATATGACTGCCTCAGTTTGGGATTATTTTATAAGGCTTCCTAGGGAAAGGAGTGTTTGTATGAGTTTCCAGGTAGGAAAGCATGTACAATGGAGGAAATACATGGAAGACTGTGCTGGTTTGGGAGTTGGGAATAAATATTATGACTAGTGGAGAGTCCTAGGGTTTGATGACTGCAAAGAATTAAGGTTTGCAGGTAGGTGCTTCTGGATAAGTGGGATGATTACAATCAAGGAAAACACAAGTCTATGGAAAGGAAGAGTTTGTAGAAAGCCAATAACACATGAGGAAGGGAAAAAGAGAGGTCATAATACCTGAGGGGAGAAATAGTAATGCTGAGATCCAAGTATAAAATAGGGAGGAGGCTGGCAGGTGCTATGAAATCCTTTTATGGAGCAAAAGGACAGTGACCTTGGAATTGCTGAGCCAGCAGTAGTGACATATTCAATGCCAAATTATGTGCTGGAAAACACATTAAACAGAAGTGGAGAAAAGCCCAGACCACATAAGAGTTTTCAGTAGCAAAGCATACAAGAGAACCTGCTCAGTTGATAAGGAAACTGGGGGTCCCTTTCAGGCACCCTGGAGAACCAGGAGACCTGAACATGATGGATCCAGGTACAGAGCCTGATCCCCACACAGCCTAGTCAGGCAACCACCCACCAAAAGCCACCCCTTCCAAATGCCGTGTTTAGTTGGGCTCTTGATAACCTCGTCAGTTGGGAAAATTGATTGTAGGACAGAAACAGGCCAACCTGCAAGATAAGTAGGCATTAACCTCAGGCTTCCTCCCACGCACACTACTCACACACACTTGGAGAGCACATAAATTCTGGTTACTTTGTGCTCCCAGTGTGTTCTGAAAGCTTTTCGTTAATTAGCCTCTCCTTAAGGGTCAGACACGACTGAGCAACTTCACTTTCACTTTTCACTTTCATGCATTGGAGAAGGAAATGGCAACCCACTCCAGTATTCTTGCCTGGAGAATCCCAGGGATGGGAGAGCCTGCTGGGCTACCGTCTATGGGGTCGCACAGAGTTGGACGTGACTGAAGCGACTTAGCACCAGCAGCAGCAGCAGCCTTCATTTAAAGTCAAATGCCAAACCTATGTTATAAGTGGAGCCATTTTAGCTAAAGTAAGATTTGTTTGGATTAAATTTTCTCCCAACTGTTAGCTATTTCTCTACAAGTTCTCTTAAAACACTGGTTACACACTAAGAAGATTCTCAGGACCCTGCATAGCATCATAAACCAAAAGCCATTAACTTCTACAATGGTGTCAACTCATATCCTTTCTCAAAATCATTGTTACCTTCAGTTTCTGAAAAGAACCATTTCATGTCTTCCAAATTTTCTTGATCGTTAAGATCCAATGAGACCACCAGGATTCTAAATCCTGTTATGAACATCTTTTTTTTTGCCCCTGTTGCCTTATTGTAAAATTAGGTCAAAAATACTACCTACTTGTTGGGTTGTTGTAAGAATTAGCTGACACATAAGAAACACTCCACAAATGCTGGCTAATTCATGGGGTTGCATGGAGTCAGACACAACTGAGCGACTCAACTGAACTGAACTGAACTGAAATGTTGGGTATTATGTTACTGTTTTTATTATTTTTTCTTCTTATTCATGCTGCTTATTTTGTCTTATTTTTCTTTATCTGGTAATTCTTACCAACTTTCAGTGCTCAGTTCAACTCAATGGTCACTTTTTCAGTGAGGTTTTCCTGGGCTTCCCTGGTGGCTCAGTGATAAAGAATCTACCTGTCAAAGCGAGAGACACTCATGTGTGGAGCAACTAAGCCCATGCACCACAACTACCAAGCCTATGCTATAGAGCCCTGGAAGCACAACTACACAAGTCTGAAGGCCCTGTGCTTCACAACAAGAGAAGCCACAAAAATGAAAAACCTGCACACCACAACTAGAGAGGAACTCCTGCTCCCTGCAACTAGAGAAAAGCCTGTGCAGCAATGAAGACCCAGCACAGCCAAATAAATAGGATCAGTGAGGTCTTCCTTGGCCATCCTGTCCTTCCTCCAAACATTCAAATTCTTCTACATTACATTCCCTTAGTTCTCATCCTAACTGTATAGTATGTGATTGACTTAGAATCTACTTTCGCCCTTTCCCTCCCCTCTGTAGGACTTTAACCAAATGTCAACTTTTCAATGAGTCCTTCTACTTTTCAATGAGTCCTTCTACCCTGTTTAATTTTTCTCCTTAGCATTGATTGCTTCCACACAATATGTAGTTTACTTATTGTTTTCCTCTATATCACATGAACAAGAACTGTATCTCTGCCTGCCACTGCTTTAGCTCGAAAAGGCTGCATGGCCTAAAATATTAAACATAAGATAAACTATTTTCTTTTATTTACAAAGCAAGTCAATTCTGTTTTTGATGAGAAGTTTTAGATGTCAAGTTTAAAATATTCAGCAGAGTACCTGAAGTTTTAAAAATTTTTTATGTGATACACAATCAAAACAGTTTGAAAACCACTTCTCTATACAAATTGTCTATTTTTAAGCCGTATCCAAAAAAAAAAAAAAAAAAAAAAAAGGCTTCCCTGGTCATTCAGATGGTAAAGAGTCCACCCGCAATTCAGGAGACCTGGGTCTGATCCCTGGGTTGAGAAGTTCCCCTGGAGGAGGACATAGCAACCCACTCCAATATTCTTGGCTGGAGAATCCCCATGGACAGAGGAGCCTGATGGGCTACAGTCCATGGGGTCACAGAGAGTTGGACACGACTGAGTGACTAAGCATACACCAGATGAAATAAAATGAGGAATGACTTCAATTAGAATATTTCATGACATGATTTGATTTTAAGAAAAAAGTAACCATCTAAGTTTGTTGGAGCATTTTATCAAATACATCTTGAAACTTGGTACTCCAGGAAAACAGTCCAGCTTCATTTGGAAGAACTAGTTACCTAACCTGCCTTGCTTCAGTTGCTCTGAACTCAGAACATTCCAGCTCTGACCAATCTTCTCCTATAATAAGAGCCACACACAGCAGACAAGAAAAGGTAGGAGAACCAAAAGCCAGATGAATATTAATCATTAACAGGTAATTCCCAAACCAATATTTGGAAACTCTTTGTTTACACTCTTAAGTATCACTCCACAAAAAAAGCGTGGATGCCATTTTTTTTTTTTAATAGAAAGAGGGATAGTGTGAACATAGGCATATTTTCAGGAAATTTTAGGAAATAAATTGGAACTTAGGGAGCTTGATGAAGGCCTTGGGAAATGTGTTCATGTGCTTTTGGCACTCAGAATTCCATGGAGAAAATAAAGTAAAAGATCCAAGGATAAAAGTCAGCAGAAATTAGAAGACAGATATAAGGTTCTAGCATATTGATAAATAGATGAAGGATTTTCAACAAACAGAGAAGAATCACTAATTAAAGCAAAATTGAAGGAAACTCTAAGACCACTAGATGAAAAGCAAATCATTGATATTGTTCAAAGGAACATCAATTGGAAGTGATTAACATCTTGGAATATCTTGGTCAAAGTATGGAATTTAGGTTAAAGATAGAATTTTATACCACTGAGTCTAAATATACCTCTCTTACAAAAGTTAGCTGGCTGATCAGACTTCATAATTATATTAGATACAAGAAAAGACTTGAAGGAAGTCAATACTGGCTAAGTTAATATTTTAATGTATTGAGGTTCCATAATGATAGTATTCCTATGGAAAAAGAAATTATTCACTATTATGGGACTCAGGAATATTCAAGTACTGTTTTAAAATATCTCCACTGGAATATATTCAGAAGAAGTAGATGCAGGGAGTGGGTTCATGAAAAAAATTTTAGTGGCTAGGGCTAGGCTAAGGTAAGCAAGAGGTGCCCATGGTACAAAATTAAGGAGATACTCTCATATGCCAATTCTGTGCTTGCACAAAATGAGCCTGATAAAGAGTGCTTCCCTGGCACCTGGCTTGCCTCACTCTAGTGACCCTTGAATTAAGTTCAAATAACAGTGACAATTATGGTATTCAATGGAATGCAATTCTCATAAGCAAAGTACTTAATGTGACACCAGTACATTAACTGCAACAAGTTAGAGCAAAATTTCAGAGAACAGCAATGAAGCCAAGGTGCTGTACTTAGGTGAGATGTTCAGATGGACCAGTGAGTAGCACTGAGACATTTTATTCACCTTTTACTCCATAGGTTATTAACTTGAGAAATAAAGCATTAAGATAACAATAAATATGGGGGCACAACACAGCAAAATGTAATCTTCTCACACAAGAGGACTTAAAGTCTTCCTCTATGCCTATTGTTTCATTTAAATAAAAATAGTCAAAACAAAATTTGTAGTAAAACAAAGGGAAACAGGAAGCAAGAATGACAAAAGATAAGGCTAACATATTAAAAAATAAGAGACAAACTCTCTTTGAAATAAATAAATCACTAATAAATAAATCACTGCTTCTAATGAAGCAGAAAGTAAGCACACAGGCATCATGTCAGAGGTACAAAAGAAGCTCAAACCTCAGCTATAAAAAAACATGAATATATTATAAAAAGATAATTGACAACACACTGGAATATTTTACAAATATAATTTAAATTATGTATAAAATGGATGATCTTCCAAGATATCTTAAGTTGCCAAAACGGATGGAAGGAAATATAGAGCCCTTTAACAGGCCCATAACATGAAGGAAATACAGGCTCTTGTCAAAGAACTCTTCTCAAAGTAGCTCTGGTGGTGGTTTAGTCACTGCTGTGCCTGACTCTTGTAACCCCATGGACTGTAGCCTGCCAGGCTCCTCTGTCCATGGGATTTAAGCCTACATAATTATAAACCAATGCTTTCAAGCCTTCAGATAATAATAACAATAATAAAATTTCCATTCTAGTTAATTTTTTCAGAGTATTGGGGAATCAGGAAAGTTCTCCTTTCTTGTTTTGAAATCAGCATAAGCCCCATATCCAGACATGACTCTCATGCATCCAGAGCCAATATCATATACCAATAAAGAAGCAGAAGTCCTGAAGAAGCCATCAGTGAATCAAATTCTGTGGTCTATCAAAAGAATATTCGAGAAACAGTTTGCTCAACATTAATAACTATTAATGTACAATAATCAATAATCAAAGAGAAGCAGATCATCTCATTCAATAGACATCAATATGATTTTTGAGAAAGGCAAATTAATTTACATTAAATGTTAGGAACGAATATTAGAAAAGAATCATTAATGTTAGAAACAACTCTTTGGGATGGGGGAGATGGATTAGAGATGTTTCCTATCAGCCACAATGCATCTATTCTGAAGACCTTAGGAAATGTGGAGGGTAACTGTTTCAGACCATCAAATGGAGAAAGGTAACTGAAGTGTCTCTGACACACAGATGTTATTTTTCAGAAATAATCAAAGCAGGTGCTCAGAAAGCCTAAAAATGCTGAGCCATTGTTCTTACCTTTACCTCTGAAGATAACTGATGCTTCCAGGGATAGGGTTTCTTGGGAAGCCTGAGCTCGCTCATTTTGCTGTTTAAGAACTCAGACTTTAATCCAGAATCTGACAACAGAGACTGCGCTGCTGCCTCCTGCTCTGATGCTGGTGGGTCGGGCAAAGAAGGAGGAAGCAGAGGACCAGGGAGAATGGGAAAGTAGAGACCAGGGCTCCTTCCGAGGAGTCTGTCAGACCTAAGCTGAAGAGAGAAGAGAAACTTTGAACTGGATGAAACATGGAGTTTAAGTAAATGTTTTACTTTTTATACACATAAAAATGTACAAATCATAAATGTACACTTTTCACAAAGTAAAAACACCCAGGTGACTAGCACCCAAGTAATGGATTATTACCAGCACCTCAGGAGCCTCCTTTAAGTGCCCTCTTCCCTCTCCTACCCAAGGGGAATCCTTACCTTGATTTTTAATAATAAGTTTTGTCTGTTTTTAAAAACAGAACTCTATTTAAACTTTGTTTTAGATTCTTATTACTCCCTGCTGAGTACTCCTTCCTTTTTACTAACTTATTATTTTATATTGGGTTATAGCTGATTAACAATGCTGTGATATTTTCAGGTGAACAGCGAAGGGACTCAGCCATACATGTATATGTATTCATTCTCCCCCAAGCTCTATTTAAACTCTAAAAGAAGGTAACTTTTGTCTTGTTTCACTTAAAATGTGTTTATGAGATCTGTCCATGGTGTTGCATATTGTGGTCTATTTATTCTCATTGCTGTTAGAATAGACCATAATTTTTAAATTATCTTTCTCTTGACAATTAAGTTGTTTGTTGTATGTCTTTTTCCAAATATCTGTGTACATTTCTAAGTGAAATCTAAATCATTGGAATGTCTAAATTTAGCTTTAGGAGATATCACCAAGAAACTTTTCCCGATTTCTTTTATACTCACAGTCATATGGTGTGAGAGTTCCAGTTGCTTCACATTTTGCCAATGTTTGCTCTTTTCCATTTTCTTTTATTTTTCCCTTCCTGTTAAGCATGTAGTGGTATCTTACTGTGGTTTTGATGTTTATTTCTCAAAAGTTTAAGGAAGTTGAGGGCCAATTTATACATATAGACCACTTGAATTTTTCTTTTATGAAGTCCTTGTTCAAAACATTTGCCTATTGGATAGTCTAGGTTTTTTCTCTTTTTTTCCTGTGTTCAATTTGTCCATCCATTATACTACTCCTCTCTTTTATTCTTCTTTTGGTTTACCACAAACTCTCCTTCCTCTCTAAACTGTAGATACCCAGAAGACAGAGTCAGAATGTTCTCATCTCAGCATCACCTTCAGAGCCTCGCGATCAGATTCCTTTAAAGCACTATCTCAAAAATATCCATTGATTTGTATTAGTAGATTCTCATTGTCTTCTAAATTAGCCCAAGGTTCTAGTCCCTGTGGTTCTACTTGGCTTCTAAACATGCTAAGAATTTCTCCTCTAGGATGGCTGTAGCAAAACCAATATCAGCTCTTTGTATAGGACAGCCTAGAGGGTGTGTTTTAAGTACTAGGAGTCAGAATTAATTCCTCTTGGGGATGATGATGACTATCTGAGACTCTTGAGAAAATAAGGAAACTCTAAAAACGGTCAAATGATCTTTTTTAATCTTGAAAAGAATTTCTCTGGTGTGTGATATTGTTCTATGATTTCTTATATCTTATGTCTTTAGGTTTCTTCTCTTCCATTTAAACCTTCATTTCATTTGAAAATGTCTTCATTGCCTTCCTCCAATTTTCACTCTATGGTCCAAACTATCTCACTGTCTTCTCTAAAAGTTACCACATTGCCTCCCTTCCCATTCATTCTATTTACATTATAGGTTTTCCAATTCTATCTGCTCTCTCCTATGATCTTTAGCTAATCTAATTTAATCTCCTTGTCATTTCCTGGTTGTTAATGTCCTGGAAATAGTTAGATAAGTAAATATCTATTTTGCCTGATGGAAATAATCCTAGTGTAAATAATTTTAAAATGACCCATTTAATTTTAGCATGTGAATTTTAATAGAATGTAACCACATAAATAAACATCCATATTTCTCAATGTATAAAAACAATAAAAATGTTAATTCTGTGGATTACAGCCTTAAAATTATATTCTGTGCTGAGCTATATAACATACGACTATGGATATAGTAGATATTTTCTGCACCTATAATAACCCCCATGAAGATACTTATCAGTGATTGTTTTCTCACAGATTTTTATTCTTCTAGTTCTTTCCAAAAAGGAAAATTCAAAGGCAACAAGATTGATGTTTCAGGTTTTCCCAGCAGTTGTAAACCCTGGGTGTGCATTACAAATAATGGGGAGTGTCTAAAAACTAGTGATATCTGGGTTCTACCCTAGACCAATTCATTCAGAATCTCTGGAGTAGATCCCATTCACCTGGATGTTTTAGAGTTTCCCCAGGGAAATCGAACATGCAACCAAAATTGAGAACTGCCAAGTCTGTGGCCAAGAAAAACAATAAGTAAAAAAATGTTGAAAAGTTAATGCAAAGAACTACATTTAAGTTTGCAACTATATCCTCAGAGACGGGTGAGAGTCCTTTCTTTGGCCCAGTGCTGGATTTCTGCTTGTCCAAATGTGAGGTAAAAAACCAGGCCAAACATGTTGACAGCAGCAGCTAGGAAAAATACATTCCTCCAACCAGACACAGAATCCTGGAGGCAAAAAACAAAACAAAACAAAAAAACACCAAAAATCAGAATTATCAGTCTCAGAGTTGCTTCTCCATCAGTTCTAGAAAGCCTCTGTTTTATATATTGTAACACTGATCATAAGAATCTAGGGAATGATATGCAATAACCATTTAACACCTTGAATTCTCAAAAAAAGTTTGGTGAAACTGTTGGAAACAAGAGGATGCTAAAAAGCACACTGGGTTGTGACTTGGAATGAATTTTTCTTTAAGCACCCTCAAATCAACCTATATTAATATTTTTCTAGAAATCTGGATGTAGAGTCTTGAAAATATTGTATTACTCATTTAAATTATGCCTAAAATAACAGGTTGAAGATCGTCACTCTTCTGTTTTTGGCTGTTGACATCAATCGCAATAATCCCCTGAATGGACACCTCAATATGATGTGAGTCATATTTGGTCTGACTGTATGAGTCTCCTCTTGAAACCCTTGTAAGCCATAGTTTATTTCTGGCATTATAATCACAGTGGATTCTTAGCAATTTGGTAAAAAAAAAAAAAGTAACCTGAAAATAGGTCACCTAGAGATGTATTAAAACGATTTTTTTGTTTTTGTTTTTGGTAAGCTGACTCATGCCTGTCCTGCCATCCCAGCCTGGTTCTGTCTTTCCATCTTCCCTACCAGCCCACACTTGGTACTGAGCAAGCCTCATGGGCCATCCTCCCTGCTTTGTCTCATAGCCATTCATTTAACCCATGATTTAAACTCTCTTTAAGCTGGTCTTGGGACCCTCTGTGTTTCCGTTTCACAATTTTTTTAGAAATTCGGATTAATATGAACAGACTCTTCATAACTTTCCTCTTTTGCTCCTGTGACTTCATCTCTTATCCTTGACATGTATCATTCACTCTATTCATAAGAGCTGTTTCATTCTTTTTTTTTCTCTAGGAAGTCACATGTGCTATTTTCTCTGTACGAACTGTTCATTTTTATCAATCTAACAGCTATTCATTTTTTAGAAATTCAGCTTACACTTCTCTTTCCTTGGGAAATCTGACTTACCAGGGTCTGACTTAGAGTCCCCTACAAACAGAATAATTGTGCTGATGTCGATGTTGATTTTCCCCATCAGATCACATAGTCCTTGAGAATTGGGGCCCAGTTGTGAATCCCCAGTGCCTAAAACAATACCTGCCACTTGCAGATGTTCAATAAACTGGCCCAACCTGACTGATAAGGAATCCGGTGGCAGTGGAAGAGATGATTCCTGCAATGAGCCCAAATCCCCTTGAGATTCCCATGAGGAAACTTGCATATCTGTGGAGAGATGATTTTATAGATGATTTTATATAGAAAGCTGCCTATGTCTTTTCAGTAACTCAACACTAATGCAGTTCAGCTCTAACAGCAAAGTCATTTAGACTATTGGAGATTTTTTGTTCACTTCAACACAGTTCAGGCAATATCAGTTTGCAAATCCTGAAATCACTTATCTTTACCAACTCAACATCCAACTTTTTGGGACCCCATGGACTGTAGCCCACCAGGCTCCTCTGTCCATGGAATTTCCCAAGCAAGAATACTACAGTGGGTTGCCATTTCTTACTCCAGGGGATCTTCCCAACCCAGGGATTGAACCCAAGTCTCCTTGTCTCCTGCATTGGCACGCGAATTCTTTACCACTGTACCACCTGGGAAGCTACAACACCAGCTCAACAACTAGAAAGCAATTCCATCTCCCAGAAGCCCAGGTTCCCACCCCAGTATCTTAGTATGGCAGGCAGTTAGAGCAGTGGATGAGACAACAGACTATGAAGAGATGGCTTGGGTCCAAATCCTGACTTTGCCTTTGCATGACCTCAGGCATGTCACTTAACTTTCTTGTGCCTCTATCATCTATCTCTCTTATAAAGTGAAGATACCAATAAGGCATGCAATTGTGCAGATCAGATGTGTTGATATATGAGATTGAAAATGAAAGTCACTCAGTTGTGTCAGAGTCTTCACAACTCCATGGACTATACAGTCCATGGAATTCTCCAGGCCAGAATACTGGAGTGGGTAGCCTTTCCCTTCTCCAGCAGATCTTCCCAACCCAGGAATTGAACNTACAAAATTAAGAAGATGTTATCTTTTAAGGAGTTGTCTTGTTGATGCTGAAAGAATATTTCTCTTCACGGTTGAGCAGGTCTTTCTTTGGACCGGGGGAGGTTTGGTCGACTTCTAATGCAGATACACAAAACACAGTACAGGGGAGAGAAAAGAAATAGGTTTAAAATTTTCTGATCTTGCCGTAAAACATGAATTTTAACTCACGGGTTAGAATTGCTGTATTTTGGTGTAGGAGTACGTTCCTACACGAAATCAACTAGCCTGTATTTGATAACTTCCCCGGGGGGCTAGTTTTTAAAGTGCCTGGAGAGGAACGCCTGTGTTTCTACTCTACTAGATACAGGCTTCTCTGTCCTCTACTATCTCCTGGA
Source organism: Neotragus pygmaeus (assembly GCA_006410875.1). Taxonomy (NCBI): domain Eukaryota; kingdom Metazoa; phylum Chordata; class Mammalia; order Artiodactyla; family Bovidae; genus Neotragus; species Neotragus pygmaeus. Next base: position 205,817 of record SJYV01019221.1, read on the forward strand.
GTTTGCCCAAACTCAAGTCCATTGAGTTGGTGATGCTATTTAACCATCTCATCCTTTTCCATGCTCTTCCAAACCCCATAGGCTAGGGATTTTTAGGAAGGTGTCGCTACATAGGAGTGTGTGTGTTTGTGTGTGTATGTGCTCAGTCGTTAAGTTGTGTCTGACTCTTTGCAACCCCATGGACTGTAGCCCACCATGCTCCTCTGTCCATGGGATTTTTCTAGGCAAGATGGAGTGGGTTGCCCTTTACTAGTCTNGATGAGATGGCTGGATGGCATCACGGACTCGATGGACATGAGTCTGAGTGAACTCCAGAAGATGGTGATGAGCAGAGAGGCCTAGCATGCTGCAATTCATGGGGTCACAAAGAGTCGGACATGACTGAGTGACTGAACTGAACTGAACTAAACTGATGTTTGGTTTAAGATCCCCAAATCCATTAATGGAAAAGGAATGAATTGCTGATGCACACTACAACATAGAGAACCTCAAAACCATCATGCTAACTGAGAAGTCAGATGCAAAAGAGTTCTTACTATATGATTCCATTTATAGGAAATGTCCAACAAAGGCAAATCTATAGGGAAGAAAAGCCTGTTAATGGTTGCCTGGGACTGGAGATTAGAAAGAGGATTGACTGCAAATAGGCTTGAGGGATATTTAGGGGATGAAAGAAGTACTCTAAAAATGGATTGTGGTGATGGTTTCATAACTCTGTAAATTTACTAAAAGTCATTTAATTGTGCACTTAAAACAGGTATGGTCTATAGTTTGCACCTTAATAAACTGTTTTAAAAGGGTAAAAATTCCCAAAGAGCACTTCTTGAGTGTTATTGCCTACAGTAAATGGAAAAAGACTTTTTTGAATTCTTGCAAATGAAGACTCAAATGTTGATAGTCACATTGCAATGATTTATAAGCCTATCTATGCTATTTTTCCAGATTATCTTTTCAGTGCAGTTATTTCATGTAGTTCAAGAAGCTGTGAAGAGAAGAGATTAAAATATTGAAAGTGTTTGAGTGCCTTTTAAGATTTTGATAAAATACTTTATGTTTCATGTTTATCAAAGCATTTAAAAATAGGTAGTTTTACTAACTTTCTAGCACATCTAAGTAGAAAACTTTTTATTTCTATTTAGAAATAAAATTTCTAATTTTTTTTTCTTCCCAAGATTGGAATAGATGGATGTGGAAAAGAAACTTGTGCGACTCTGGCCTGTTATTTGGCAGAACACAAAATATACCGAGTACCTTTATCTCACAATTATGCCTACTTAGAATTCAAAGAAGATTTCAAAAAAGTGTTTATGCAAGCAGGATTAGAANTAGAAATAAAATTTCTAATTTTTTTTTCTTCCCAAGATTGGAATAGATGGATGTGGAAAAGAAACTTGTGCGACTCTGGCCTGTTATTTGGCAGAACACAAAATATACCGAGTACCTTTATCTCACAATTATGCCTACTTAGAATTCAAAGAAGATTTCAAAAAAGTGTTTATGCAAGCAGGATTAGAAGGCAACCCCTCTGCTTTGATAGTTAGTAATTTGAACCTAGATCAAGTAAGTACTTTTTGTTTTTATTATTTTCTAAAGTTTGATATTTATGTGGGGTATTCCCAGGTGGCACAGTGGAGACCCCCAAATTTAATATTTGAAAAGAAGACATTTATCTATGGTCCTATTAACCTGCCATATCAATTCTTTTCATTATTTTCCATGCTTATACAATCATAGTTGCAATCATTCTATAGATAGTTTTACATAAGTGCCACAATAAAAGAATTTTCTGTCTCTATAATTTTAATTGGCTAATTGGAAGTAATTTATCTGTGTTACTAAAGTCATCCATTTTACATTAAAACCAGTTTCATAATCTCTTTTTTTTCTTTTTTTTTTTTGCTCTTTTTTATTTTATTTTTTACTTTTTAAAAAATAGCCCTATCATATATATCCACTGTCTGATCATGTAATCTACAATGTGCTCTCACAGAGTTTGAGGCTTCTGTTTCTGTCCTTTATCCTTCTGCTCAAGTTTCACAAAAGCAAGACCTTTCTTTGCAGCTTATGCCTTATTTATATGTAAGCAAAAAATGTTAATCATGCAACTTTTAAAAAATCTATTCTTTTGCATAAGTTATACCCTTCCACAGCCAAAGCATAATTAGGAATACCACCTCAGATTGTATGTACTTCTTTGTGGCAAAATTTCAAGGGAATATTGTTTATTATCTATGATCCAGAGGTGGATAGTTATTAGTATTGTTTCAAACTCCCATTTTGTTTTTTCTCCTGATACTGGGCCTCTCTCCCTAGAGTTGTATGTGTCCGTTTGTTTTTCATGTCATATTTTGAAAGTAAATCCAAGGGCCATGCCATATCTGCTATTCTCCATAATATCCAGTTTTTCTGCTTTAACTGTATATTCTCCCCTTCCCAAATTTGAATATTCTGCTCCTTGATAAGGTTGAGGTTTCTGCCAGACACTTGCTAGATTTCAGAAGATGTAGTTTCTCCCCTGCCAAGAATGTATATCATTCTAATTTAAGAAACTATTTTTCAGAAATCCACTGTCAAAACTGAATTGAACATGGCTCCCGTGTTATTCAGGGGTTTCCCTGGTGGCTCAGCTGGTCAAGAATCTGCCTGCAATGCAAGAGACCTGGGTTCGATCCCTAGGTTGGGAAGATTCGCTGGAGAAGGGAATGGCTACCCACTCCAGTATTCTGGCCTGGAAAATTCCATAGACTGTATAGCCCATGGGATTGCAAAGAGTCCGTCACAGCAGAGTGACTTTCACTTTCACTTTCCATGTTATGCAGAACTTTAAGTTTATTGCATCTCCTTTCCAGACTTTTTCTAGCCACATCATTGCTTTCCACATGAATCCAAAAAATAGTGCTATGACCTTGTTAAGTTTGTTAACATTTGTTAAGTGCAGGGTACCAGATGGTGAGCTACAGTTTGACAAGAGAATCTGAAAGAGAAGTTTATTACTCAGGTTCTGCAGGAGGTACACAGCATGCTTTGAGGGAACCCATGGGAAGTCAAGGCAGAGTGCGGAGAGAGAGAGAGAGGTAGGAACAGGGCACACGCCTTGACTGGGGGAGCAGTGCTTTGCAGTGCTTTTGGAGTTTCCAGGCTAGGGTCAGATTGGTCAATTCAAGCCCAACAAGGGTAAGTTCCATGGGGGTCTTATCTAAGGAGCACATAAAGGGAAGGCTCTGGGAAGCAGGGAAGACTGTTGACACAAGGGCTGTTGGGAAGTCATATCAGAATTTACATTTGCTTGTAACTCTGTGGGTTGCTATCTAAGGCATGTGCCTCCATGAGAGGTATAATGGCAGTTTAAGTCCCCAGCAGGCTGCTTGGCCAAACAAAATGGGTGCTGAGGCAGTAATACTGTGGAGTAATTTAGCTAGACTCTCAACAAGTAGGCAATAATCAGAGTATTTAATAAATCTTTGGTGGTTCTGCATCATGTCTTAGGTGAGACAGGAAAGCAGTTAGCCCCATGTCACCTCTGTTGGCCTCTACTGGATGCAGCCCCGCAGTTCTCTGCCCTTTCTCAACTGGGCTGAAATACCAGGTCCCCGTGAGTGGCTAAAGAATACTGTATCTTGAGGCACTGATAATGCCAATAATGCTTTTTTTGTTAAAAGAAAGCTTGGATTTATTCTAAAAACCAAAGCTGCTCATACTTTTTTTTTTATTACTCCCCTGGTAGGATTTCTTTCATTGCTGCTTCTCCTCTGTTACCTTCCCATTCATTTTGGAATCCTTTATAGAGATTTTTTGGTTAAAATAAGCTTTTGGCCATGTGATTTCCAATAGTTTGTGTAGTATTCAAACACAAAAGTATAAACTAGACTTTTATAAACTGTGTATAACCTGTGCGAAGCAGAGTCCTTGCTCAACTTAATTATTGTACCCACTCCTCCCATGCCTCTTCCCCGGTGCACAACACAGTGTTTGGCATACTGTCGGTACCAAATCTGTTTCCCTAATGTTTGAATAAATGAATGAATAGATGAAGCTTGTTTTGACTCAGAAAAAAATGTTTTTGATGGGCTCACATTAAGAGAAGTTGTTTTTTTTTTTAATCTAAGTTCTCCTGAAACATGATTGCTTTCTTGATTAGCTTTGTCCAGAGTAGAATACATGCCCAATTTACTCATTCCTGATTAAATGTATGTTTTGCCTAAGGAGTTATTTATGGAAGATTTGAACAGCATTATTAATTTGGGGAAAATACCTGAGTTGTTTGAAAATGAAGAGCTGGATGCGATTGCCCTCAGGCTTAGATCTCTTGCCGAACAGTCTGGTTATGTTGATAATAGGCAAGCTTTACTTTCCTTCTTCCAAAAGGTACATTTTTGTGGATTACCTTTATCAAATTGTCATATTAAATTGAAAACAGACTATGTTCAATTTCATAAAATATTATGCTAGTGTCCACTATTTGTTGAAAATAATGCTGCAATGAACATAAACAAATAGACTATGTTTATAATTCTGTACATGAATTTCAAGTTGGATAATTTCTTTGGTTTTTTACATGAGTTTTTAAAGCTATAATAAGGACTGCCATACTTATACACAGACACACCACAGGCCGGACAAACATGAGCAAGAATCTGGTACTGACTGGCTAACAATGACTTTAAAAAATATTGGCTTGAGACAATAAGAGAAATAAGATCCCAAGATTGTTTCACACCTTGTGATCCATTTCTAGCCAATGAGGTTTTTTATTTTGGTTGTAAGCTGGTAACAAGCCTGGAAAGGAAAGAAATAAGAATTCCTCATCCCTTTAAAAAGCCCTAGAACTGTCCAGAGGTTATGGGTTATCCAGGTAGAGCAGGTAATACTCAGAATGAACTCAGCAGTGAGCTTGCTATGAAAGAATCAGCTTGATGAGAGATATCAACCGGACAAATTAACTAGGCATTCTGTGTCTTTAAGACATGATAACTGACCAGTGGCTCAGTGAACAGATAGATATGATTACCCAGGCCAAAATGTTCACTGGTAAAGTACCACATGCCAACTTATTTCTCAAGTCAGTTTCTATCTTTTATGGAGACATTTGAGAATTGAACTGAACCACCATCCCTTCCTCAGCAGATAATTAGTGATCTTGCACAACAACAACATGTAAAAAATTCTGGGAATGGAATCCACAATTGTAAGAGAACAATATAATATAAATGGATGTTTGAATTGAGTTGTATTTTAAAATGCTGCAGTAGAAATAAGGATAGGAGTTACCTTGAAAACTTGTGGCACTCTAGCACTTCTTTCGGAGAAGGCAATGGCACCCCACTCCAGTACTCTTGCCTGGAAAATCCCATGGACAGAGAAGCCTGGTGGGCTGCAGTCCATGGAGTCGCTAAGAGTTGGACACAACTGAGCGACTTCACTTTCACTTTTCACTTTCACGCATTGGAGAAGGAAATGGCAACCCGCTCCAGTGTTCTTGCCTGGAGAATCCCAGGGACAGGGGAGCCTGGTAGGCTGCCGTCTACGGGATCACATAGAGTCGGACACGACTGAAGCGACTCAGCAGCAGCAGCAGCAGCAGCAGCAGCACTTCTTTACAAAATTGGTTTATCCAATAGATTGTAAGTGGAAAAGGAAAATAAATTCTGATTTACAGTGTGGTGAGTTGTACCCTCCAGAAATAAAAAATAAGAATCCTAAGTAGAAATCAATTTTAATTTTATATATATGCCATACTTTCAAAAATGATTTGAGGTTTTTTACAGTAATAATAAATAGTGAAAACACAGTTTAAACTGTTGGATATCTTCAAGTAGGAGTTTGCAAATGGGCAAAGGAAAGAGAGGTAATTTTGTTTTGTGGGTTTTCCCAGGTGGCTCAGTAAAGAATATGCCCACCAGTGCAGGAGACACAAGAGACAAATTTCAATCTCTGGGTCAGGAAGAGCCCCTGGAGTGGGAAATGACAACCCACTCCAGTACTCTTGCCTGAAAAGTATCAGTGGACAGAAGAGCCTAGTGGGCTACATATGGGGTTGCAAAGAGTAGGACACAACTTAGCACACATGCAATTTCATGTTCAATTTAAAGATTTCTGTATTTTGTGAATTTTGCATTGAGGAGTTGCATTTGCTTTTATAAAATTTTTAAAGACAAGCAGGAGGGGGAAAATCTTTAGTCTTCTTTCAGGTTTACCACTCTCATTTGGCAAAATAGGTTGCTTGATACTCAAAGATACTATTACTTTGTACAAGTCAAACCCTTGGAGTTAAATGGACCATTGGCTCACTCAAGCTGCTTTCAATAATGTGGTTTTATCATAAAGTGACATATGAAATGAGGAAGGAATCTGTGCCCTGTGGTCAGTCCTTCCAAAAAGCCAAGAAGAGAACAACACAACCAGGTTTTAGGTGGGGCAAGGACGCAGGCAAACTTCTTTGAAACTAGTACTTTGCCTAGGACTTGAAAAATTATATAGACTCTGACACTGCTTGGCTGTAATCCTTCGCCTGTAGGAGTTTATTAGTATCTCTGCGGTGTTCTGTTCATAACATTATCTGATTCTCTGCATCTCTTTTAGCTTTAATTCATGACTGTTTCTTTATTTGAGTTTCTGTGAGTCTTAAATGCACACCACTCCAGAGGAAACAGTTAAACAGACAGACTCGTCACATCGGATGTAAACTGCACTACTGAATAGAGCTCTAGCACCAGATCCCCTTATAAAGGGTGGTTTATACAAGGAATGTTCTGAGTCCAGTGGCTCCCCTACCCCATCCATCCAGCTAAAGCCAAGAGGGTGAGGTCCCCTAGAACAGAACCTGGCTCCTTTCCTCAGAAGGGCTCTGTGAAGCTTGTAGTTTCCCTTGGAAGGACTCTGGTTTATGACAGACACTCAGTACATGATTGATAGGTACTCCCCCCATTAAGGAAAAAATTGAAACAAATTTTAAATGGAATTTCCCATATAATATTTTCTTCAAAGCAGTGGATTGCATTTAAACAACTTATATTTTCATTAATTTTCAGAGAATACATAAAAATCTTCATATTCTTATGACCATGAGCCCTACAAGACCTAACTTTCACCAAAACTGTAGACTATATTCTTCCCTGATCAGCTCCTGCACGGTTGATTGGTATGAGAAGTGGCCGGAGGAAGCTCTCCTGATTGTAGCTGATGCTTTCTTAAGAGAAAAAGTCAATATCGAGAACAGAGAGGTAAATATAACCCCTTTAAAGAAATCTAATGCAAGTGAAGATTTCAATTTATTATCAGAATCCAACAACACTACATCTCTAAATGACAGTGAACCTTAGGTGGGCAAAGAGAGGCAGTTCTGGGCAAAATTATGAAATAAGTCAAGTGTTTGTCTTGACTCTTTATCAATTCCTCGTCTCTTTTGCCCCCTAATTCACCCTGTCTCAATGGTGCCCAGATTCCTCACTACTGGGGTCTCTTCACTGTTCTGCCCTCATGGTGGACAGCAGATTTCCACGAAGGTGGAAACAACCTCCATTTCTCATGCTCTGGTGAGGATACTGCAACCTTCTGTGTACTTCTTGTGAATTTCACTGGGTTGGTTACAGCAACAACTACGAAGAAATGAGAGCACAAGCCACACACAAAATTACCTCCGAATTCATGAGCCACAAGTCAGTAAGAATCTATTCTAGAGTGATTCAAATGAAGATCCCAAGAGATGTTGGCAAAAGAAATTGTGCATTTGGAGAGGCCTGAAACTCTGTGGGGCCTAGAAAGGGGCTTACAACCTTACCTGTCCAAGTGTTCAAGGAAAGCAAAGGCCAATAAGGGTAGATTCAGGGTGGAACCAGCAAGAAATTGCAGCTGAGTTAAGAGTGACCAGTTTAGCTAGGCTTGGTGGATTGGAGATCATAAACATAACTAGATCATGTTCAAGTCAGATTCTCTCTGAAGGTAAGCAAAGAGGACACTCTTTCTACTCTAGTTTTGCCTACCTGTATCTCTCCATTGATTGATCCATTGATTTCCATAAGGAACAGTTCCAGCCCCCTCCCCCAACTCCTGCAAGATACCAAAATCAGGATGCTCAAGTGAAAGTGAAAGTCAGTCAGTCATGCCCAACTCTTTGTGACCCCATGGACTATACACAGTGGCTTCCCTGGTGGCTCAGAGGTTAAAGCGTCTGCCTCCAATGCGGGAGAGAGTCCATGGAATTCTCCAGGCCAGAATACTGGAGTGGGTAGCGTTTCCCTTCTCCAAGGGATCTTCCCAACCTAGGGATCAAACCCACATCTCCTGTATTGCAGGCAGATTCTTTAACAACTGAGCCACAAGGGGAGCCCAGGAATACTGGACTGGGTAGCCTATCCCTTCTCCAGAGGATCTTCCCAATCTAGGAATTGAACCGGGGTCTACTGCATTGCAGGCAGATTCTTTACCAAGCGAGCTATGAAGGAAGCCTTGGATGCTCAAGTCCCTTATATAAAATAGTATAGCATTTACCCATATGTTCACATTCTATGATTTATTTTAAATCATCTCTAAATTACTTGTGATACCTAATACATTGTAAGTATATGTAAATAATTGTAAATACAATGCAAATGCTATGTAAATAGTTGCCAGCACAAGAGAAATTCATATTTTGCTTTTGGAAACTTTCTGGAATATTTAAGAAGTATTTTCAGTGGTTGTTTGAGTCTGTGAGTACAGAACCTACAGATACAGAGGGCTGACTATACATCCTTTAAGTCCTTACATTTTTTTTAGCTTTATTTCACTCATGAAAATTGGGTATCTTGCTATCAATAACCTACTTTAAAGAAAGGAAGATACAAGATAAAGCACTATAAACCTTAGCCATTGACAGTGTACCCTAAATCCTTGGAGTGCTGCAGCAGAAATAAGGGGAAAACTGAGCTGAGATGTCGTTTATTGTTAACCTTTTTTCTTTTTGTCTTTTCCACCCTAACGTCATCCTAACCACTAAAACTCATGTATTTTTAATTCCATTCATCCAAACCCTTTTTTTTTCTAACCACTAAAACTCATGTATTTTTAATTCCATTCATCCAAACCCTTTTTCTGCATCTCCACATCTCAGAAATGACAAATGTATTTGCATTGTCAATTTTCTTTTGTGTGTGTGTGTGTATTTAGACTGTTTTCTCTTAATTCTTAGAAATTACTATTTTTCAGAACTTAAAAGAAAAACTTGTCCCAACATGTGTCCAAATCCACCAAAGCATAAAAGAGTTGAACATAAAATACTTTCAAACAACTAGAAGGCATTATTACATCACTCCCAGTAACTACTTGCGATTCATGGATACATTTGCCCACATTTTGAAGTCCCGAGAGAAGGAAATGCAAAAGAAGAGGTAAGACTTTGAGACCAAGTCAGATATACGTATACTATATTTGTGCTCTTATTTGTAAAAAGGGATACAGATGCAAGTGAACCCCAATCCACCTTTTCATTGGAGGGAAAAGAGCAAAAGCTACAGAAGCTCTTAAAAGAGATATGTGTCTATGTCCCCTGTGGTCTTTCACAGGCTACCCCTGTAAAGGCAAGGCTGACAGATTCTGCCAGTGAAGAAACAACAGACTATTAGAGTTAGACGTGGACAATGGAAACAAGAGTAACCAGCATTGCCATTCCCAATGTCCCTTATCCCGTGAAATGAAAGTGAAAGTCACTCAATCGTGTCCAGCTCTTTGGGACCCCATGGACTGCAGCCCACCAGGCTCCTCTGTCCATGGGATTCTCCAGGCAAGAGTACTGGAGTGGGTTGCCTTTTCCTTCTCCAGGGAATCTTCCAAACTTCAACACTGATAGTGGAATGCCCTGATGCTGAGAAGTCCATAGCATGCTGCAGCTCAGCAGTTTTAGAAACTTCAGCTGGACCTGGGAAGGTGGGGGAGGAAACCTGAGGTAGAAAGTCTCATATCTAATCAGAACTCTAGAGTCGTTGAGAAACAATCTCATGACAGCCTCCCAGAAGATAAAGACAGTGGGAAATGGTCTTATAGCATCTGCTCACAAGCATTCCATGCTCTCATGTTCCAGAAGGATCACAGACTTATCTCAGTTGTAGTTGAACCTTCGCCTGTGTGACCTATGTGAAGGCATGTAAGGTTGCCAGAGTACCACGTGAAGGCATTCCTTTACAGCTCTATCCTCCAACCTGTCATTTATCCAGCTGAAAAAGAACAGCCCACTCTATCAGATACCCCAGTTAAGTGCACTGATAGGGACTTAGACCAAATCCATTCTTGAACAGCATTGGGTGAGAACAGCCATGATGACTGCCACTGGGAGGACAGACCACAGACAGATTTCGTATCTTGAGTCAAGCCAGTTAAAATTGTTATTGATCCAAATGCGTCAGTAATTGGCAGTCGCCCATACTCTGCCTTTACTGGTCAGCTGGAAGCCCAGGGCAATGAAAATTTTCACCACCACTCATGCTTGAGAGTTTAAACTAGTTTGTATATGGCACAAGAGTATAGACCTGACATTTACAGAAGCAGTAGCAACCTCAGCAGCAACATTTTATTCACATGGTATCAGAATCTCATTTATTTTTTGTCAACAACTTTCAACATTCAACATCAGTTGTACAGCAGTTGCTACAGTCTGTGAAAACAGTCTTATTAGTTCAAAATGTTAGTCTTGTTCCATTGTTTTATATAAAAGCCATTCACTCCTCTGAGTTAGCAGCTCCTAAAATGTTTCTGAAAGTCCATGGATTAAGCCTTTTTTTAATTAGTGATTAAACTGAGTATGATGGCCACAAGCTGAGTAAATTGGCCCGATGCCCTATAGACAAGAGCTATAAAGAATTGATGGAACTTCCTTCTACCTCCGACCTCCAGGTTTCTAAGCTGTCCCCTTCTTACCATCCAGGGTTGTTGCTCTCCATTCACAGTCGTGATTGGTATGACCAATATCTGTCACAATCACTTCATCCACTTCCCAGTCTTCCCCATGTCTTACCCACATTGTACATCCCTAAGTTACTCAATAGTTTCTTCCTTATGTACCTTTAACTATCCTAGAACATCTCCTTAACCCCCTGATGTGTAATGAAGATTACCATAAGTTATCACCTTCTGTGCACGATCATTATCATCAATATCCATCAGTGCTTATATCCATCAAGTATAGCTAGGTGGTAAAAAGAAGCACCAGGTTATAAGGCCAAATGTCATAGCTTTTCTTTACTTCTTACAAATCCAGTAAGAAGCTTCCCAGAGATAGATATGGGACCAAAAAAAAAGGGAAGGGAAGAGTTAATTATGTGCTTTGGGTCTCTTACAGCCAGCCCACACTTCTTCTCCACCTCCAAAACATTTAGCATCTTGTTTCAGTGGGAGATATCCTTTTGGGAAATAATCACTTTTAAAACCAAAATTACCTGTCACAAGTGTGTGCTTCATTGGGAGCTTAGTTTCAGTTGTCTATGTTTCTTTAGTTTTTCCTTTGAGTCCATTTTATTTTTAATATCACCTGTTTCTAGGGGGTCATATGTTTACAAATTAAATGCTAAGTGCAATGTCTGATGTACACAACAAATAATAACTCTTTAAATAGGTAAATAGTATAAAGAGACTTACTTTAGGAAGATCACTCTGTCATGGAGAATAAATTGTACAGAGACAAAAATAAAAATGAAGAAGACTTAAAAGCTAATGTAGTAATCCACATGAGACTTTTGAGGACCTATCCTAGAGCTAGATAAAAGAATAAAATATCAAAAATATTTGTGTAATTCACAATTTAAAGGGTATGGGTGATGATGTTCTCATAGATTATGAAAGCCCAAGAAATAGAAACCATATACTCAATTTTTAGAAAATGCTCTATGGAACTTATTCCCTGTCTTAGAACTAAAATTTTGTTGACCAATAGCTTTGCAGTCTTCTTATTTAAATTTTTCAATTTATTTTATTCCATACAAATGTATATTTTCAGTTTTTTATTCCGGTGAATAGATAAATGAAAAATTTTCAAACTTATTGTTTCTTATTTAAAAAGAAAATTTGTTTGGGACATTATTAGATTCACAGGAAGTTACAAAAATAGTACAGAAAGGTCCAAAGTACTTTTTACTCAGTTTCTCTCAGTGCTCACATTTTACTTCACTGTAGTGCAACATCAAAACCAGGAAACTGTCATTGGCACAATGTGTGTTTATAGTTCTATACCATTCAGCTTTGTCATTTGTAGCGATTTGTATAACCACAACAGCAGTCAAGATATAGAGCCAGTTCCTTAGCACAAAGGTTCCCCCTACTGCTGCCCTGTCTACAGTCACTTCCACTCTTTTCCTCCTCCTGTTCCAAGTATCTTGCAACTGCAAATCTCTTGTGCATTTCTCCATTTTTCTTCTTCACATACAGAGAGTGACAGTGATTTCACTCAACATAATGCCCCTGGGATCTAAGCTATTGCATGCATCATGAGTTTATTTCATTTTATTGCTAAAGTTATAGTCCATATGGGTGTACCACAGTTTGTCTAACCATTGAAGGAATTTGGGCTTATTCTAATTTGGAGTTATTATGAATATATCTCTGTATAGGTTTCTGGGCAGATATAAATTTCTGTTTCTCTAGGATAGGTGACAAGAGTATGACGTTAGGTCATCTAACCTATGAAGAAAATATCAAATTGTTACTGAAAATGCCTGTACTATTTTTTGTAGTTTTATAAAGTATATATGGGAGATTCAGTTTCTCTGCATCCTTGAGAGCATTTAGTATTGTCACTATTTTCTACATTGACTTTTAATAAATATGTAATTATATGACATTGTGATCTTAATTTACACCTTAATGGTTAGTGATGCTGAATATCTTTTCATGCCCTTGTTTGCCATCCATATATCCTTTTCAGTTTAATGTGTCTTCATATCTTTTTCACATTTTCTAAATTGTTCAAATTTTTCATTGTTAGTTTGAGAATTCTTTATATATTCTAAAATAAGTCCTTTGTCAGATATGTGGATTACAAATACCCTATTCCAGTTGGTAGCTTGTATTTTCATTCTCCCTTTCACAGAGAAAAGGCTTCTAATTTTTGATCAAGCCCAATTTATGATTTTTTTTTCTTTTATAAATTATGCTTCTCCTGTCTAAGAACTCTTCACCAAGCCCTAGATCCTGATCACTTTTTCCTATATTTTCTTCTAAAAGCAGTATAGTTTTACATTTAATTCTATGGTCCATTTCAAGTTAATTTTTGCATAAACATAAGTTGTAAGGTTTAGGCTACAGTTCATCTGATGTAACTGATGCCCAGCACCATTCGTTGAAAAACCTTTTCTTCCTCTGTTGCTTTTGCACCTTTGTCAAAACTGAGTTAGGTGCCTTGTGTGGGTTTACCTTTGTCTTCTCTATCTGTTTCATCAATCGTCATATCTGTCTCTCTGCCAATACCACATAATCTTGATTACTGTCGCTATGTAATCAGTCTTACAATCAGGTAGAATAATTCCACCCACGTTATTCTTTTTTTTCAAAATTATTTTAATTACCTTAGTTCATTTGCCTTTCCATATAAATTTGAGAATAAGTACATCTATACATAAAAATTTTTTTTTACTGAGATTCTGACAGGAAACCTATATCATTTTGGGGAGAATGGGCATCTTTACTATGTGGTCTTCTAGTCCATGATTACAGTGAATCTTGCTTGGCTATTATTTTGTTATATTTACACTTTCTTAACTGATGCAAAGAGCCAACTCATAGGAAAGACCCTGATGCTGGGAAAGATTGAGGGCATGAGAGAAAAGGGAATGACAAGATGAGATGTTTGGGTCATTGACTCAATGGACATGAATTTGAACAAACTCCAGGAGATAGTGAAGGACAGAGAAGCCTGGTGTGCTGCAGTCCGTGGGGTCGCAGAGAGTTGGAGATTACTGAGCAACTGAACAACAAAATGCTTTCTTAATACTTTCTTTCCCTTCAGGGAACGTTTCCATATGGGCCTATCCAAGATCCTGGAAACAACTGCTCTAGTTACAGATATGCAAGAGGAACTCTTGATCCTTGGCCCTCAAATAGAACAAAAAACAAAGGTGTGTTTGGTTTGGGATCTCTTTTAAAACTTTTATGGTTTAACATGGAATGGTGTTTGAAAGCAGAAGCTGATACTTGACAAACATGGGTTCGAACTTCAGCTTTATTACCATGAAGCTGTGCAACCTCTCTTAGTCTTAGTTTCCTTATCTGTAACATGAGGGAAGCAGTAACAACAACAATAGCAAAGTAGTAACATCATTGTATTTTTGAATTTATTTTTATTGGAATATAACTGGTTTATAATATTGTGTTAGTTTCTGCTATACAACCACATGATGCAGCCATATGTGTATGTATATACCCTCCCTCGTGGACCTCCCTCACACCCAGCCCCCATTCCAAGGCTCTAGGTCATCACAGCACCAAGCTGAGCTCCCCGTGCTATGCAGCAGCTTCCCACTGACTATTCTGTACACGGAAGTGTATGTATGTCACTGCTACTCTTTCAGCTCGTCCCACCCTCTCCTTCCTGCCCTGTGCCCACAAGTCCTTTCTCTACATCTGTGCAAATTGCCATATGACCCAGAAGTTCCACTCCTGGACATATACCCTGAGAAAACAGTAACTCAAAAAGACTCATGTACCCCAGTGTTCACTGCAACACTATTTACAATAGGACATGGAAGCATTGTAGATGTCCATCGACAGATGACTGGATAAAAAAAGATGTGGTACCTATATGTAATGGCATATTACTCAGCCATTATTGTATTTTAATAATACAGTCATTCAGTTGTGTCTGACTCTTCGTGACCCCATGGACCGTAGAGCACCAGACTCCTCTGTCCATGGAATTTTCCAGGCAAGAATACTGGAGTGGGTTGCCACTTCTTCCTCCAGGGGGTTTTCCTTCCCCAGGGATCGAGTCCACATCTCCTGCATTGGCAGGTGCATTCTTTAATACTGAGCCACTTGGGAAGCCAATAATAAGTATTTAGCTAATTATAAAAGAAATAGAAAACTCTGCAATTATTAGTTAAATACATCTGAAATGCTCTGTGGTAACTTGCAGTTGGCCTAGTATTCTAAAACTCATTACTCATCATCAATCTTTATGTGTATGAAATTGTATGAAATTATATTTGTATGAAATTATATTTGTTGTAATCTTTTTTATTAGTCTATTAAACAAATATATTTTGAGGTGATTTTGACAAATTCTGTAAGAATGAAATAAGCTATTTGATTTATCTTTTTAAAAAGATATCATGTCTCTTAAAACTTATTTTAAGAAGGGTTGTTTGGTTGATTAGGAGAAAGAAATCCTAATGGAAAAACTACAGAAAGATTCCCAAGTGGTTGAGAAAGTTCAGATGCTTGTTAAACAGGATGAAGATATCATGGAAGAAGAAGTAAGAATCGTAGAAGAGTATGCTCAGGTAAAATTAAAATATAATCAATGAAAGTCACTTAGAGATTTGCAAAATTGTTTCCTACCCCCAAAATTTTAAAGTCAGGCTAACTGCTCGTAAATATACAGTGTTCCAACTTTGCCTGTTTTTCATTTTTTTCCCAGAAAATATTTATATTAATACCTACTACATGCAACGTACTATTAAGTGAAGTGCAAAGACAGAGGGTCCCTTAGGAAAATAGATAGTCTGGTGCTTCTAGTTACAATGAATAAAACTCATTCAGCCCATATCAGAAATCCATGTGGTCTCCAAGAGGATCATCTGAAGGATGGTCGGGTTGTTGCAGTGGTCTCCTCATTTCCTCAATACTCAGCAGGAAGCCCTGCAGTTTATTTGTGTCCAAGTGAGGGGATTTACCGATTATGTTATCCACCTTGGAGGTGGGAGCGGGGTTCAGGATGGGGAACACATGTATACCCGTGGCGGATTCATGTTGATGTATGGCAAAACCAATACAATATTGTAAAGTAATTAGTCTACAATTAAAATAAATAAATTTATACTAAAAAAAATTTAAAAAATATGGACAGGTAGCTTGAAAAGGTTTCTCAGAGAAACCTTGGCTTGAAAATAATGCTAACACTGGAAATACAAGTGAACAATGAGAAGGCGGCAGGCTGATACTTCTCATATCTCTGGTATGAACGATTTATTCTTCAGCCATGGTTTTAATGATGATATAATCAGATCTAACAAGGAGCCAAGCAAAATATTTTGAAATTATCAAAAAGGCTATTAAAATATCTATTCACATTCACTATTGTTTATAATAAACCTTGCTTAAATATTTATTTTGATACTTTGAGATATTAGCTAATGATAGTAGCTTTTGTATTTAACATAAATAAATAATTCCCCCAAATGAGGTTTTAGCTAATATATATATATATATAT
>SJYV01019221.1:222279-302447 GCA_006410875.1 Neotragus pygmaeus
TTTTTTTTTTTTTTTTTTTTTTTGATGGGGTTGCTCCATGAAAAACCTTTGCACACGGAAAATGTGAAATTCCACTCTCTGCCTTCTCTGACTACGGGTGGCCATTGATCAGACCAGGGTTGAACATTTGGTAATCTGCTACACCAGACTGGTTCCTATTGGAATTCTGACTGGAGGGAACAGAGGGAAAGTGACCAGTCTAAAAAGACAGAATTATTCAGACAATGAGAGAAGTTACACAAACCAAATAAACAGTCCCTAGAGCTGCTTTGTTTTCTGAAGATGATCTGATAAGAATTAAAAATTATAAAATAAGGCACCTTTGACATATATCTGTACAAGGAATCTGTAATTTCTCACTTCTTTTATGAGACATTTTAAAACATCTTTCCAAATTATGATAATTATTACCTAAAAGTCCATGAATCCTGATTAATTCTTATTGAACAACTCTCATCAAAAAAAGGGGGGGCAGATGTACAGTAGGTTTAGAATAATGTACATTGCATTATCAAGTATATTCATGGAAGAATGAACTTCCATTTTGAGTAGGTGTCAATGAGAATCTACCATCTACTTACAATTTTACTCATCTTAATAAGTGGAAGGATTTTCTACAGACAAGATTCTGATGCTGGGCACTATAAGTACAAGTTATATCATGGTATGACCTCTGGCCCTTCACCTTAGTGTCACATCACCAGGAAAGTTGGAACAGCAGACAACAGAAGCATTTCTAAAAGTCATTAGTATTTGTAATAGCATGTAATAACTTAATTATACAGAGAAGTGACTCTAAGCAACATAAATATAATCCCCAAATCAGCTTGTTAGCGAAATCCCAAAAATATCCATAGTCATTCCAGCACCATCTTTCATGATAGAATACCCAACAAAGAGTCATTCAAAAGGGTAAAGAGAAATTGATCTATCTGATCGCAAATAGAATGTCCTACTTTTGCATGTCTTACAAAAATATATGACCCTGCACACATATTGGCAAAATTCCTTCCAGGAACTTGAAAGGGGATCTGTGCAGCTGAGGGGTTTTAAGCTTCATTAGCTTTACAGTAATCTGTCTTTAAGTGACATGTTCAGTCACTTAGCTGTGTCCAGCTCTTTGCAACCCACGGCCTGTAGCCCGCCAGGCTCCTCTGTCCATGGACTTCTCCAGGCAAGAATACTGGAGTGGGTTACCATTTCCTCTTCTAGGGGATCTTTCTGACTCAAGGATCAAACCAGTGTCTCCTGCATTGGCAGATGGATTCTTTAGAATTCCATCTTTAAGTGGATCAGTCTCAAAAGGGCAATGTTAAAATTACACTAAGTCTAACACAGAAGGCAGAAAACACTCAGTGTTTTCACTTCTCACAGATAACGTCTCATCAGAGATTGCAAAATACACTAATTTAGGACGGTAACACATGTTTCTAACAGTGCAAGCACGTGTGTACATCCCTTAGTTATACAGAAGCACAACTTAAGGGCATTGTAAAAATGTCGAATTACATTTTCCAACTTAAAAATATAAAAATTTTAAGTATGCAACTATATTCATTCGTATGTATTTAGGGACTTATAACTTTATTGCAGAAAGCTGACAATGAATTAAAAAGTGTACTGCCAGCTCTCGAGAAGGCAACTGTGGCTCTACATGCCCTGGATAAAGCTGATGTTTCTGAATTAAGGTAAGTAATTTACTGAAGTCTCTTTTGAGTTGCAAGAACTCAAAATAAAACAAAAATGCATGGGAAAAGTTATGTCTATATCCCACTTTTAGAATAAGCCATTTTATCTCTCATGGGCTCTGGTACCAAGCTTTCTGGGTTGGAATTCTGGCATTGCTGCTTTCTAGTATACAGCCTTTCTGTGTTTCAACTTCCCTTCTATGCAACTGGGGTAATAATAAATGCTGAAAGGATTGGGTGAGTTGAAACATGTAAAATGTTTAGAATAGTCTGGCATAAGGCAAGTGCTCAAAAAAGATTAATGCTAACTGGTTTCCTCTGATTAAGCAGGCCTTTTCCCCTGCCCTTGTACTAAAGCTAAAGAAAACTAACTTAATGCTTGAATTCCTTGCATATGCCTTGTTGTTGGTTTTTTTTTTTTTTTTGGTTTGTTTTTTAAACATTATCCCTTGTGATGCTGTTAATGTACATTTCACTTCACTTCAAAATGCCAGACAAATTAAATGCCTTATGATATGATCTTCATTGCTATTCTTAGGACATGCAGCAGAGACACAGTTTGGTCCATTCTCTTTCCCACCTGCTGTTTCCACAACTAAAGGGACTTAGCACGCACAAACACATGTCAGCTGATTCGGACGTAGCTAAGAGGCAACTTCTGATGTTCCAAGAATTACATCATTAATAACTTATGAGACAGATTCCCATCTACCCTCCCTCCCTCAACTCTATATTACCTGTGATCTTTATAGTAGGAATTTTAGATCAGGTTGAAGAATAATCAGAGGATGTGTTTAAAGGGAGTCGCACCTTACAGCACCCTTCAAATAACAGGAATAGGGTTGACTCTCAACTACCCCCGCCCCCCAACACACACACATATAGTGTTTCTGTCAAGTGGCTATCAGTAAACCAATCCTGGGATGAAAGAGGAGAGGTCCTTCTTTTAAAGAACTCTGCAGCAAATACGTTTGTAATGAAAATAATTAACATCTAACTTGTATGTTCTACATGAAGTGAAGTGAGGGGAAGTCGCTCAGTCGTGTCTGACTCTTTGCGACCCCGTGGACTGTAGCCTATCAGGCTCTTCCATCCATGGGATTCTCCAGGCAAGAATACTGGAGTGGGTTGCCATTTCCTTCTCCAGGAGATCTTTCCAACCCAGGGATCGAACCCGGGTCTCCTGCATTGAAGGCAGATGCTTTAACCTCTGAGCCACCAAATTCCTCCATGTTCTACATAGTTAATTAAGTATTATTCATTTCATCTTTCTAAAGCAAAGATACCCACGTACTAAAGATACTCAGATTTTTTAAGATATCCAATAGTGAAATAGCTATATATTGGCGAATAGTTCTTCTTACCAAAATACTTGTTAAAAATCTGTGTGTACTATCTTTTGAGATAGTTTACAGGGTATCTTTGATTTCAGTTATGAAGTTGATTAGCTTTTAAATATTTATTACAGAGTATATACACGGCCTCCTTACCTTGTACTGACTGTCATGAATGCAGTTTGTATTCTTCTGCAAAAGAAACCTAACTGGACTACAGCAAAGTTACTTCTTTCAGAAACTGGTTTCCTAAAAAAATTGATTAACATTGACAAGGACAGCATACCTGAGAAGGTAAAAGTTCATCTCTAACTAATGCATAATTGATACATTCCATACTTATAATCTGCAAGTCAAATGGAAGTATTAACACTGGAGGCTTGCATTAGAAGACAATGGTGAGGGTAAAAGATCAGAGAGCAAGCTGTATATGCAACTGTAAATGGTTTTCTGGAAGTGACAAGGTAAAGCAATATGTCACCAAAATTAGAAAAATGTCGTGTCTCAGGATCTCTGTATATAATGAAAATAGGAGAGGTCAATAGTGAGGGAAATTTTTTTCTGGACGGATTGTATAACCTTATGAAAGTATAAGGTGTGGATAAAGGTGTCTGAGATTTTTTAATTGATATATAATTGATATACAACATTATATTAGTTTTAGGTATACAGCACACTGATTTGATATTTGTATACATTGCAAAATAATCACCACAGAAAGTCTAGTTAATATCCATCACCACACATAGTTACAAACATTTTTTCATGTGATGAGAACTTTCAAGATTCACTCTCTTAGAAACTTTTAGATATACAGCATTAGTAATACAGCCACCATGCTGTACATTATATCCCCAGGACTTATTTATTTTATAACTAGAAGTTTGTACCTTTTGACCACCTCCACCCAATTTCACCATCCCTAGCTCCCCACTCCTGCAATCACCAATCTGCTTTCTGTACCTATGAGTTCATTTCGGTTTTTGTTTTCTTTTTTTTTTAGGTTCTGTACACACATGAGAACATATGATCTCTATCTTTCTCTGTCTGACTTATTTCACTCAGGATAGTGCTCTCAAGACCCATTCTAGTTATAAAAAATGAAAGAATTTCCTTCTTTTTATGGCTGAGTAATAGTCCATTGTGTGTGTATTTTTTTCCCCATTTTCATTATGCATTCACCATCCATTAATGGGCCCTTCAGCTGCTTCCATGTCTCTGCTATTGTAAATAATGCTGCAGTTAAAATGAGGGTAAATATATCCTTCTGAGTTAGTGTTTTTGTTTCCTTCAGATAAATACCCAGAAGTTAACTTGCTAGATCTTTTGGCACTTCTATTTTAATTGTTGAGGACCTCTTACTGTTTTCTATAGTGATTCGTGAATTTACATTTCTACTAACAGAGCACAAGTATTCCACTTTCTCGCCCACGGTTGTTATTCACGGTCTTTTGATAATAACCATTTGTAGCTGTTTGTATTTCCCTGATTTAATGATATTAAACACCTTTGTATATACCTGTTACCTATCTGTATGTCTCCTTTGGAAAAACGTGTATTCAGATCCTTTGCCCATTTTTAGTCAGATTGGTGTTTTTGCTGTTGGCTTAGATGAATTCTTTATTTGGGATAGGTGTGAGTGTGTGCCCCTACTTAGTCGTTCAATCATGTCCAACTCTTTGCGAGTCTATGGACTGGAGCCCACCAGGCTCGTCTGTCCATGGAGTTTTCCAGGCAAGAACACTGGAGTAAGTTGCCATTTCCTACTCCAGAGGATTTTCTCAGGGATCACACCTGAGTGAGTGAGTGAAGTCGCTCAGTCGTGTCCAAACTCTTTGCTTCCCTGTGTACTGTAAGCCTACCAGGCTCCTCAGTCCATGGAGTTTTCCAGGCAAGAGTACTGGAGTGGGTTGCCATTTCCTGCTCCAGGGGATCTTCCCGACGCAGGGATTGAACCCGGCTCCGGCACTGCGCACAGACGCTTTCCGTCTGAGCCACCAGGGCAGCCCCCGACCTTCGGAGAGCCAATTGCTAGAGTCACTGCTTTTTCAACCTAAGTGGAAAAGCTCTGGCCCCAAGGCCGGCAGACGAGTTCTGTGGATGGCCCACACTGGTCCCAGGGAAAACCAGGAGCTTCGTGGCAAATGGGAGAGGGAGGTCCCGCTGAGGCAAGGAGCCGGCCGGGCCCCGAGGTGAGAGCTGGCGGGGAAGGAAGGAAGGAGGCCCGGCGCCCCCGGGCCGAGCTCGGGCGTGGCTCCCGGTCTTCGGCTGCACAGGCGGACTTGGGGCACCAGCCAGATGCCTGGAAAGCGACAGCAGCCTCGGGAGTGAAATGGCCCTAACTAGGAAGTGCAGAGCTGAGGGCGACCACTCCCAGCCCCGCCGCCAGGGTGCACACCCGGGGCTCAGGCGAGTCCCAGGACAGACACACGCGGAGGGGGCGCGGCGGGCAGGACGGGCCCCACACCCTGCGCGGTGCCACCAGGCCTCTTCTGCTTCTTCCTTCACGGAGGGCAGCGTTGCCACCGCACGTCCAGGCCTCCAGATGGCGATTCCAGGCAGGCGGATTCTTTACCACTGCACCACGTGGGAAGCCCCATTTATTTTGAATGTTAACCTCTTATCACATATATGGTTTGCAAATATTTTCTCCCGTTTTCTAGATTGCCTTTTATTTTCATTGATGGTTTTCTTTGCTGTGCAACTTTCTAATTTGAGATAATCACACTTACTTATTTTTGCTATTATTGCCTTGCTCTTGGTGTCAAATCCAAAATCATTACCAAGATCAATGTCAAGTAGCTTACAGCCTGTGTTTTCTTCCAGAAGTTTTATGATTTGGGGTCTCATGTTCAAGTCGTTAATTAATTTTGAGTTAATTTCTGCATGGTGTAAGATAGTGGGGTTCTTTTGCATGTAGCTGTTCAGTTTTCCCAACTCCACTTGTTAAAGAGACTGTCCTTTCACCTATTGTATATTTTTGGCTCCTTTATTTAAATTAATAGACCATATACACTTGTGTTCATTTCTGGGCTCCCTATTCTGTTCCATTGATCTCTGTGTCTGTTTTTATGCCAATATAACATTGTTTTGTTTACCACAGTTCTGTAATATACACGGAAAACAGAAATCAAAATGCCTCCCTTTTTGTTTTTTCTCAAGGTTCCTTAGTCTATTCAGGGTCTTTTATGGTTCCATACAAATTTTAGGATTGTTTATTCTATTTCTGTGAAAAATGCCATTGGGATTTTGGTAAGTATTGTTTTGAATCTGTAGATTGCTTTGGGTAGTAAGACCATTTTAACAATATTAATTTTTTCAACCTATAAGCACAAACGATCTCTTCATTTATTGTGTCTTCTTTAATTTCCTTCATCAATGTCTTTAGTTTTCGGTATCAGATGTTTCACTTCTTTAGTTAAATGTATTTTTAGATATTTTATTCTTTTTGATGCAGTTGTAAAAATTTCTCTTTATGAGAGTTTATTGTTTGTGTATAGAATTGCAACTGATTTTTACATACTAATTTTGTCTACTGCAACTTTATGGAATTAGTTCTAACACTTTTTTGGTAGAAGTTTTAGGGTATTCTACATTTAGTATTATGTCATCTGGAAATAGTGACAGTTTTATGTCTTCTTTTTCAATTTAGGTACCTTTTTTTTTGGCTACTCGCTATGGCTAGAACTTCCAACACTGTGTTGAATAGAAGTGGCAGCCCTATCTTGTTTCTCATCTTATATAAACAAATTTCAGTTCTTCCTCATGGCTTTGTCACATATGACCTTTATTATGTTGAGCTATATTCCTTCTAAAGACAATTTGTTGAGAATCTTTCTCATAAATCAAAATTGAATTTTGTCAAATGCTTCTTCTGCATCCATTGAGATGATCATATGATTTTTACCCTTCATTTTGTTAATATGGTGTACCACATTGATTGATTCGTGGATGCTGAAGCATCCTTGAATCCATCCCTGGAATAAACCGGCTTGATTATGGTTTAGGATCCTTTTAATATATTGTTCAATTCAACTTGCTTATATTTTTGTGGATTTTTGTGTCTATGTTCATCAGAGATGATTTTCTTTTCTTGTAGTATCCTGTCTGGTTTTAGTATCAAGGTAATGCTAGCCTGATTTAAAAAACAAAAATGAGTTTGAAAGTCTTCCCTCTTCTTCTGTTTTTTGGAAGAATTTGAGAAGGATTGGTATCATCTCTTCTGTATATGTTTGGTAGAATTCACCAGTGAAACCAACATTTTCATTTCTGATTTTACTGATTTGCGTGTTCTTTATTTTTTTTCTTAGTGAGTCTAGCTACAGATTTTTCAAGTTTTTTTATCTTTAAAAAAAGAAAAACAGCTTTTAATCCTATTGAGTTTTTTCTGTTGATTTTTTAATAACCATTTATTTCTGCACTGATCTTTCCTTCCTTCTATCAACTTTGTGCTTCATTTGTTCTTCTTTTTGTCATTCCAAGATGTGTGTTAAATTTAGAAGCATACCCCTCAGACTGAAGTTTTGATATAAGCAAATAGCCTCTTTCACTGGAAACCTTGGCACTTTCAGTCAGTCCTCTGTGTTGGGTCCTGGGATGGGTAAGTCCCCATGGACCTTTTAAGGAGTGTTTCTCAGATTGCTATAACCTTTTGAGTCTCGTGGATATAACCCTGTTGGCTTTTAAAGCTATATGTATTGTGGAATCTTTTTTCTCAGGTGCAGGTCCTGAAGTTGGGTTGTCAGATGTGGGTTTCGCACCCTTCAATTCTCAGGGAGAAGCTCAGGGTTGTGAGTTCCCTGCCAACTGTGAGACACCACACCATGGCGAGGTTGTGTCTCAGCCTCTCCTATCTGTTACATTGTGGGGTCTTCTCTCTTTCATCCCAGAATAGGAGTCACTCAGGTAGTTTTTGGCTTTCTTCCAGAGATTATTGCTCCCTACCTGTAGGTGGCGCTGGTGGTAAAGAACCCAGGTGCCAGTGCAGGAGACATAAGAGACCTGGGTTCTATCCCTAGATCAGGAAGATCTCCTGGAGGAGGGCATGGCAACCCACACCAGTATTCTTGCCTAGAGAATTCCATGGACAGAGGAACCTGGCAGGCTACAGTCCTTAGGGTCACCCAGAGTCAGAAACGACTGAAGTGACAAGCAACTTAGCATGCATGCGTGTATAGCTATAGATTCAGTGTGGCCATGAGAGGGAGGGAGTTCAGAATCCTCCTATGTCACTACCTTGAACCAGATCTCTGAGATTTTTTTTCATTTATGTAACAAATGTTCATATAACAACATGTACCAAACACTGTTCTGAGTACTTTACAAATACTGATTTATGTGTGAGAAGATAAGGATTAGAGCACAGAAAAAAATTTTTAATAAGATAGTCTGGACACCTAGTAAATGGTTTCACTGGAGCAGATTTAATTCTGAAGAATGTAGGCTTACTGTAGGACTGCAAGAAGGATGAGAGGACCAAAGTCTTGAGCAAGCAGTGGAGTTCAGGGCACCAATAGAGTGGGAGGCCATGTAGAGCCCTTACCCAGAGAACTACTTGATCCATACCTTGATTTCAAATTTCCAGTCTCCAGAACTGTGAGAGAATAAATTGCTATTGTTTTAAGTCACCCAGTTTGTGGTGATTTGTTACAATGGCAACAAGAAACTAATACAGATTTTGGTTCCACTTGGTGATTGCTGCTGCAACAATATTACCTAAAAATATAGAAGTAGCTTTGGATGTGTAGATGCTGGAATAATTTCTGTACAGAGACATTACATAGAAGCCAAGCTGAGAGCCAAGTTCATGGACAAACTGAAAGGTTTATATATATATATATATGAATGGCACCGTCACAGCTGAAGGTGTGAATACTCATTAATTAATTCAATAAATATTTATGGATTATTTTCCATGTAAAAGACATTGTGAGACATTACAATAGTTTATAAAACCCACTTATTGATGTTATGAAGCTTACATTGTAATGGGGGAAACAGACATTAAATAGCTAACATAATTAATTAATTAAAGTAATAATCTGTGCTATTAGGAAGTATAGAGTATCACCTGAACAAGGTGAATTTTTTTTAGCAGAATATGTGTTGCTACCCATACCACTCACGAATTAATGCAACAACTCTTCACTCTCTGAAGCATTCTTAGCAAAAATGATTCCCTATGGTTATGCTTCGCAGAAGGCAATGGCATCCCACTCCAGTACTCTTGCCTGAAAACTCCCATGGATGGAGGAGCCTGGTAGGCTNATATATATATATATATAGTAGCTAACATCATCAAACACTATGGAAGCTTTTCCAAAACACATATGCATGGGTCCTTTCCTAGAACACACAGTCTCAAGTGGGGAAGCTAGGGATGTTTTTCACCTAAATGTTATCAGCCAAGATTGGGCACCATTGTTCTAAAAATGCCTTAAGTCATGGCCACATACTGACATTTCTGGCTATTTGTTAGTACTCTGCCATCAATTTGTGCATGTCAACAACAAGAAGGAGTTACAAAAATACTGAGTCTAAACCTCCAGAAAGGCCTGGGGAAGGGGACAAACAGGTAATGATCTTACCGGGGGGCAACATCTAAGGTGTTGATGATGAATCCAGAATCACACAGGTTACTGGTCCCAGGAATAAGTATCAGCAAAATAATGGTTGTTGTGTAACTGGAAGCCACAAAAGGGAGGGCCACAGCACATAGTGATGGAAGGAGGAGCCCTGAGCAATGGGGACACACTGTCAGGAACCTCTGACCATGTGTGGAAAAGGGATTTGTTAACTGAGTTTTGCTTAGACTTACCTAAGGATGAAAAGAGTTTTCGGACAGTGATTAATCTAAGAAGATTCCTGGACAGGAGGAAATCTGCCAACTGACCTCCAAGAATTGTACAACTTGAAGCAGCAACAAAAGGCAGAGAGGACAGAACCCCACTCTGAAGGAAGGAAATGTATAGAGTGAGTAGTTACAAGGGTACATATGGCACCAGATTTTATTAGTGACACAGACCAACCATTAGCCCACCCTCCTGGTACTCTGAGTTGTTTTAAAGAAATTGGCATCATTTTCTAGAAGAAGAACACTGTCTCAGGTAAGATGGCCAGCACTTGCATTATACTGGTCTCCAGAGAAGGGCACAATTCATTTCTAAAGGAAATTGAAGCCATCAGGTAGCAAGGCAACGTTGCATGGTGGTTAAGAACACAGATACTGCAGTAGCTCAATCACTGAGTAATTGTATAATCCAGGGAAGTCTTCTCCCTCTATGTGTCCTCATTTATACACCTGTGCAATAGCATTACAAAACCACTCAATCATTGTGAGGGTTAAAAGAGTGATTATTTGCAAAGCCAAAATGTAGTAGGCGGCAGAGAACTATTTCTCCTCTTACCATTAATATGTTCATAAAAGTACAGGAAGCATACTCACGTCTCTGATGTTGACACGGAGCACAGAACTGATATACGTTGGTAGGTATGTTATGATTATGGTGCATAACCAGAAATGGCTGAAAAACCCCGTGAAAATGGCCCAGAGTGGTAGGCATCTGACCATAGACTTTATGGGGACAGATCGTCTAGGAGAACTGGACTGAAAGGAAACATCTAATCAACATGGGTATTAGAACAGGTCAGAGGGTGCCTTTCCTGAGAGCCCCACACCCTACCCTGGAGGTCTCTGTAGGGTCCACAAGTGAAGGGTTGCACGGTACCTGTTGAGCCAGTGAAGACACGATGTGTTCCTTTTCCCTCATGCTTATGCATGGGTGATGCAAGGGGTCATCGTAAATCACTGTGAACCACAGGAGACAGCAGACACAGCCAATGCTACCTGGGAAG
Organism: Neotragus pygmaeus; assembly: GCA_006410875.1. NCBI lineage: Eukaryota > Metazoa > Chordata > Mammalia > Artiodactyla > Bovidae > Neotragus > Neotragus pygmaeus. The sequence goes on from SJYV01019221.1 coordinate 233,156, forward strand.
CCGGGACCCAGTTAGTTTTCAGGTAGATTTGTGAGCTGGGGGAAGGGAGTTTCCTCTGAAGTAGCATATTTCCCCCCAAAACACACTTGTTAATTCATGGTTATTTCACCATAAGGACCTAAATTTTACCATTTTCCATTTCAACCCATCTACAAATCTTCTTTAGAATGCCATTTGACAATGTCAGAGCCCTCTGGAGAAAGCAGGAGCATGACATACCTTTGCATAGCTGATTAATTACTCTTCAGACTCCAACGGATGCATAAAATTGGTGTGGCAAGGAAAAGTTTCCAACACATTTGCAAAAGATAGTGTTATCATATTCAAATGATATATCCATTATGGATTTTGAGAAAAATATTTCTTAACAGTACCTGATTAACATACGTGGACCAAAATGACTTGGGAGTAACATCATTAATGAGAAAGTCATCCTAGCCAGAACCATACTGAATGATACTGATTAGTTAAAACAAAAAAATAGAAACTTGGTCTCATTGCTGAGATTTGTCATTTGAAAAGATTCTATTTTAAAGACTCTGTGGATTAATGTTCTTTAAATTCCCTCTAATTACTGGATTTATCCATTATTTAATTTGTAAAGCTATAGGTTAGACACTGTGATAGTACCAAAGTGATGAAAAAATTATGGAATAGATTTCTTGCCTCAATCATCTCACAGACTAGTAGAGAGGAAAAAGGGGAAATAAATAATTACATGCCAACACAGCCTAGAAAAGAAATTATCAGTAACCATCACAGTGGACAGAAAGACTTAATCTGATGGGATAAGACTTGGAAACCCTCATATAGAAGGGGGCATTTAATTTGAACTTTGCAGGATTCATTTGGTAGAGAATAGGTTAAGGGTACCTTGGCAGAAATAATAATTATAGCAAAATGTAAAAACAAATTGAAAATGTGCTTTACCAGCTTTGACATCTTAACCACATATGGCAATTAAACGTGGCATTTCAGATGTGGTGGCAGAGATTCTAAGAAGCCTGGGGTGAGTGTATTAAGGTTGCACTCTTGATTTCTCAGAAGTCAGCACCATGAAGATGCATTTTCTCTCAAATGGGAAGAATATGGGTCATGGGTGATGTAAGCGATGTAAGCATGAAAACAAATGCCTGGGAAGTGGAGATGTTAGGATTTAAGAGAAAGTGACTCACCAAAAATGTAGAAGATAAAAGGCCAGCCCAAGGCCTGGGAGATTAGTCCTCCCACACAGAGAATGATGAAGGACCCAAATGATGCCCCTGAAGAGAAGAGGGATTAAAAAAAAAAAAAAAACAGACTGAGGAAAATAGCAATGGTTGAATGACTTCCCTAGATGTTATCCCAACAGTGAGGTGGCAGATTTAGAATTACTGGGTAATGAGAGACTTTATTCCAGCTCACAGATCTCCCTCAGTAAAGTCATGGAAAAGAATTAGAATTAACAAATCATAGTGATATGCCACCTGATGTTTCAATGGCTCCTTTAACACCAACGTGACCAAATCCAAATCCCATTTGTCATAGAAACTCTCTGTAAACATAGCCCACAATATTTCTTTATAATTAGAGTTACATTCTGGCAGGGGTAATATAAGGTTGGCAACAGAAAATGAAAGCCTTACAAAAACTAATAAAATGAAATTCTTGACCTCAAGGAGATTTCAGCCCAGTGAATATGAACAAAATTCACTATTAAAGTGTAATACACTGTAGACCTTCGAGTCTCAACATATTTTTCAGAGACTCACAATAAGAAATGTATTTTGCATGGCAACACAGTATACACACAAACACAAACACACACACTTCAAACAGAAGTTTCATGAATCAANATGAACAAAATTCACTATTAAAGTGTAATACACTGTAGACCTTCGAGTCTCAACATATTTTTCAGAGACTCACAATAAGAAATGTATTTTGCATGGCAACACAGTATACACACAAACACAAACACACACACTTCAAACAGAAGTTTCATGAATCAATACTTAGCCTTACTGTGTGAAATTCACTCCAAAATTTTCTACTTTACTCTATTCATTTTTATTTTAAAACACTGGTTTTGACCTACTAAATTGATTTTATGACCCCTTTAATGGGTCCCAATATGAAATTTTGGGGAAAAATGTGAAATGTAAATATGATAATAAAACTATAACTTTCTATGAAAGTATAAGGAGAAATGAGGAGACATGAGGAGAAAATTAAAATTGATGATAAAATCAACAAATTGTTTACATACCCTAAGCAGTAGGGTGGATGGAATTTTTGTAGAAAAAGAGAGACTTTAAGTGCACTTAGTATGTAGTGTGACCTGAGGCTTGCTTACAGAGGAATATTGAGTGGGAAGGCAGGAGGAGACCATATGGTAAAGCATCTTTCAGTTCAGTTCAGTCGCTCAGTCGTGTCTGACTCTTTGCGACCCCATGAACTGCAGCACTTTATACCCGTGTTATAACATCTTTATTTGTAAGATGGAGGAATACGTTGAAGATTCCCAGGCAAATTAGCAAAAATGCCCCACCTATGCTTTAAGGAGATAACTTGGCTTGATGGAAAGCAAGGTTTGAAGGAAGCAAAGAGGAGAAAGACCAACTGGGAATATTCACAGTTAGAAGACATGATAATTACACTGGAAGGAGCCAGGATACAGGAGGGTTGTTTTTGTAGTAAAAATCTGCAGGATGCAGCCACGCATTGGACTGGGAGTGAGAGGCTTTATGACCCTCAGTTCTGTTCTTCAAGTATAAGGCAAAGAGCAATGATGAAGTTAGTCCTTAGTATGATTACACACTCAGAAGGGCACTGTAGTGTGGTGATCCAGAGTGTGTACTCTGGGACCAAACTGCTAGGGCTTAAACCTCAATTTCACCACCTGCTGGCTATTTGCCTCTGGGCAATTTAGTTCATCTTTGCATACTTTAATTCCCTGCTGTGTAAAATGGGAGTTTAAAATAGTCATCACAGGGTTGTTGTGACTATTAGCTTAGAAGAGTAAAGAGCTCAGAAAACTGCACTCTTTAAACTTTACTTTCAAGCGTGATTTATCTCTTTACCACTGATAGTCTTAATTCTCATTTTATATCTTTGCTAACATGGTGTTTATACAGTTACTTGATTTTTTCCACATACACAAACTCTTAAAAGTTCTAAACTTTCCCTACAATGCTCACAGTGGTCTTTTCTGTCTGAAGTCTTTGTAACTTTATAGCACAGGTATATTTATCTTATTTGTTGTGTGACTGTCTTACACTGTTGAATTTTTTTTTAAAGCACTTTTCTCCCTGTCCCCCAAACCAACCTAGGCATAGAAGGAAAGATGTGGTACGGTGAAGCAGATTACAAAGTTGTGATCCATACATGCATCCTTACCTGATCCCGCAATGCTGGTGAGCTTGCTTCGTTCAAGTGGAGGAGCCCATTTTGCCCAAATTGTAAACTGACCTGTCCATGCCATACCCTGAAATGACAATTAGTAAGACTTGATCTCCAGTAGAACTCAGGAACCTGTATCCCACACAGAATGAGAAAGTAACTGGTTACCTGAGCCATGCCCTGGACTGTCCGAATCACAATAACCAGAATCACTCCAAAGTCAGCAGTCAGTGGTGTAAAGAGGGTGAGAAGGGAGGAGATCAGCAAACCAGCACCAAGCATCTGTTTTGCTCCAAATATCCCTGCTAAATAGCCGCTTGGGATCAGAGTTAGTATTATCCCGTAGTTGATGGAGCTAAAGATGATACCCTGAGTTTCTGGACTCCATTCATATACAGAGACCTGGGGTTGGGGCGGCGGGGGAAAGAAAATTCTTTACTAGGAATTTATTTTATAAAAAATCTAATTTATAGCCAGAGCTGCTTTGTTCAGTTGTGTCTGACTCTTTGTGACTTCATGGACTGTAGCCTGCCAGTCTCCTTTGTCCATGGGATTTTCCAAGCAAGAATACTGGACCAGTTTCCATTTTCTACTCCAGGGGATCTTCCCAATCCAGAGATCAAATTTGTGTCTCCTGTGCCTTCTGCATTGGCAGGCAGATTTTTTACCACTGTGCCACCTGGATTCTGGCCCGCCTATATAATATAATATTAATTTTGGTTTTTCTTCATTTTTTACTAAACTTAAATATTCCAACTTTTCCAAACAACCCATTATATTCCTAAACTGATTCTCTTAGATGGAGACAAAATAGAGTAAATGAAGAGGAAAAGTGATAAAGAAATGATTATATAGGTAGTTGATAGGAAGATGTAAATGAAATATAGTGAAAGATCTCCTTTTAACTATTTTGGTTCTAGTAAATAATTTGGGTGACAGGCTGATTCTCATTTCAAAAAATTTCAAAATACATCTTTACTGAATGCTTATCAGAATTAGTCCCTAAAATCAAATTTAAGAATCATGGTCTATCCTAGCAGAACTGACTTCCTAAAATACATATTACACATTAATAGGATCACATTTCTCTTCTGATATAACCCAATAAATAATTTTTGGTAGCCACTAGATAGATACATGGCACCAGGGTATAAATTGAAGAGCCCCCAAATGTAAAATATAAAATATAAAATAACTATAAATAAAGCAAGATACATGATTCATGTACCAATTCAAGTTTGAGGATGAACAGCAGTAAAATAGGGACTTTGAGAAGAGGGAAGAACAATGTGGGAAGGTCCCAGGAAGGAAGAAGTACTTGAACCATTCTTTGTAGAATGACTATGATTTGTATAAAGAGAAATAGCAAATCTCATTGTCATTGAAGAAATACAGCAAAAGTGGACTTGTAGCATTTGGAATGATACACAATGATTAGAAACTAACCGGGACTCTGACTTGCTCAGAGCAAAGACTGTTCCTGAGCCACTGACAGCAGATATGAGTGTGCTGAGAAGCGGGCCAAGTTCTGAAGAAGTGCAGCATTTCAAGAGAGGAGTTAGGAACTTGAAAGTATCCTGGATTCTTATGCACAGGAGTGTGAATGTGTAGAATGAATAATGGAAGAAAGATTCGAGGCAGAGAGGTCATTATAAATAAGCTGGCTCCAAGATAACAAAATCATAAAATTAGAGGATGATTTTACTGTACATTTAGAAATGTACAGTAAATGATAGTTTAAAGGAAAACATTTAAATGGGGTATAATGATTATTCTCACAGAAATATAAGATGAACAGGTGATATTTTATTTAACTCATGGGCTAATGAGGAATTGGTAAGATGATACAACTGGTCCAAAGGAGAATTCAAGGAACCACATACTTATAAGCAGGAAGTAACGCTGAAATAGATGTTAAATATATGGCAAAACTGACTTATTCAACTGAAGGGCAAGTGAAGGAGAGTATCAATTGATTTTCCACAAGACAAAATTAATTTTCAGAGCTATGGGCAAGAATCATTTATTACTGTTAATACATAGAACTTAGAGTTGTAAAATGGCTCAAGGATAATAAAAGGTACAGAGAACTGCTTAGAATCAGGCAGAAAGATGTACTGAGACAGTGCCTAGTTTTTCATTGAAGATATCCAGTAATCTGTTCCTTTCTAGAAGCATCAACAACTTTTTCCAATAGTCACACCCCCAACCTTGTAATCATAATAATCTCAGTGAAAGACTAATCACAGAGGTAAGCAATATCTCAGAGAAAAATAATTCCAGACATTTTTAATTCGTGTTCTGTACACCATAGAATCAAGATTCAAGTCCTCTTTTCAAACTGGCTTTTCCCTCTCAACAAAGAGCCTTGTTCTTTATTATACTTACTTCTGCTGTATTAAATTCCTTGATGGATCTGTTGGAGTGATTGAAGGTGAATGCAAGAGGTCTTTCTGTGGAGGTATTGAGTAAACCAGGCTGCTGAGTGCTATTCACCATGGCAATGATTGCAATGCTCAGACTCACACGCTGGGTTATCATGGTGAAGTTTGAGAAGTGCATGATGAGAGCCAGTCCATAGCGCAATGAACAGAATTCAGGACCTAGAGAATAACACAGATATCTGCAGTGAGTGCCTTTTTCCACTTCTCCCACTGTTAAATCGGAGAAAACTTCAGATGATATAATGCAGTCTCACCATTTTTTCTCACTCAAATAACCATGACTATAACCCTCTTTTGACATAATCTTTAGTTGATTTCAAGATAATACATCAGAGATCTTACAATCAAGTAAGATCCTTTTTCAGAAGATTCTTACAATCAAGTAAGGCCTTCTTCAGAGGTGTGGGTAGCACATGAAAATATAGGACAAACTAGATGAAGGTATTTATGTCACAGTGTTCCAAAATAAAGTGAATGGGAAAGACAAGGAAGAGTCAGTCACAGAACCTGAGTCTCCCAGCCTCAAGTCTGGGATTTCATCCATTTTGTATATTCATTTACCATAAAGCTTGAAAGTTTATACACAGAGAGCTGCTTTGAATTAAGCAAATCATATACCCAAGGGTTCTCTTTAAAAATACCTGAGAGATAGTGCATAAACGAGCACATCCACTAACTCCTCAGTGTAATTTTCACTTGGAAATATTTTTGATGTATGACACTAAACTCTGCCTTTATATATACTCAGCTTTAAAAAAGCTAATATGGGGAACCATTTTTACTATTTGTAGGTGATATGGCACCAGACAAGTTGTCCTATTAGAACAGCAACACATTTTTAATGTCTCCACATAGAGGAACAATGGACCAATATTGAAAGGGTTTCCATGTGAACCCCAAAGTTTATTGCAGCACTGTTTATAATAGCCAGGACATGGAAGCAACCTAGATGTCCATCAGCAGATGAATGGATAAGAAAGCTGTGGTACATATACACAATGGAGTATTACTCAGCCATTAAAAAGAATAAATTTGAATCAGTTCTAATGAGGTGGATGAAACTGGAGCCGATTATACAGAATTAAGTAAGCCAGAAAGAAAAACACCAATATGGTATACTAACACATATATATGGAATTTAGAAAGATGGTAATGATAAGCCTGTATGCGAGACAGCAAAAGAGACACAGATGTATAGGACAGTCTTTTGGACTCTGTGGGAGAGGGAGAGGGTGGGATGATGTGGGAAAATGGCATTGAAACATGTATAATATCATATAAGAAATGAATCACCAGTCTAGGTTTAATGCAGGATACAGGATACCTGGGGTTGGTGCACTGGAATGACCCAGAGAGATGGTATGGGGAGGGAGGTGGGAGGGGAGTTAAGATTGGGAACATGTGTACACCCATGGTGGATTCATGTTGATGTATGGCAAAACCGATACAGTATTGTAAAGTAAAATAAAGTAAAATAAAATAAATAAATAAAAATTTAAAAATAAATAAATTAAAATAAATTTAAAAAGAAAGAAAGATTAAAATTTTCCTCTGCATACTTGGGGAACTGGGACTAAAGAGAAATAGAAAGAGAACTTGTGAAGAAACAGATAAAATATACTAGAAGAAAGTTTTTTTTTTTTTTTGGCCATTAAAAATGGGTTGCCTGCAAAAGAATTATTTCCCTATTAATGGAGGTTTCCATACTCAGAGGAAATAGCTCCTGGGCAAGGATGTTACAGCAGAAATTCATACATGGGTGAGGGGGTTTGTTTAAAATGACCTTTTCAGGACTCATTTCATTCCTTATGTCCAAGGATTTATTGATCATTTGACCTAATTTCTCATAGATAACTCAGTACTCCCTAAGGAAAAAGCAATAGGTAACAGAATGAGAGGCTGGAGCTGGTCCAATATTACACTGAGACAGTCTTCACAGTGAGGATGCTTAATGGAAAAAGGAGGAGAAAGGAGGGCAAGGTTGTGTAAAGAACACTGGAAATAAGCTTCTACTTTTCTATAAGTAGGCTGAGAATAAGAGATGTGGCTTTACTTTTCCTGGTGGAAGGCTTCTCATCCATTTGGCTCCTCTGGGAAATGGTACCACACTTTGTGGTGGAGATTCCCTCTGCCCTGAATCTCTTTTACCACGACAGGCTTTTATCTATGAGGAAGAACAACAATCCAAAACAAGACACACAAACAATTTTTTCATGTTAATGCTGCCTTTTCCCAGCATCAATGAAAATTGTGATCCAACACAGCTGTATGATTTACATTTTTCAGTACACTTCCTTATTGTCATGCTTACAGAGGACTTGATTTTTATAAGAAAATCTGACTGTGAATTCCAGCTAAATGATTTAGAGCTAGTCATTTAAATTATCTAACTAGCCATTTCCTGTCCAATAAAAATAAGTCTCATTTCTGAGTAGTGCTGCAAGAATTGAATGAGAAAATTGCAAACCACAGAGAATCATGCAAAGGTAAGAAGTATTATGGCTTGAGGCAGGTCAGAAGACGTGAAAGCTAATTTAAGCTCAAGAGCTAGAGGAGGAAAGTTCCAACTACCATGTTTCTGTTCTTTCTGTAAAAACAGAATAACATTCACTCAATGGTGTCTTCTTTGAACATGAAGAATGACATTGTGTAACAGATATACATTACTGTAACATGTAACACCTTAAAATGCTTATTCTTATCTTTGCTAACATAGTTGGGACACTTTGCTGGGCTGAAAAGTTCTTCAAATCACCTGTAAAATCATATTGAATGAGGGCTTCCTACTACAATTACAAATAAATTCAGCTATTTGACAGGCAAAGAGAATTCATGACTTCAAATTGGACACATTTAATTTGATACTTATACACTGATCTTCAGGGGATTCATACATTTTTTTCTTTTCCAAACAATCATTATTCTAAGAACATTATCAGTTTTGCAGCCTTTCCTAAACTGAAGCATCCATGACCTCACAAACACATGTATCATACTTACATTGCATCATTCAAAGCTTTGCATTCTTTCTGAACATAAATTTAACAAGACTTATCTGCATCATTAAGAATATTCATAATCTATGCCCATAGATGAAAAATGATAATAAGAGAGACAGATGAATAATTTTGTCCAAAAACATTATTTGTAGTATTAGTTATTACAGCATAATATTGGAGACAAATTAACCTAAGCATAAGAGTTTAATGAATCAACTTTAATAGATTCTTGCACTGGACTTTACTTAAAAAATGTCTTTGAACATATTGCATAACATTAAGGAAATACCTGTACTCTAGTGTACAAAGCAGGCACTATGCCTGTGTTGATACATGTGAACCCAAAGAGAGAGAAACAGATTTACACAAGTGACAGCAATGGCCTTTTCAGGGTTACAGAACACAGCATGGTCACGTTATGATTTTCCATATTTACCAAGTGGTTTTTCAAACAATTCAGTTCAGTTCAATTGTGTCTGACTTTTTGTGACCCCATGGACTGCAGCATGCCAGGCCTCCCTGTCCATCAGCACCTCCTGGAGCTTGTTCAAACTCATGTCCATTGAGTCAGTGAGGCCATCCAACCATCTCATCCTCTGTTGTCTCCTTCTCCTCCTGCCTTCAAGCTTTCCCAGCATCAGGGTTTTTTCCAAGGGGTCAGATCTTTGAATCAGGTGGCCAAAGTATTGGAGTTTCAGCCTCAGCATCAGTCCTTCCAATGAATATTCAGGACTGATCTCCTTCAGAATGGACTGGTTGGATCTCCTTGCAGTCCAAGGGACTCTCGAGTCTTCTTCAACATCACAGTTCAAAAGCAGCAATTCTTCAGCATTCAGCTTTCTTTATAGTGCAGCTCTCACATCCATATATGACTACTGGAAAAACCATAGCTTTGACTAGATGGACATTTGTCAGCCAAGTAATATCTCTGCTTTTTAATATACTGTCTAGGTTGGTCATAGCCTTTCTTCCAAGGAGCAAGCTTCTTTTAATTTTATGGCTGCAGTCACCGTCTGCAGTGATTTTTGGAGCCCTAAAAAATAAAGTCTGTCACTGTTTCCACTGTTTCCCCATCTATTTGCCATGAAGTGATGGGACTGGATGCCATGATCTTAGTTTTTTGAATGTTGAGTTTAAAGCCAGCTTTTTCACTCTCCTCTTTCACTTTCATCAACAGGCGCTTTAATTCCTCTTTGTTTTCTGCCATAAGGGTGGCATCATCTTCATATCTGAGGCTACTGATATTTCTTCTGGCAATCCTGATTGCAGCTTGTGCTTCACCCACCCCGGCATTTCGCACGATGTACTCTGCACATAAGTTAAATAAACAGGGTGACAATATACAGCCTTGACATACTCTTTTCCCAATTTAGAACCAGTCCATTGCTCCATATCTGGTTCTAACTGTTGCTTCTTGACTTGCATACAGATTTCTCAGGAGGCAGGTAAAGTGGTCTGGCATTCCCATCTCTTTAAGAATGTTCCAGTTTATTGTGATCCACATAGTCAAGGACTTTGGCGTAGTCAATAAAGCAGAAGTAGATGTTTTAATGGAACTCTCTTGCTTTTTCTGTGATCCAGCGGATGTTGGCAATTTGATCTCTGGTTCCTCCGCCTTTTCTAAAATCAGCTTGAACATCTGGAAGTTCATAGTTTACATATTGTTGAAGCTTAGCTTGGAGAATTTTGAGCATTACTTTACTAGCATGTGAGATAAATACAATTGTGTGGTAGTTTGAGGATTCTTTGGCATTGCCTATCTCTGGGATTGGAATGAAAACTGACTTTTTCCAGTCCTGTGGCCCCTGCTGAGTTTTCCAAATTTGCTGGCATATTGAGTGCAGCACTTTCACAGCATCATCTTTTAGAACTTGCAATAGCTCAACTGGACTTCCATCACCTCCACTAGCTTTGTTCGTAGTGATACTTCCTAAGACCACTTGAGTTCGCATTCCAGGATGTCTGGCTCTAGGTGAGTGATCACACAATCATGGTTATCTGGATCATGAAGATCTTTTTTGTAGAGTTCTTTTGTGTATTCTTGTCACCTCTTCTTAATATCTTCTGTTTCTGTTAGGCCTGTACTGTTTCTGTCCTTTATTGTGCCTATCTTTGCATGAAATATTCCCTTGGTATCTCTAATTTTCTTGTAGAGTCTCTGGGCTTTCCCATTCTACTGTTTTCCTCTATTTCTTTGAATTGATCACTGAGGAAGGCTTTCTTATCTCTCCTTGCTATTCTTTGGAACTCTACATTCAGACTGGTATATTTTTCCTTTTCTCCTTTGCCGTTTGCTTCTGTCCTTTTCACAGCTATTTGTAAGGCCTCCTCAGACAACCATTTTGCATTTTTGAATTTCTTTTTCTTGGAGATGGTCTTGATCACTGCCTCCTGTACAATGTCATAAACTTCTGTCCATAGTTTTTCAGGCACTCTATCACATTTAACTCTATGAATCTATTTATATTTTCCACTGTATAACTGTAAGGGATTTCATTATAAACAATTAGTAGTTACTTATTTTACACTCAGAGAAAGCTAAGGTGTCTTTGAAAGAATAATGATGAGGCTTCATACGGCATAGTCAAGATACTTTTCTGCTTGCCAAAACGTCTCTAAAGTTCTGAGAACGAGATCACTCCATTTAAGTTTTAAAATTTTCTTTTTCTATTATAAGAGACAAAGTAGATGGCCAGTTGCTAACAAGAGAACATCGGCACCAGGAAATATGTTGGCTTTTGCTCTGTTTTAGAAGGCTTTCCAGTTCTACTGACATCTGGATGACATCAAGAATTCAGTTCAGGACTCAACACTCAGATCCCAGCTGAAGAAACTGGAGTGGCCACCTGATTGACCTGGAGTTTGGACTCGTTTCTATTTGATCTCTCTTGTTATGTAAGAGTTCAAGACTTGGCTGAAGGCAACTTTTTAACTGTATGTGCAGCTACAAATACTTATACTCAAAGTTTTCTCATCAACCACTCCAACCAGTCTTACAAACATAGAACTCTAGAGCTGAAAGAGATTCAAAGAGTCTCTAACCCATATGTTTGTTTTATTTATTTTTAATAAGAAGACTGATGTATAGAAAGTTTGAAAAATTGCTTCAAGTCACAGAGTTTACTGAGTCAGTACCAGGTCTCCTGATGCCCAGACTGCTGCTTTTTTTATACCTGTTAATACAACTTCCTCTTTATGTTCACATTTTAAGCACAAGTTTAAAATGCAATAGGGTGGTTTCATTGTAAGGTATTCTAGACAGAAATTTATATAATTTTAAGTTGTTTTTAAAATTGAAATATAGTTGATTTACAATATTATAATAGTTGCAGGTGTATAACATAGGGATTCAGTACTTTTGCAGATTATCCTCCATGCTAGGTTATTACAAGGTAATGGCTGTAATTCCCTGTGCTCTGCAGTATATCCTTCTTGCTTGTCTATTCTGATTCTAAATTAAGTTTTAATCATTAATTCCAGAAGGAAATTTGCTGATGGAAATACTTTAAGGTTGAGTTTCAAATATTTAAAGAAATAAAGAAGACTACCCTTCCTTGCTTTTTTAGTTAGCGAAATTATAACACAAACCTATGACTTCAGTTGTCCTTCCCTTCCATCTGCTGCCATCCCTACCTTAGCTGTCATGGTTTCAAATGCTATTCTAAATTTTGCCTCAACAGTTAACTTCTGTTGTTAATTTCCCTGCTTCCTGGTATGAGACGAATATAGAAATCAGGCAGACCTCCCAAACCATTCTAAACGAGGATCCTTCTGTGACATAGTAATGGAACCTATTTTTCTAAAATAATCACAGAAGCATATAAAAGTATGGGATCTATGAATTGGCATAACTGATATCACTGAAAGACAGCGGAATGATTTTTAGCCTAATCATAAACATTGTCAAGGGTGTTCCTACTTACGAGTGACATTTCTAAGAAATAGTGACTCCTACTGTTAAAAGTTGCAAATAGACATAGAAAAATTGAATTAAGTTAAATTCTATACTTTAAAAATAACTTCATAACACAAAACAGAGTTGTATCTGGTATAAAATTAGTAATACAGACAGATGATTCAGGCATCAGCAAAGGATAAGATTTTTTCTTCTTTAATTGGTAGTCTAGAATTCACTATTTTGTTATCATTTTGTTTCTATTGCCATTAGATTTCCCTTAATATTGAGCTTGTCTTGCATCATCTCTATTAGCCCAGTCCCCTAGTTTACTCAGAGTAAATGTTACATGTGGCTGAAAGAGCAGGAACCTGCAGTTCAAAGGGTATCCAAGGATGAAGTTTTTCTCTGTCATTCAGTCTTGAGTAAACAAACCAGAGCAGATTTTATAAGATCCCAGAATTTTCACTGTTTCATAGGAAAGTGGGGATAATGTTACTTCATTGAACTGTTGAGAATGAAAACAAAACAATGCGACATGCCTTCTCAATGTAAAATATTATACACTGCAAAATATTGTTGATATTAACAATAAGAATAATAGTAGTCACAAGATTGGCACTTGTGCCCTCTCAGATTAGTAAATACAGGTTTATAGTAAATGAAATATCCTTCTATAAAAATGCTTTTGATTGATTGCTAAATTGGTCTTAAATGCTTCCCTTTAGAGCTGCGTTCTTCTGGACTAGAATCTAGAAGGTGGAGGAGGAAGGGATGTATCTTGCTACAAACACCAGAGAACATGCAAAGAAGCAATTTCTCCCATGTTAGTAAAACTGAGACCTCTTTTTATCACTTGTTTACCTTTCTGAAAGATTGGCAGTTCAGGAATAAAATTATTTATTTCAGTAGATCCTTTACATCATGCTGTTAATTCATATGTGTGTAATCATGAAGAAAAAATGTGTACCAAGCACTAATAGTGGGTAATCTTAGAAGGCAGGATTATATCAAAATTAAGGAGCAACTGGGGCCCTGCCCACAGGGAACTCAGCTCCACTTGTAAAAGAAGACACAGGAGTGCCTGAGCACCTTTCCTCCAAGCAATGACCACAGGCTATGCCTGTATGAGTCCATCTATGCTATGGAATTGGGAATTTCCCTGGGCAGGTTGGGAGAGGGCACCTTCCGTGGGTCTTTGCCCCTGGGTTCCCATCATAGCACTGATAGGTACCAACCACAATCTCTGTGGACATCTTTCCTCAGTTGCACAACAAGGGCCACAAACCAGGTGATCTCCACAAGTATACAAGTTTTCTTCCCTCAGCCTTATTCACAATTTTGTTCATATTCTCCTGTTTTCTGAGAGACAATTTCAACTATATACAGAAATCTGAAAAGGCTAATGAGTCACAGTTGCTGCTGCTGCTAAGTTGCTTCAGTCATGTCCGACCGACTCTGTGCAATCCTATAGATGGCAGCCCACTAGGCTCCCCTGTCCCTGGGATTCTCCAGGCAAGAATACTGGAATGGGTTGCCATTTCCTTCTCCAATGCATGAAAGTGAGAAGTGAAAGTGAAGTCACTAAGTCATTCTGACTCCTAGCAACCCCATGGACTGCAGCCTACCAGGCTCCTCCATCCATGGCGTTTTCTAGGCAAGAGTACTGGAGTGGGGTGCCATTGTCTTCTCCATGAGTCACAGTCCCCAATCCCAAACCTTGTTAGTTCTAATCCAGTATGTTATTCTGCAGCCAAAGCCTGTCTGACTCATCAAGGTGTTGCAGGAAATACTCACGGAATCCTTGGAGAAGTGACCATTGTCCACAGAGTCCATTGACACTGGTGGCCTCTCAAGTCCTGCTCTAGGATCTTGATTGAATTGACTGCATTTTTTTTTAGAAAGTCTCTTCTTCGTTTTGAAACCAGGAACCATTCCCAGAGGGAGATCCTTATGCTGCTGACAGTGTTTTTTCCTCTGATTTCTCCTCAAACTGTTCCCTCCCTTTAACAGATCTCTGATTAGTAATTATCTTCCAACCCAAAAAGAAGAAATGCACTTACCTTCACCATTAAACCAGTATTGTAAGCCCTAGACTATAAGGCTACCTTTAAGAAAGAAAGCATTTTCATCCCTTCTTCCTTTTCAAATAAATCCACAATTTCACAAGAATAAATATGTGTCACATGGCAGGCAGACTGAATGAGGTTTAGCTGTACATTCTCAGAGCAGAGAGCCTGAGGTTGGCTTTGCCGCTTAATTTTTAACTTCATTTTCAAGTTCTCACTGATAAAATGAATATCTCAAAAGATGACACCATGTTTTTCTGCTTTGAACTCTTCAGACAGCCGACAAAGTCAACAAGCCTTTTTTCCTGAAAGGAAGGCAGAATGGCATGGAAGAAAGAGCAGGGCTCCTGGAACTGGAGAGATGAGGTTAACCCCTTCTTCACTTCCTCATATATTCTGTGGTCTTGGACAAGTAATTTAACTTTTCTGTATTGGTTTCTGCTTTAGTAAAAGCTTCCCTGGTGGTTCAGTGGCAAAGAATCTGCTTGCCAATGCATGAGACTTGGGTTCGATCCCTGGGTTGGGAAGATCCCCTGGAGAAGGAAATGGCAACCCACTCCAGTAGTCTTGCCTGGGAAATCCTATGGACAGAGGAGCCTGGCAGGCTAGAGTCCAAGGGGTCGCCAAGAGTCAGACATGACTTAGTGACTAAACAACAACCATCTCAGTAAAGCAAGGGTTATAATGTTTAATACATGGGGTTACTGGGCAAATAAAATTAAATACATATGCTAACCAGTAGTAGGTCCTCACATGGCAACTCACTCCAGTATTTTTGCCTGGAGAATCCTCATGGATGGATAAGCCTGGAGGGCTACAGTCCATAGAGTCACACAGAGTGGACATGAATGAAGTGACTTAGCATGCAGGCATGCACGCAGTTCTCCTGGGTTCCCTTACCCTACTGCTCTCCACCCGGGTGCCCTTTCCCAATAAAATCTCTTGCTTTGTCAGCACATGTGTCTCCTTGGACAATTCATTTCCGAGTGTTAGACAAGAGCCCAGTTTCGGGCCCTGGAAGGGGTCCTCCTTGCTGCAACAAATGGCAACTCTGGTGGGATTCTTCTTCGCTGAAACTGACATCCTGACCACTCGGGGTACTCAGGGGCCAGCTTGCCTGCCAATGGACCAGACCCAGTGGCCGCAACTGGGACCCGTTTGTTCCTGGTCTCCTCCTGACATGGACAACTGGCCAGAGTGCCTTGACCGGTAAGGAACAAGAGACTTTACTGACCTCTCTTCCTTTCCCTCTCTCTTTCCTCTCCTTAACCCTTCCTATCCTTCCCTGTTTTTCTAGTCCCCCAGTCCTGGATGCAGGAATCTGGTTGAAGGGCCCTCAGCCTGAGCTGAGGATTGGAGACTGATCACCTCCTCTTGGTAGAGAACTTGAATTCTGGTTCTGGTCTGGTCTGATTTCTGGCAGGGCCGAGTTCCAGTCCTCCCTTCTCTGGAGGCTCAAGCAAAAGTCCCATATTGCCTGAGGAGACGTCTGTAAGGCCACCCCTTTTGCCCCCCTTCTCCTGCCTCCTCCCCCTTCTTTCAACCTGGCTTCCTTTCCTCCCTTGAAATCTTTGATGTTAGTACTTGGATTCTTGTATTTAAGGGCTTCCCTGGTGGTGCAGAGGTTAAAGCCTCTGCCTGCAATGTGGGAGACCTGGGTTCAATCCCTGGGTCGGGAAGATACCCTGGAGAAGGTAATGGCAACCCACTCCAGTATTCTTGCCTGGAGAATCCCATGGACAGAGGAGCTTGGTGGGCTAGAGTCCACAGGTCGCAAAGAGTTGGATACGACTGAGCAACTTCACTTTCACTTTCACTATGCACGCAGTAGGCCTATTCTCCCATTAAAGAGTGCTGTTAAATCAGCTAGGGGCTTCCCAGGTGGTTCAGTGGAAAATAATCTAACTGCCAATTCAGGAGACATGGGTTCAATCCCTCAGTCGTGTAGATCCCCTGGAGAAGGAAATGGCAACCCACTCTGGTATTATTGCCTGGAGAACTCTAAACAGAGGAGACTGGCAGGCTACAGTCCGCAGTGTTGCAAAGAGTTAGACACAACTGAGCACATACACACACAAATCAGCTAGGCTTTCCTTAAGCATTTGGCGTCCACAGCTTAATAAATGTGAACTTTGGCTACTGTGATATCTCACTACAAAGTTACCCGGCATCCATCCTTCCTGCTTCTTATCTGTGCTCTTTCTACTCCAGTCTCTGCTTGACTCCTGGTACTTGTACTTGGGTTTTTATTTATTTATTGGCCACAAGGCATGTGAGATCTTATTTCCCCAGCCAGGGGCCAAACCTGTGCCCCTTACATTGGAAGCATGGAGTCTTAACAACTGGACCATCAGGGAAGTCCCTGAACTTGTGTTTTATTTGAGGTTCTTAAATTTTGGACTGTAGTTACTACTGGGTATTTCCAGTTAGACTCTCAGCCCTTATAAAATGAGGTGAAGTCCTGCTGTTTCTGCCTTTATTAGCTTCAGACTGCCTTATTGAGTTTAATTGTCCCAGTTAATCTCTCCATACTCCCTTAAGGAGCCAACTGGAGCTAGCACCTTAGCTTAGCTACTTGGTTCTCCTGTATTAGTGTTCTATTGTTGCTGTAGTCAATTACTGCAAACTTAGTGACTTATTAATTACATAACAGATTTATTTTTACAATTCTAGAGGTCAGAAGTGCAAAATGGGTTTCACTGGGCCAAAACTCAAGATGTCATCAGGGCCACATTCTTCTTGGAGGCTTTAGGGCAGAATTTTTTTTTTTAACCTTTTCTGGTTTTTCATGTCATCTGGCTTCCTTGGCTCATGGCTGCTTCCTCCATCTTTAAAGGCAGCAGCATAACATCTTCAAATCTTTCTACCTCTGACCTCCTACCTCTCTCTTTATAAGGAAACTTGTATCGATAATTATATTGGGCTCACTTGAAAAATACCAGATTATCTTCAGGTCTCAAAATTCTTAGTCACATATGCAGAGTCCCCTTTACCACACAAGTTAACATATTCACAGTTTCCAAGGATTAGGATGTGTAAATCTTCAGATGCCATTACTCAGCCTACCACAGTCTACTTTTCAAAAGTAGATAAGTAGCATGAAGAATTAAAACAACAATACCTTCTTTCCTGCAACTGAAAAGCATGACCTGGTAGTAGCCCTTGTGGAAAAAGTATTTGAGACTGGATCCACCAAAAAAGGACTAAATATGGTAAGGAAGGAGTGTTCAACAATGTCCAATGCCACAGTAAGATTCAACATATATTTTTCAAGCTTCATATTTTGTTTAAATTTAATCCTATAGTTGGATTTTGAAAGCTCCCTGAAGGAATCTTGTGTATTTTGAGAACTGGTATATCCACAACTCTTGGCACAGTATCTGGTCTATAGTATATGTTTAATAAACATTAATTGAAAAGCAGAGACATTACTTTGCCAACAAAGGTCTGTCTAGTCAAGGCTATGGTTTTTCCAGTGGTCATGTATGGATGTGAGAGTTGGACTGTGAAGAAAGCTGACCGCCTTAAGAATTGATGCTTTGAGCTGCAGTGTTGGAAAAGACTCTTGAGAGTCCCTTGGACTGCAAGGAGATCCAACCAGTCCATTCTGAAGGAGATCAGCCCTGGAAGGAATGATGCTAAAGCTGAAACTCCAGTACTTTGGCCTCCAGTACTCTTCACCTCATGCGAAGAGTTGACTCACTGGAAAAGACTCTGATGCTGGGAGGGATTGGGGGGAGGAGGAAAAGGGGACGACAGAGGATGAGATGGCTGGATGGCATCACCGACTTGACGGACGTGAGTTTGAGTGAACTCCGGGAGTTGGTGATGGACAGGGAGGCCTGGTATGCTGCAATTCATGGGGTTGCAAAGAGTTGGACACGGCTGAGTGACTGAACTGAACTGAACTGAATTCACTGAACAGATGAATTCTTGAGTCACATTTGCCATTAAAAATCAAGACTTCTGCAGCTGGATCAAACTCCTTAGCCCCCATTTGATTTTTACATAACAAAGTGTAAATCAGCTCAGTGAGCACCATAATAAGTACCTACAACTTATTTATAAATATCAAGAGTAGTGTAGCAGAAAATATCAGAATCTTAAAAAGTTAAGTCTCTTCGGCCTGGCATTACCGACTATTTCTAGTCAGAGAAGTTCAATTCCACACTGTTTTTTGAGAATTTATATGTTCCAGACAGGATGCTAGCTTCCAAGAATATCAGTCTGTTTAAGACTTGACCCATGACTCCACAGAGTTTGGCATACAGAATCAGACTACACACAAAGGCAGACAACCGGGATGAAAAGTAATAAAAACCAATACATGCGTGCACAAAGGACTTCTTTGGTGACTTAGGGAATGCAGGAGACACAGGTTTGATCCTTGACTAGAGAAGATCCTACAGGCCGTGGAACAAATAAGCCTGAGCACAACTACTGAGCCTGTGCTGTAGGGCTGGGAAACCACAACCACTGAATCCCATATGCAGAAACTACTGGAGCCCACTTGCTCTAGAGCCCAGGCTCCGCAACAAGGGAAGCCACCACAGTAAGCCGCACACCACAACTAGAGAGTAGCCCCAACTCTCTACAACCAGAGAAAAACCCAAGTGGCACCGAAGACGCAGCATGCCCAAAATAAAAATAAATAAATAAAATTATTAAAATAAAAGTGTGCACAAAGCACTAGGAGACAACAAATAAGGACCCCTGTCAACCCAAGGGTGTCAGAGGAAGGCCTCCTGGAGGAGGCAGTCTGTGGTTCATCCTCATGAGTGCTGTGAAAGAGCCAGTAATAATATAGAGGAAGGATCTTCCAGAAAGAACAAGGTNAAAAGCAGAGACATTACTTTGCCAACAAAGGTCTGTCTAGTCAAGGCTATGGTTTTTCCAGTGGTCATGTATGGATGTGAGAGTTGGACTGTGAAGAAAGCTGACCGCCTTAAGAATTGATGCTTTGAGCTGCAGTGTTGGAAAAGACTCTTGAGAGTCCCTTGGACTGCAAGGAGATCCAACCAGTCCATTCTGAAGGAGATCAGCCCTGGAAGGAATGATGCTAAAGCTGAAACTCCAGTACTTTGGCCTCCAGTACTCTTCACCTCATGCGAAGAGTTGACTCACTGGAAAAGACTCTGATGCTGGGAGGGATTGGGGGGAGGAGGAAAAGGGGACGACAGAGGATGAGATGGCTGGATGGCATCACCGACTTGACGGACGTGAGTTTGAGTGAACTCCGGGAGTTGGTGATGGACAGGGAGGCCTGGTATGCTGCAATTCATGGGGTTGCAAAGAGTTGGACACGGCTGAGTGACTGAACTGAACTGAACTGAATTCACTGAACAGATGAATTCTTGAGTCACATTTGCCATTAAAAATCAAGACTTCTGCAGCTGGATCAAACTCCTTAGCCCCCATTTGATTTTTACATAACAAAGTGTAAATCAGCTCAGTGAGCACCATAATAAGTACCTACAACTTATTTATAAATATCAAGAGTAGTGTAGCAGAAAATATCAGAATCTTAAAAAGTTAAGTCTCTTCGGCCTGGCATTACCGACTATTTCTAGTCAGAGAAGTTCAATTCCACACTGTTTTTTGAGAATTTATATGTTCCAGACAGGATGCTAGCTTCCAAGAATATCAGTCTGTTTAAGACTTGACCCATGACTCCACAGAGTTTGGCATACAGAATCAGACTACACACAAAGGCAGACAACCGGGATGAAAAGTAATAAAAACCAATACATGCGTGCACAAAGGACTTCTTTGGTGACTTAGGGAATGCAGGAGACACAGGTTTGATCCTTGACTAGAGAAGATCCTACAGGCCGTGGAACAAATAAGCCTGAGCACAACTACTGAGCCTGTGCTGTAGGGCTGGGAAACCACAACCACTGAATCCCATATGCAGAAACTACTGGAGCCCACTTGCTCTAGAGCCCAGGCTCCGCAACAAGGGAAGCCACCACAGTAAGCCGCACACCACAACTAGAGAGTAGCCCCAACTCTCTACAACCAGAGAAAAACCCAAGTGGCACCGAAGACGCAGCATGCCCAAAATAAAAATAAATAAATAAAATTATTAAAATAAAAGTGTGCACAAAGCACTAGGAGACAACAAATAAGGACCCCTGTCAACCCAAGGGTGTCAGAGGAAGGCCTCCTGGAGGAGGCAGTCTGTGGTTCATCCTCATGAGTGCTGTGAAAGAGCCAGTAATAATATAGAGGAAGGATCTTCCAGAAAGAACAAGGTCATAGAGACGTGAGGTGAATTAGAATTGTTCAACATCACTGGGGATTAAAGTACACAGGCATGAAGGAAATTTGGTCAACTTACTGGAAACATGACAAACATTAAAAAAAAAAATCAATTGCTTTCGACCCCACGGACTGCAGCCTACTAGGCTCCTCCATCCACGGAATTTTCCAGGCAAGAGTACTGGAGTGGGTTGCCATTGCCTTCTCCATAGCAGCAGCAGCAGCAGCAGAAATAACTAGCCAAGACTAGAAATTGAAAGAGACTTTTAATATTCCATAGTAATAAAAACTCTAAATTTTTAAGGAATTATTTGAACAAGGACAGTATGATTCAAAGGAAGAAAACAATAAAATTGTACTAAAAGACATAAAACAAGATCTGGCTAAATGGCACTATATACTGTATGATTGGGTGGGAGAACTTAATATTATAAATATATTAATCCTCTGTGAATTAACAGACAGAGTTCAGTAAAAATCCAACTAGAAGAAGACAAGATGGAAGGACAAACTGGAAATAGCCTAAATGCATATCAGTGGGACTAACAGAATACATTGTGATGCAACCTTATCATAGAAAATTAAGCAACAGCTTAAAAGAATGAGTTGCATCTGTATCATTTGACCTGGAAGCTTTTGAACAATGTCATGCAATTTTAAATGTAGAACACATAGAAACAGATTAACTTTTTCTAAATTTTTTATTTATCCAATTTCTAATTTATTTACCCAAGAAAACTCTCTGAGTATTTTTGTATGAGATTCTATGAGCCAGACCAGATTGTTAACTTTGGTTATCTCGTTTAGGTAACTAGCGAGATGCTAAAAGAAACCTGTAACACTAAACAAAAAGGTGACTTTAAAAAAAAGCAACAGTTATAGTCAATGCATATAGAATTGTGTGTGTGTGTGTAAATATATATATGCACACATTTGTGTGTGTGTACATGTACACACATATATGTGTTCAATATGTATGGTTTTCTTTGTCTTTCTGTTCTGTGTTCTGAACAAATCTCTCAAAATTTTCTTCCACTGTCCTAAAATAGCACTTCTTAAATTTAACATGCATATGAATTACACAGGGAACTTATTAAACTGTTAAATACCTCAGTGAGTCTGGGGTGGGCCTGAGGTTTAGCATTTATATCAGGCTTCCAGATGATACCAGTTCCCATGCTGGCTCATTGCTACTTTGTCAGTCACTCAGTCATGTCTGATTCTTTGTGAGCTCATGGATTGTGGCCCACTAGGCTTCTTTATGTAGAAAGAAATGCTCTTAAATTCTTCCACTGTATTTCATCTATAATTCATTGCAAGAATAATAGTTAGTCAAAAATTTATTTAGCAATAAAGTTTCTTTTTTCAATGCCCATAGTTTCCCTAGGAACTCTAAATTTTAAAAATAGTCAACCTTTCTTATTTAATTTCTACATATTTCAGTTTCATAATTTCCTGGTGATTTTAATTAAAAGTTAATCTTTCATTTATTTCCTTAAGCAGTCCAAACATAGTTATCATTGTATGATTTTGAAATTATTTTCTCTTAAAGTAAATTCATGTTCCATTTGTTGAGTCTGACTTCTCTCTTTTAGGTCTATAATCTTAAATTTTGAAATTTTGGTGTGCAAACCAAAAGACAGTGTTTTTATTTATGTTTCCTTCTCAGTCTCTCTCTTCCCTCCTGCGTCTCCCTCAGGGCTAAGCTTAAGCTGTCTAGAATTTTTTGTGTTGCCTTCATCTGCATTTTAAGGTTCATGTTCCAGAACCACTCCAGGTCTTGCCCTAGCATTCCAAGTTTCCTTCCCTATGACAGTATTCTGATTATCTCAAATCTGGTCTCTGATCCTGTGGGCAGCTTGACTGAGGTCCCAGTCATCAGCCTTAGTCTCTGTTTGCCCCCCTTCCCCCTCAGGACTCTATCTTTCTAAGGCCTATAGCCCTGAATGTCATCAGTCAAAGATTGATCTGCCGCCTATTTCATCATGTGTTAGATTCTAAGATGACCTCGGTGATCCCTGTCTCCTCGTCTTCCTGCCTGTGTTCATGCTCTTGAGTGTGAGTGACCTGGGATTTGCTTCCAACCAACAGAATGTGGCACAGGTGATGGGATGTCATTTCCGTGAGTGTATTATGTTATATGCTATATTATTCTCCATCTTGTAACATGTTTGCTCTCTTTCTCTTTTGTTGGCTTAGAGGAAGCAGGTGGTTATATTAGGAAACCCCTACAAAGGCAGAAACTAGGAGACTATTGGAGCTGAGGCAGCCTCCACAAAGATTAAACCTTCAATTCTTCATCTACAAGGATTTTTGTTGGATTTTTGCCAACAACTCAAGGGAGCTTGGAAGTAGATATCTCCCCCATTACACCTGAACTGTAGCCAGGTGAGACCCTGAAGCAGAGAACCCAGCTAAGCCATGCCTGAACTTACTTAAAGACACTGGATAAAATATGCATTGTTTCAAGCCACTAGGTTGCTAGCAATTCATTTTGCAGCAGTAACTAACTAATACCCATGAGCCATAGAGTCTAATATCAGCTCCAGACGTCCAGCAGTATGCCTGTCTCTGGTCCCATGTCCTTACGGAGACCACTCTTTATCTCTGTCCTTTATCTCTCATACTGTTTTAGGCACCTCTGTGACCCTGAAAGGTGTTAGAATGTAGAGGAGTTTTCCTAGGAGTGGAGACTTACAGGAAGGGAAGCTGAGATTGAGTTTGACTGTGGCTAAGAGTTAGCGAAGGGTTTTAGTTCATCTCTGGAAGGAATCAGGTTCTGTTTGCAGTTAAGAGGTCCTTGGGATCTGGACTTAGGCTGTCTGGGCCCCTTCAAGGGGAGGGGATTGGGTGAAAAAGAGGAAGAGCCTAGCTCAGAAAAAACAAACAAACAGGTTCATTCTTCACCTTCCCCCAGCACTCTGGATCAATGGAGGAATTGAATTTTTCCAGCCATATAATCACTGCATAAGGGAAATGTGCACAGGAGAGAGGAGGAAGCAGATATGAGTTCTGCTAGATGCCCGGATTTCTTTGAAACCAACCCTCCTGATGAAGCCCATGCTCTCAGTCCTGGAACTTCACTGCATTTACATAAAAAGGAATATTTTTAATGACCCTGATCTTTCTACAAGAGTTGTTCTGTAATCCTGAACTCCCTTCTCTTGGTGAACTTTCACTTCTTCAGAACATAGCTCAAAGGTTATCACCTCTGCCAGGTTCTGCCAGGAGTTTTTGCTTCTTTGTTTTTCTTCCTCAGTCTCAATACATTTTTTTTTTTTTACCTTGTATAACATTTAGAACATAATTAATTAAAAAAATATTTTGACTTTCTGGACATTTTTAAAGGAAATAAATTTTTTTTAGTTGATATATTCCTAGGATCCAGGCTAGTGTCTGCCATAAAAAAGAAAATGAAAGTGAAGTTGCTCACTGACTCTTTGCGATCCCATGGACTATAGCCTACCATGCTCCTCCATCTGTGGGATTTTCCAGGCAAGAGTACTAAAAAAGCTGTTAAATAAATGCTCATTATGTTAATAAATGCTTACATTTTAAATGACAGGATTTAATTGTCATTGTTAGTATGAATCATTTAAAATCATTTATAAGAGCCAGATTAAATTTACATTTTTTTAAATATAATGTCAAAGAAGTAGTTATGCTTTCATAAAGACAGAGCCATGGGGACATAAATGTGAGAGTGCCATCTACTGGTAAACGTATAAACAGGTGAGGCACTGAGAAGACTTAAATACTAATGAGTGTGTGTGCCAAGTCACTTCAGTCGTGTCCGACTCTTTGTGATCCCATGGACCGTAGCCCACCAGGCTCCTCTGTCCATGGGATTCTCCAGGCAAGAATACTGGAGTGGGTTGGGATGTCCTTTTCCAGATCTTCCTGACTCAGGAATTGAACCAATGTCTACTTTAAATAATGTCTTCCTTATGTAGCTTATATAAAATGTGAAAGAAAGATAGAAGCAAAATTGACAGACGTTGTGTGATATTTTCCTGGAAACTATTCTTATCCTATTAATACAAGCAAAATGTAATGATATTTTTAAATGTAAAAGAAAACAGTAATAAAAATAAATCTATGAAATGACAAATTATCAAAAGTTTTTTCCACCTCTGTCCTTCCCGCTAGATTAGAAATAAAACTAGGATGACAACTATTTCAGTTTATAGTCACAATTGGGAGGTCCTAGCCAGTACAGGAAGGGAAGAAGAATAAAGGTTAATGTTAAATGTTAATTGTTTACTCCAATTAAAAGGCAAAGGTTATTAGAATGGACTTTAAAAATGCCAGAACTGAACATATATTAGCTAGAAGAAAAACATCTGAAATACAAAAACACAAATAAGTCTTAAATAAATGTATAGAAAAACAGGTATTATGCAAGCAGTAAGGGCATCGCTGGTGGCTCAGATNAAAAGGCAAAGGTTATTAGAATGGACTTTAAAAATGCCAGAACTGAACATATATTAGCTAGAAGAAAAACATCTGAAATACAAAAACACAAATAAGTCTTAAATAAATGTATAGAAAAACAGGTATTATGCAAGCAGTAAGGGCATCGCTGGTGGCTCAGATGATAAGGAATTGGCCTGCAATGCAGAGACCAGGGTTCAACCCTTGGGTCGGAAAGATTCCCCGGAGAAGGGAATGGCTGCCCACTCCAGGGAGAATTCCATGGACAGAGGAGCCTGATGGGCTACAGTCCATAGGTTCTCAAAGAGTAGGACACGACTGACGACTGAATGACTAACACTTCACACTTATGCAAACAGTAAGCATAAAAAGATTGGAGTGTCTATATTAATAAAAAATAGAGTTTAAGACAGAGAGCATTTTCAGAGATAAAGAGTACCATTGTGTATTGATAAAAGGGTCCATTTTTTCATCAAGAAAACATAATCATAAATGTGTATGAGCTTAATGACAAGCCTTCAAAATACATGATGCAAAAATGGAAAGAATTAAAGGGAAAAAATAAGCAATTCTATAATCCCATTGGAGATTTTAATACCTTTCTTTCAGTAGTGATATAATAACTAGATAAAACATCTAAAAAGTCACAGAAGACTGAAAAACCCTATCTATCACCTTGAACAAATTGGTATTTAAAGAACATTATACTGAATTATACTGAATATCTGCATCGACATTCTTTTCAAGTACATATGGTTATAGTCATAATTATAGACATATTCTGGGCCACTATACAATTCAATAAGTTAGAGGAATTTAAATCAGATAGCATATGTTGTCTTGGGAATTCCGTGGCAGTCCAGCACTTAGGATTCCAGTGCTTTCACTGCCAGGGCCTGGGTTCCAACCCTGGTCAGGGAACTAAGATCACATAAGCCCCCAATTTGTGGAAATTAAGCAACATACTTCTAAATTAATCCACCATGTAAAAATCATAATAAAAATTATAATATATTTGAACTATAGAATAATGAAAATAAGGCATATATAACTTTGTGAGAGGCAACTAAACAGTGCCTACAGGGAAATGTATAGCTTAAACTGTTTACATTAGAAAATAAAGATAGTCTAAAATCAAAGCCCAGATCCTGCAGAGGTGATATGTCTAAAAGAAGACACCTCCACTACCACCAATAAAACTGAGATCCCAAAGGGTGATAAAGGTGAACTAGAAGTAAACCCATTTCACCTCCTGGAAACTGAAAGAGCTCTGAGAACTTTGGTGCTGAGGAGGGTGCAAAGAAAAGAATAAGAAAGAGAGAAATAGACCCTGGTAAATTGTAACCAGAAGCCAATTTTTATACATATTAGGGGTGAAATTTCACATCACTTGGGTTATCAAAACAAAATTATTAATTTGTTCCTTCTTTTTATTGCTGTAAAAGAAAAATATTTTTCCTACTATCTCCCCTCCCTTTCAGTAGTACAAGCTGAGTGCCAAAGATACGGGCCATTTCACCAGTTTCCTCCCCGGATCTTATAGGGCTCCGCCTTCTGAAGTAGTTTCACTTTTGTTTGTAGTTAACTTCCTCACCCAGACTTCAGGAACCAGCAGCTACGGAGGGAACTAGCAGCAAATATGTGACTGTCTGCTGTGCGGAGAAGGGAGTGGAAAAGGTCAGACCCATGTTTTCTCCTGTTTTCTCCATGGAGGGATAGGAGATGTGTGTTGGAAAGAGGGGATGGGGTAGCCAGGTCTTTGCTTCATTGCTCTCACACAGGGTCTGCTTTCTTTTTCACCAGATTCCATGTTAAATCTCTGAAGATACAGAAGGTGAGGTGAGTGAAGGTCCAGGACAAGCACCCTGGGGTCTCAGAGGAGGGGAGGTCCTTCTTCCCTAGGAGCACAGCACCAGTGGCAGAGAGGAGCCTAGTGTATCGCTTGGGGAGATAATCTGCCAAAGAACAGAAATCTCCAGAAGAAATTCTCTTTGGATCCAAGAGACTGGTCCTGGTTATTAGAGGGACATAGCCTATCCAGTAACTTTAGATGAATCCTTACTTTTGATTCTGGCCCTGTCAGTTCAAAGGAAAGGCCACTCTCAACTTCCTTCATCCTCTGCTGCCGTCCCTGACAAACTCCCAGGAATGGGGAAGCAGGGAACTGAGCCAGGCTCCCAAAGCAGTCTAAGCTGTGGGTGAGAGGGTCGACTCCTTTGTCTATTGGTTGTCAGGTCCCTAGGGGTTAAGCCCTCAGGGTTGAGAGGCCCTGCCTTCCCATCTGCTTCTCACTTCCCCTATCCTGGATTCTGCAAACTCCCTGTGTTCCAGTCACTCTGAACTTCTCCTGAGAGACAGGTCCTGCTTGGAGAAGAGACAGTCCCCTCCCTAGCTGTCAAGGAGTTCTGCTCCCCTTCTCTTTCCAGCTCTCTTTCCAGTTCTTTTTTCCTCAGGTCAGGGAGTGGGGAAAAGAACTTGATTTCTTTACTTGTTCTTCTGGTTGTCTTTTTTGCTTTCATTATCATCCAGTTAGGTTTCCACTAGGGACTTTATTATGGTGTCTTTTGTTCTTTGTGGGGTAGGAGTGAGGGTTTAATTAGAGTCAAATTTGATTGTCTCAATCAAATCCTTAATAGACCACCCCTTTACCTAAGTGTTACTACCACTTACAAAGAAACAATTCTGGTACTAGTTATTCTTGATGTTCATTAGAGGGGGAAAGACTTTAACAGGCCCTCACTGAATTCTCTCTCTTGCTGCAGCTTTGGTTGAGGAAGTCAGCTTGGTTTCTCTCCCTCTCTCAGTGAAAACTTTTCACAATGATGGAATGTTCTCTATCTGGGCTTTCATATGGGCTTTCATATAGCTACCAATCACCCGCAGCTATTAAGCAATTTAAATATGGCTAAGAGGTGCGAGAAACAGAATTTTAAATTCTATTTAATTGTAATTAAAGTGGCCACATGTAATAGTCACAATCATATTCCACAACACAGCTACATTCAATGCGTCATCTAAATTTCAACCTATTTCTCTCTCTAGAGAAGACTCCATGACCTGCTGAAACCAGTGGCAACCAGTGCATTGCACAGAGACTCAGGAGAGGTCAAGTTCCATCACTGTGGGGAAATTCTGATTACTTCATCTCTGGGTCTAGATTCAATATTGGAGCTTTTCAGGAGAAGCCATGGCCTCAAAGAAGATGAGGGAGGAAGCCACCTGCTCCATCTGCCTGCACCTGATGACTAACGCAGTGAGCATCAGCTGTGGACACAGCTACTGCCACGCGTGCATAGTGAGCTTTTTTGAGAACCTCTACCGGATGCAACCATGGCTGAAGACATTCTCCTGTCCCCAGTGTCGAGCACCATTTACCATGGAGAGCCTCCGACCCAACAAACAGCTGGGAAATCTCATTGAAGTCATCAAGGAGATAGACCAGGAAATGTCATGTGAGGAACATGGAGAGAAGCTCCGCCTGTTCTGTGAAGACGAGGGCCAGCTCATCTGCTGGCTCTGCGATCGTGGAGCCCAGCACAAAGGGCATGCCACAGCTCTGGTGGAAGAAGCATGCCAAGGCTACAAGGTGAGTGGTGGCCCACAGGGCTTCGGCGAGTACTTGGCCTCATATTGCCCCCTGAGACCTGAGATTATTTGGCCTGAAACCCAAGATTAGGATCCTGAAATCCTATATCCTGTCATTCATCTGAAAAGTAGAATGATGGGTCCTCACTAAATCAAGTCCCAAAGGTTACTTTTGTCCCTATCCTTTCTGGCTCTGATGAACTCCTCCCTGCTTTAGAATGCCATGTGCACACCTGCATGTTTTATTGCTTCATACTGTGTGTGTAATTTGAGAAACAACAATGTGTAAGACCACGGGAAAGAGTCTGAAAACACAGGGGTCAAAGACACACCACCTTAGATGTCTTACAGTCTAATAGGAAAGACAGATCAGCAAACAGGCTGCCTGGAGTCCCCTGATTTGGATGGTGGAGCAGAGCACTAAGGAGTGTGGAGTAGTAACTAACGAATCTTCCCAAGAATGACTCTTGAAGAATACATAAAAATTAACCAAACATATTAATAGAAGTAAGGAGAAGGGAGAGGACATTCCAGACAGAGGGGACCAATGGGAGCATACCTGACTTGCTCTGACTAGGCCAGGGGGGTATGCAGGAGAGGCAAGTGATGTTACGGGAATGAAAATCAGGCCTGCATCCTAGCCCAGAGTAGTCTTGGCCATGGGGGGATTTTCATTTGCAGAGTGAAAGATAGGGCTAACAATGAAAAGAACATTCTGGTACTGATACAATGAGAGGAATACTAAGTAGTAAAATTCAGATTATTCCTGTGAGAAGTGGAAAGAGAACAGTTCTAAGCCAGATTCAGGAAAGAGTGTGAGTGGGAGGATTTGGAAGTGATTGTCATCAAGGATAAAGCAGAGAGTGAGGTTTTGAGCAACTCCTGAGTTTCTCACTCAAAGCATGTACTCACATTTTGAGTGAGTACAGTACTAATGTGTAAAACAGAAAGCTAGCAAGAAAGTGCTATATAGCACAGGGAGCTCAGCTCTGTGCTCTGTGATGATGACCTAGAAAGGTGGAATGGAGGGGGCGGTGGCGGTGGGAGAGATGCTCAAGAAGGAGGGGATATATATATATATATATATATATACACACAAATGGTTGATTCATGATTTTGTACAGCAGAAACTGACAACATTGTAAAGCAATTATATTCCAATAAAAAGACAAAACCATTAAAAAAAATCATGTAAAGGAAGATTGACCTTTGCAATCATGGAACCTAGTGGGCATAGTCTTGCTGCCTACTCCTTCTCTGTCCTGCCTAGATTTGAGAAAATTGTTGTCCCCAGTGTGAGCTCCTTGTCCCCCCCACCTTTCCATGAATTGGAGGTGATCTTCTATTAAGGTTCTGAGTCCTCCATCAGTGTATGCCAATACTGACCACCACTCAGCACATGGCAGCTCTTCCTTAAATTCCATGGAGCAGTTAATTGCTGTAATGGGGATATTCCCATTGGAATTATTTTCCCACCAAGTAGTAACAGAAGCACCATGGGGTGATGATTCTAAGCCTAGAGAGTTAGACTGCTTAGTTTGAAATCTTAGTTCAGCTACTTTTTAGACGGGTGGCTTTAAGCAAGTTATTTAATGCCTTCATGCTCTGGTTTCCCTAACTGTGAATGGGGATAAGAGTAGTCCCTTCCTCCCCAACATACATGTTCAGCAGGTTGTTATAAGGCTTAAGGACATAATACATGTAAAGCTTAGAATAGCATTTGGCACATAGCAACTGCAGTACTGACTTGCTAACAAGTTCTGCAGAGCCCTTTCTTGACAGCATGCAAGAATTAATGAGTACACTTACTGGGTTTAGGACAGGAGCCGATTCTTTTAGTATTGATCACAGCTAGCAATTTGATTTACCTTAAACTTGCTTTCCATAAAAATGCGAGACACTGTCTCGAAAAATAACCTAA
Source organism: Neotragus pygmaeus (assembly GCA_006410875.1). Classification (NCBI taxonomy): domain Eukaryota; kingdom Metazoa; phylum Chordata; class Mammalia; order Artiodactyla; family Bovidae; genus Neotragus; species Neotragus pygmaeus. The sequence goes on from SJYV01019221.1 coordinate 264,145, forward strand.
AAACTTGATATGGATACTAAGTCACTTGAAACCATTTAGTTTCATGATACCATCTTTTAAAAGGCCTCAGAGCCGCCCTCCTCCATTAACTGTTTCTAGTAACTGGCTGGCAGCCTAATTTTTCCTTCTTGACTCACCATAATACATACAAAGTTCTCTGTGTGCCAAACACTCTGGCATTGTTTCTGTTTGGATCAGTACATTATTAAATAAAATATTTTTAGGTGATTATTATCTTGTTTTATGTGCTGCATTTCCCTGGCAAGACTGTTAGTGGTGGTGGATATAGCTCAGACTCTGGGTCAGCAGATGAACTAGAATCACAGTCCAACCACCCACCAGTTACAGCACTTTGGGCAAGTTATTTACCCCCTTTCTAAGCCTGTTTCTGCAGCACAGAAATGATGTTAAAAATCCTACTAACTGCTCAGGGTTGCCAAGGGAACAAATATGTTACTGCATATACAACCCTTGGGCTTCCCTGATGGCTCAGTGGTAAAGAATCCGCCTGTCAATGCAGGGGATGCAGTTCAATCTTTGGGTTGGGAAGTTCCCCTGGAGAAGGAAATGGTAACCAACTCCAGTAATCTCACCTGGGAAATCCCTTGGATTTCCAGAGGAGTCTGGCAGCCTATAGTCCATGGGGTCGCAAAGAGTGGGACACGACTTAGTGACTGAACAACAGCAAAACACAGTCCTTGGTATGCTTCCTGGCAAAGTGTGAGGATTCAATGCATATTCAGTTTTATTCTAATAGTCTTGGAGGGCTGGGCTGCCCCTTAGGTGGCTAATGAAGAATTGTTGCATAGACTTTATTCACTCAATTTTTCCTTCAGGAAAAGCTCCAGCAAGCTGTGACAAAATTGAGGCAACTGGAAGAGGAATGTATGAACCTGAAGGTGTTCACGGCAGAGCAAATAACCAAATGGAATGTAAGCGTTTGGGCTTATTGATCTCAGGCTATTTTCCATCCTAGAGCTTAGATATAGGGGGTGATTGGGCAAAGCATAGTGAAAGCTTATTGTCACTAAACCAGACCAAACAGGCAAAACCCAAAGAAGAAACTACTGTTTTTATGCCCCTCATTGTCTAAAATCTATGAGAATTTATCTCCAACCCCTTCAACCTTTCAGTAGTAGTTGGCTAGGATTCTGAAACCTCAGTCAGGAGAAGCAGAACCGGTATGCCCGTTTACCTAGAGTCATTCTTCACTGAGTTTCAGTTCTTAATATCTCAAAGTACCTTCCTGATTTGAAGGCCTTATTAACCTTATTGCTGTGGCATATGTACTGCAGTACAGGGTGTGGCTCTCTTATGAGTTCAGAAATCAACCCTTGTGACTGCTAAGAAAACAGAATCACTCCAGGTTGAGATTTGTATTACTGAAGCTTATGAAGCTGATGAAGGAAATCTACTTGGATTATAAGGAAGATCCAAGTGCTCCAAGAACCTACACACTTAGTATTGCAGACTCTCAGGTCTATAAGACTATTTGCATGGCTGACCAGCCTCCACCTGATCAGAGATGCATTTCTTTACAGAATATTTATGTAATTCATCAACTTGCAGACAAATCCCACAGGCCAGTGAGGCATTTTGCCTCTTTCAGAGGTCTCTTCCAACCTTCCAACCTCTCTGCTCCAATCCTTTAGGTATGGATGTTAAACTTAGGGTCTCAGAGGACACTCTTACCTCTCTCATTTCTGGGATCTTAGGCAGTGGGGAGGATCTTGATTACAACTAATATATACACGGAAACCCCTTCAATGACCCTTCAACCACATCACAGCTATCGAAACACTGTATGAATTGAGAAATTATCCATGGAGATTGCAGTTCTTCTCTCACCAAATGAAAGCTGAGTCTGACAAGCTGTATCATGTGGTTTCTGTCGCTCTTACACATGAGGTTGAGTACATGGACCCGGGTGAGTGGATGACTATTTCATAGTTAACTATGACAAAAGTCTGCTACCCAGACCTCTCGCTGCTGAGAATAATGGACTCTCCTATTAGCTTGGGTGCCTTAAAGTCTGGCCTTGGTGATGTTCACTATAAGCTTTTGTTTCAAGAAATTTTCTCAGACTCAGAGCTGCCTTCTTACATCGCAAATAAAAACTCATTTTTATTCTTTTAACTGATAATTTTTGACCTTGGCTCTAGTCCTATGATTAAATTATTTATCACTCCTGCCCATCTCTTTTGCATGTTGGCTGAATAAGGAAATAGGGTGACTCTAGAGAATTGTGATAACCTCTCCCACATCTGAATATCTGCCTTCCAGGCATGACTCTACAGTGGGACAATTTTCCAGCTTGAATGAATCATGGGAAAATAATCTTATGGTAGCTGAGCAAACTTACTTTTGTGTGTGTATGTGTTAAAATATATATAACAAAATGTACTGTTTAACTATTTGTATGTGTACAGTTCCATTCCTTCCTCCTCCCAACTCCTGGAAACCACTACTCTACTTTCTGTCTATGAATTTGACAATTTTTGGTACCTCATCTAACTGGAATCATAAAATATTTGCTCTTTTTTTCTGGTTTACTTCACTTAGTATAATGTCTTTAAGATTCATCCATGTTGTAGCATGTATCAGAATGCCATTCCTTTTAAAGACTGAATAGTATTCCACTGTATCTATAGATTGCATATCAGTTCATCCATCAATGGGCATTCGGTTTGTTTCCACTTTTCTTGACTCAAGGAGAAGATAGAGGTTCAGAAACAAAAAATCCAGTCTGACTTCAAGACTCTCCAGAGCTTCCTTCATGAGGAAGAGAAGTCTTATCTATGGAAACTGGAGAAAGAAAAAGAGCAAACTCTGAAGAGACTGAGGGACAAAGAGGCCAATCTTGAACAGAAGAACCATGAACTCCAGAGCCACATCCTGGAACTAGAGAATAAATGTCAGGGCTCAGCCCAGAAATTGCTTCAGGTAAGACCATGCACTTGGAGTAAGGAGGGAAGGTATTTGTTCTTGACCTTTCAGCAGGAGAATGGTGAGGAACCATGGGAAGCTTGGTGAGGCTTGCCTGTTTCACTCAAAAATGGCACATTAGTATAGGGAATTTAAATTTAATGCTCCTTTTAGATACACATCAATGTTTGCAAGGTGGCCCCCACCAGTCTATAGAGTGGCTTTAAGTGAATTAGAAATAATATGGCTATGGTGGGTTCCTTGGCTAAATGGAACCATGGGACAACTTTGGCTACCATTTGTTTCTGTACCATGTTTACAAAACTCTGTGAAAGTGTCTTCTGAAATACTGCTTCAGATGACTGATGGGTGACAAAGTGAGGCAGTCAAAATGAGTGATAACTTTTTCCTTGATTTGCTTGTAGAGCCCTCCAGAGCTCTTCTGGATCCAGCCCATTACAATAAACTAAACTATGACTGTAGCTGTTTTTTTCCCTGTTCCAACTAACAGAACTAGGGGTCACACTGTAAGGATGAGAATATAGTTCTATGCCCCACCACCATGTGATACCTGTTGCTACCACCATAGTGGCCCAGTCTCAGGGCTTAAGCTTGGGTTCACCACTTTGGACCTTTGCAACAAGTGTCTCTTTATGGGCTCACTCTGAAGGAAATGAGGTCACTGAAAGCAAGTCTTTCCAGATGGAGCATGGGACAAAGTTCCTGGCCTTCTTCCACATAGCAAGGAAGGTAAACACCCTGATATGCTGACTATCCCATGGGGCCAGGATGGAAATCATCATCTCTAGGTATTCATCAATATCTAAGGCCAGGATTAGTCTTTTTACTTCTTTGGAAGAAGTATTAGAGAGAACAGCCTCACATGCCAAGTCCCATGAAATATTGATGTTCCCACACTTATCTTTTGTCTTTGTTTCTTCATAGGATGTGAAAGATACTTTGAGCAGGTGAGTCCTATATGAGTTCAGGAGGGAAGGAAGTGTGGGTATTCAGAGATAAATGGAATTTACACTGAAGAAGTCTTGGTTTCTGCTTATTCTAGGAGTTGGGCTGTGAAGCTAGAACAACCAGAAGCCCTCTCTTTGGACCTTCATACTGTGTGCAATGTTTCTGAGCTTTACTTTGATGTAAAGAAAATGTTAAGGAGACATCAAGGTATGTGAAGAAGCCCTAAATGCTACAGACAGACGGGACCTTAAGTGGTAATGAAGTTCATCACATGTCCCCAGGCAGGCTCACAGCCAGAGAGGTTATTCAGGTATCTTTAGTGTAGCTGTCATTCTCCCTTGTTAGTTTTCTCCAGTGCTTAGACAGGGACATGGGATGCCGGTTATCTGTGCAGACCCAGTTGGGTCCTTTGCTTAGGGTCTCACAAGGCTGCAGCTAAGGTGTTGGCCTGGCTGTGTTCTTATCTGGAAGCTAGACTGGGAAAGAACCCTCTTATAAGCTCACTCAGGTTGTTGGCAGAATTTATTTCTTTTGGGTTTGGCACTTAGGGCCCTGGCTTGATGCTGACTGCTGGCCAGAGGCTGCCTTGGATTCTAGAAGCCACCCTTCAGCTGCTTGCACTTGGGCCTCTCACCTCAGCCAATTATTTCTTCAAAGTAAGCTAGGAGAGAGAGAAAGAGTCCCTAGAGCAAGTCTGCCAGAAAGAGAAAGGCTTATAGAGTGAAATATAGTCACATCTCATCATTATTGCCATAGCCTACAGGTCAGAAATAATTCACAGGTCCTGCCCATAATCAAGGGGAAGGAATTCCATAAGAGTATAAACACTAATGAGGGTAATGAAACTATGAGCCATGTCATCTAGGGCCACCCAAGATGGATGGGTCATGGTAGAAAGTTCTGACAAAACGTGGTCCACTGGAGAACAGAATGGCAAACCACTTCAGTATTCTTGCCTTGACAACCTCATGGACAGTATGAAAAGGCAAAAAGGTAGGACACTGAAAGATGAACTCCCCAGGTTGGTAGTTGCCCAATATGCTACTGGAGATCAGTGGAGAAAAAACTCCAGAAAGAATGAAGAGATGGAGTCAAAGCAAAAACAACACCCAGCTGTGGATGTGACTGGTGATGGAAGTAAAGTCCGATGCTGTAAAGGGCAATATGACATAGGAACCTGGAATGTTAGGTCCATGAATCAAGGCAAGTTGGAAGTGGTCAAACAGGAGATGGAAAGAGTGAACATTGACATTTTAGGAATCAGCAAACTAAAATGGACTGGAATGGGTGAATTTAACTCAGATGACTTTTATATCTACTACCGTGGGCAAGAATCTCTTAGAAGAAATGGAGTAGCCAACATAGTTAACAAAAGAGTCTGAAATGCAGTACTTGGATGCAATCTCAAAAATGACAGAATGATCTCTGTTCGTTTCTAAGGCAAACCATTCAATATCCAGTAATCCAAATCTATGCCCCAACCAGTAATGCTGAAGAAACTGAAGTTGAATGGTTCTATGAAGACCTACAAGACCTTCTAAAACTAAAACCCCCAAAAGATGTCCTTTTCATTATAGGGGATTGGAATGCAAGAGTAGGAAGTCAATAAATACCTGGAGTAACAGGCAAATTTGGCCTTGGAGTACAGAATGAAGCAGGGCAAAGGCTAATAGAGTTCTGTCAAGAGAATGCACTGGTCATAGCAAATATCCTCTTCCAACAATACAAGAGAAGACTGTACACATGGACGAATATAGAAATCAGATTGATTATATTCTTTGCAGCCAAAGATGGAGAAGCTCTATACAGTCAGCAAAAATAAGACTGGGAGCTGGCTGTGGCACAGATCATGAACTCCTGATTGCCAAATTCAGACTTAAATTGAAGAAAGTAGGGAAAACCACTAGACAATTCAGCTATGACCTAAATCAAATCCCTAACAGTTATACAGTGGAAGTGACAAATAGATTCAAGGGATTAGATCTGATACACAGAGTGCCTGAAGAACTATGGATGGAGTTTCATGATATTGTATAAGAGGCAATGATCAAGACCATCCCCAAGAAAAGGAAAAGGAAAAAGGCAAAATGGTTGTCTCAGGAGGCCTTACAAATAGCTGTGAAAAGAAGAGAAGGGAAAGGCAAAGGAGAATAGGAAGAATATACCCATCTGAATGCAGAGTTCCAAAGAACAGCAAGGAGAGATAAGAAACCCTTCCTCAGTGATCAATGCAAAGCAATACAGGAAAACAACAGAACAGGAAGGACTAGAGACTCTTCAAGAAAATGAGAAATACCAAGGGAACATTTCATGCAAAGATGGGCACAATAAAGGACAGACATGGTATGGACCTAAGAGAAACAGAAGATATTAAGAGGAGGTGGCAAGAATACAGTGAAGAACTATACAAAAAAGATCTTCATGACCCAGATAATCAAGATGGTGTGATCACTCACCTAGAGCCAGACACCCTAGAATGTGAAGTCAAGTGGGCCTTAGGAAGCATCACCATGAACAAATTCCATGGAGGTGATGGAATTCTAGTTGAGCTATTTCAAATCCTAAAAGATGATACTGTGAAAGTGCTACACTCAATATGCCAGCAAATTTGGAAAACTCAGCAGTGGCTACAGGACCAGAAAAGGTCAGTTTCCATTCCAAGCCCAAAGAAAGGCAATGTCAAAGAATGTTCAAACTACTGCACAACTGCACTCATCTCACACGCTAGCAAAATATGCTCAAAATTCTCCAAGCCAGGCTTCAACAATACATGAACTGTGGACTTCCAGATATTCAAGCTGGATTAAGCAAAGGTGGAGGAACCAGAGGTCAAATTGCCAACATCTGCTGGATCATTGAAAAAGCAAGAGAGTTCCAGAAAAGCATCTACTTCTGCTTTACTGACTATGCCAAAGACTTTGTGTGGGTTACAACAAACTGGAAAATTAGAGATGGGAATACTAGATCACATTACCTGCCTCCTGAGAAATCTGTACGCAGGTCAAGAAGAACAGTTAGAACTGGACATGGAACAACAGACAGGTTCCAAATCGGGAAAGGGGTACTTCAAGGCTCTATATTGTCACCCTGTTTATTTAACTTATATGCAGGGTATATCATGAGAAATGCTGGACTGGATGAAGCACAAGCTGGAATCAAGATTGCTGGGAAAAATATCAATAACCTCAGATATGCAGATAACATAACCCTTATGGTAGAAAGCAAAGAAGTAAGGAGCCTCTTGATGAAAGTGAAAAAGTTGGTTTAAAACTCAACATTCAGAAAACTAAGATCATGGCATCTGGTCCCATCACTTCATGGCAAATAGATGGGGAAACAGTGGAAATAGTGGCAGACTTTATTTTTTGGGCTCCAACATCACCGCAGATGGTGACTGCAGCCATGAAATTGAAAGACACTTGCTCCTTGGAAGAAAAGTTAGGACCAACCCAGACAGCATATTAAAAAGCAGAGATATTACTTTGCCAACAAAGGTCTGTCTAGTCAAAGGTATGGTTTTTCCAGTAGTCATTTATGGATGTGAGAGTTCGACTATAAAGAAAGCTGAGTGCCAAAGAACTAATGCTTTTAAACTGTGATGTTGGAGAATATTCTTGAGAGTCCCTTGGACTGCAAGGAGATCCAACCAGTCCATCCTAAAGGAAATTAGTCCGAATATTCATTGGAAGGACTGATGCTGAAGCTGAAACTCCAATACTTTGGCCACCTGATGCAAAGAACTGACTCCTTGGAAAAGACCCTGATGCTGAGAAAAATTGAAGGCAGGAGAAGGGCATGAAAGAGGATGATATAGTTGGATAGCATCACCGACTCAATGGACATGAGTTTGAGTAAACTCCAGGAGTTGGTAATGGACAGGGAGGCCTGGCATGCTGCAGTCCATGGGGTCGAAAAGAGTTGGACATGAGTGAGCAATTGAACTGAACTGAAGAGATGAACACTAAGAGGCAGAATCACGGAAGGCTACCTTTGTGTTTGAGTGAAATCATGACTAAACCTGAACGGAACTAAAATGGGACAATTTAAACTCCTTATTTATCCTGCTAAGTTTGAATTTCTGCTTTACCACAGATATATTGATGCATTAGATTACAAGACACTGCCTTAGACTCTGAAAAGTGAAAGTGAAGTTCACTCAGTCATGTCCGACTCTGGAGACCCTGTAGACTATACAGTCCATGGAATTCTTCAGGCCAGAATACTGGAGTGGGTAGCCTTTCCCTTCTCCAGAAGATCTTCCCAACCCAGGAACCGCACCGGAGTCTCCTGCAGTGCAAGCAGTTTCTTTACTAACTGAGCTACGAGGGAAACCCACCTTAGACCCAATTAGTACATTTGTATTTCTTGCCTTTATAACATCAAAAATATTCTGAATTTCAAAACCCATTTGGCCCCAGGGGTTTCTGATAAGGATAATGAACACTTATTCAATTCCCCCTCAATTTATCAATGACAAATAACAGTAACAACCACTACCAAGGTCTGTGACTGATTTCCAAAGAGTTCAGTCGTCAACCATCTTTCAGGTGATATTACTAACTTGTAAAAATTTGATTTTCTTGGCTTGGTTTTCCTGGATCATCCAAGGGATATTAACTGAAGCCCCAAACTTTGTGAGTCTGGCTCATAATAAAGACTCATTGAACAGAGTTAATAAAGGGATATTTACAAAGATGAGGATTTTAGTGCTAACAAGAAACAGTGAAGCAACCCAAGGCTAGGAATAGGCAGGAAGTCATCACCTTCCCAGGGTTTCAGTAGCAGATGGAGGGAGCTGTAGCTAAAGGAGACTCTCCAAATCACAGACTCTCCAAATCACAGCCAGTGGGGAGGGACTTGGGGCACTAAATACTTCTAATTCTGCTGCTTTTTGCCCTATGGTCTCCTCTGGTCCTTCCCATTGGCTTAACCAAACAGTAGTCAGAGGGAAGGGAGCCTTGTTGAGGTCCAGAGGGGTTACCCTTCCTGGACATGGAGCAGGCTGGAGAAAGGTAGAGAGTGATCTGGAGGAGCAAAGGGGGAACATCCAGCACAGGGAGTGTTTCCTAATACTTGATTTCCCTTATTACCACAATCCAACTGATCAGTGTTTAACCCAGTAACACAGTAGTTTCTTAACTCTTTTGCTGGAACACTCCACTACCACTTTTCATTTTTAAAATTGCACTGCTAGTCAGTATCACAATTTAGTTTATCATACCTTTTTCTGTCTTACTTGACTCTAGTCAGGTATATTACTCTGTATAATCCCTATAGGATATTACCTGAAACAAGAAAGAAGAGCCAAGGTGTATGTCCTGAAACCTGAGTAAAATTCTGGGATTTCCAATAACAAGCTATGACATCAGTTGTATCATTTTCCTTCTCTGATCCTCAGTATAAATGGTAATTAAGTAGAGATGAGGAAGGGCTCATTTACACTTCAATATTCCATGATTCTTAATGTCCTCCAAGAGAGAAGGACTTTGGAGAGGACAGTTAATCATGTTAACTCTGGTTAGTCCTGCCCCTTGGCTTCTCTGAGTGACTAAGATGGTGATGATGTTGAAGATGATGATGATGTCATCATTATTATTACTACCACTTATTGGGCACTTTGGTGACAGATATGATGATTTCTACTTTATATTTAACAAAACTGAGGCTTAGACAATGAACTGTCTAAGCTCATGACACCTAGTAAGAAACAATGCTTGGATCTGAACACAGACTGGTATTATTTAAAATAAACTGTGCTCTCAGCTACAAAAATCATGTCCTTTTTTTCGTTTGCAGTCAGTGTGACTCTGGATCCAGATACAGCTCATTATGAACTAATTCTGTCTGAGGATCGGAGACAAGTGACTCGTGGATGCCCTCAGGAGAAGCTTGATAATTCTTCTAGGAGATTTAGGGCCTTGCCCTGTATCCTGGGCTGTGAAGCCTTCACTTCGGGGAAACATTACTTTGAAGTAGATGTGGGAGAAGGAACTGGGTGGGATTTAGGAGTCTGTATGGAAAATGTTCAGAGGGACACTGTCATGCCGCAGACGCCTCAGTCTGGATTCTGGGTTATCAGACGGTGCAAGGAAGGCTATATAGCGCTCACCTCTCCCCTAACTTCCATTCAACTGACAGAGAATCCCCTGGTTGTGGGGATTTTTCTGGACTTTGAGGCTGGAGTTGTGTCCTTTTATAATATGACCACTGGCTCTCACATCTTTACCTTCCCGAAGGCCTCCTTCTCTGACACTCTCCGGCCCTATTTCCAGGTCTATCTGTATTCTCCTTTGTTCCTGCCTCCCCCAGATGAGTAAGGGACAGGCCAAAGTCTCCTCCTTGGTTTAACTAGTATATGAGGACAGAAATGTGATCTCTTTTCTTCACTGCTATTTACTTGTACCGAGAACAGTGCTGGGCTTTTAGTGCATAGTTAATAAATTTGCATTGAATAAATGGCTATAATGACTATAAAAACACCCCGAAGGGTCATACTGAACTGGGGGAAAGCAAGATAATAGCAATGATTTTGCTTGGTCCTCTCCATCCCTCTTCAATGGGTTCAGAGCTTTGATTTTGAGAGTAGAGTGCTTTTTTTCAGAGAAAATTCTATATCCTTAAACACTTATATTGCTAAACAAGAAAAAATGATGATTAAAATAAACATTCAAGTAAATAAATTTAATTAACAAAATAAATATTTGTAAACTATAAGGATAATAAAGATAAAATTAGAAGTTGATTTTGATGCTGGCAAGTTATAGAAAGAAAAATAAGTCCTACTAGTCCTTTCAGGTAAAGAATGATATTATATTAGATAAACCATTGGCTGCGCTAATGAAAAGGAGAATACATTAAAAAAAAAAAGAAACATGAAAGAGCACAAACTAGAATAATAATTTTGAGAGCAATTTGACGAATTATGTGCAAATAAAATTGAAAATCTTAATTAAATGCCTTTTTCAAAAGAAACTAAATGACCTAACTGACTCAAGAAGGGGAAAGAAAAGCTAAACAGGCTAATACATAAAAATGTAATTCAGAAAGTTACAGAATTCCGATTAATATTTAGGGAAACAAGGAAAACAAAGAGCAGATGGTTTTATGGTTGCATTTTTTTCTAAAGACAGCAACTCACTGTGCCCCTGAAGATTCAGTTAAGTTCTATAGAATAGAAAACCCAAATGGACAGTGACTGAAACAAGTTCTCTCTCTCATGAAGAAGCAGTCCAGATGTGGAAGTACAGGAAATCCAGTCTAGGGCTGGTATGGCAACTCCATGCAATTGCCAAGCCTTCCAGCAACCCTCGCACTATCCCTAGGATCCAAGGCAGTTTTTAAAGCTCCAGCCATCACACCTGCATTCCAAGCTTTAAGATGGAAAAGAGAGACACAGAACTAGAGCAAAGGGCATGCATTCAAGAGCTATCTTTTACTACCTACCCTACAACCTTCTGCTTTAATGCGATTAGCCAGAACTGTCCAAAGCCACATTCCTCCTTGTTCACCTTGATGAGGCAGTAATGAACTTGGGCAGCTTAGCTCTATCTTGTTAGAATTCTGAGCAAGATTCATCAGAGAGCTACAGGGAATGTGACTCCCACACCCACCCAACCCATTGTCTCACGTCAGTCTGGAAAACCCTCTCATAGCAGGTAGAATCTGTGGGCAGCATCTGGTACATATTTAGCCAAGAAACAAAAGAAGAAATGTCCTCTGGTGCCCCTTCCTCATACCTTTTTGATACCCCATGCCCTGTGATTGCATGGGGTGTTAGGTACGTGAAGTGTATGTGGTGCTGCAGCAGAAGACCAGATACAGGAAAGAGAGGAGTAACAGGACAGCAACTGAGAGGAGAGAAACATAAACAGTTCAGGTGATGCAGTGTCTGTTCTCACGTAAAGTTCAAATTCCTCACAATGGCCTAGAAGGCAAATTCTGGCCCACAGACCTTGCCTTCCTGGATTAATAGTCTGCTCTTCCACTTCTCACCTTTCATATACAGTAGCCTTCTGTTTGGTCCTAGATAATGCGAAGGTCATTCCGACCCAAGAGCCTTTGAGCATATGTTCTAGGATCAGAGTAGTCTTTTCCCTATCTGCCTTTTCTGAAGCTGGGTGAGCTCATTTCAATCACCAGCTTGGCAGATAGGAAGTATTAGGGAATTAACATCCCAGGACGAAACCTTCAACTGAAGACGGAATGGTGTGGGTGGATAAAGCTTCACCAAATGAGGTTCAGACAAACAATTCTGAGACTCCATGGACATCCAGGAAATGGAAGCAAGAGCTCAAAGTGGGAAATAGGTCAGTAATGCACTTGAGACTGCCTTTTCCACCTTTTGTGATACAGCCCCCCTGTTCCAACACCCTGCATCCTAGTTACCACCTTCTCTTACATCCAGGTATCAGCTCAACGTTTCAGTGACATGGGACTTCCCTGTGGTCCAGTGGCTAAGACTCCATGCTTACCATTCAGGGAACCCAGAATAGATCCCTGATTAGGGAACCAGATCCCATACGTGACAATGAAGAATGCTGCAACTAAAGATTCCATATGCCACAACAAAGATCCCATGTGCCACAATTAAGACCTGGTGCAGCCAAATAAATAAATAAATATTAAAAAAAATAAATTTTCAGAGACAGCAACTACTGCTACCTCCCCCTCTCTTTTCCTTTTTCAATATATAAATATGGAAATAGCTTTAGATATTAAATGATTAAATTAACAGATATTTTATGGAATACTGTAAAATACAGTAATAATACTCTAAGTTCTAAGGAACTCACACTACAAATCACCTTCCCCTTATGTATGTTTGATCTTGCTTTTTTTTTCCTCAGCTTTTCCCCATGGCATTAAACATTATGTTAAGATGTGGTTTTAAATGACTAGCGATCTTATAATCGCACATACACTCAGTTGTCTCTTGCAATTTAACTAATGTTGAAATGAACGTCAATGTATGTAAGTAGGTTTTCACTTCTCTTGTTTTGCTCGGTTGAGTTTTTGAAAAAGAATTTCCGAGTCACAGTATATGAACATTTGTTTAAAATACTACTGATATTTTCTTATCTCCTTCCTTCCCTTTCTTCCTCTTCCCCGACCTGCCTCTTATGTTTCCACAACTCTCACAGTCATCAGTCAAACCCTCTAAGAGATGGGAACCTGGAGGGACTTTGATAATGTGGAAAACCATGGGCTGGGGAATCAGATTGGAGAATCTTCCTGAGGAGATGTGAATCGAGACTGCTAAGTGAAAACATCACTGGAGCCTAGACCACTTCATTAATCCTCATTTCTGTTTCCTAATGTAGGAAAGGGAAGGATATAAAAATGGGACAAAATGGAGGAGAGAGGGGGAGAGAACAAGGATCTGGATGTTTCTAGGATTTGGTACAGAGCATGGGTTGTTTCTCTTGAAGGACAGGCAGAATTGACACTGTCCTATAAGACTAATTCATGGCCATTCACTAAGCATGTGCCAATTTTTGATTGAGTATCAAACCACCCGAACAAACCACTATCATTTGTTCACTTACAATTCTGGAGCTCAGCCAGTGGTTCTCGTAGTCAGGGTTAAATTCTGCTGGGTCTTCTCAGGTGTTTCCATCAGCTGGAATGTTGACCGTTCATGGGGTGATATGGGATAGCCTCACCTGCAAGTCTGGCAGTTGGCAGGTTATTGACTTGGGCGCTTTAACCTCCAACAATGAGCTCAGTGTCTTTCAAAACGTGGGAGTTTCAGGGTTGTGAGAGAATCAAGATGTGTACAACCTGCACTATGCCAGGCTATTTTCAACCATCTGTTTGGGTCACATTTGTTAAATCACTTGGTCAAACCCAGATTCAAGAGACAGAGAAAAAATTAAACTCCAGTTCTTGATGGAAGGAGAAGTTACAAAGTCACATTGCAAAGAGCAAGCGGATAAGATAAATTTAGGAAATTTTTGCAATTTATCCTAAGAAACTTGATGCATAAAGTCTCAAAATCTACATTAAGGACGGACAGAGATACAGAGATTTTCTGAGTCCCTAGCCCTCAACAGACCCAGTGCCTGTTTCTTTCCACAAACAAGATTTATTAGAGCTCTCAGTGCTGTCAGTAATTACACTTTCTTCATCCACACAAACAGCCTCAGTGCCTGGGATTCTGTGAGAACTGATCATCACATCCTTCTCTCTAGACTTTGCCCACGCACACTACCAGCCTGAAGTGGAATCTCTGCACTAGTTTTTTGGGACTCTCAGGAAGGGAACAAGTGCTTATGCAGCAGCAGGGATTGAAAACGCAGGAAGCTCCACACTTAGGCATTTCACCCCAAATCGTTCCTTCTTCACCAGGAATAAGGAAGACAAAGTGATTGTTGTTCAAGAAGGTGCTTGATTAGAATATTAATAAGCTTGTGGACCATAAACTATGCTAATCTCCTCTCCTTGAGTTTTTCTTGATTTCCCCATTTTTTCCAAGTAAAAACGATCCAATCTGTGATATTCCAAGAACTAGGTGTTGCCTCGTCACTGTAGTCCACAGGCAGAGCCTCCAGTCTTCAAAGCTCCCTCTCCTTCCCATGTCTTTTAGCTTAGCCATCTGTCCCTTTTCTCCAAGACCTAAATTCTCTGAGGATGGGACTGAATTTTTTCTTTTTTTTTTTTTCAATCTTGATACCACTCCTGAATTCCTGCTTTAGTTTGCTGGACATCCTGGATACATTAAAGATATTAGGTAAAGTTTAAAAATAAAATGATCCACTTTCCTAGGGTCCAGTCCAATTTCTGATTTTAATGAACAAGTGACACTACCTCTATGGGTCTGCACCTCCTCAAGTTTATAGTGGGCAATAATCCCAGGTTGTAGTGAGAAATAGGCACAAAGCACTAGCTATACAACAAAATAAACAGGCGTTTTTGTTTTTTTATAATGATTGCAAAGCTCTTCATACTTTTAAGACTTGCTGAAGAGGAAATCTTGGCCCACCATCACTTAATCTTTGTGGCATCTTGGGTAATTCGATGATTTCTCTGGGCCTTCCGCTACTTCAAAAATATTAACTCTAGAGATAGACAAAGAACATTCACTACAGTGTGAGGCTCGGCCCACTACTGTGTGGGACTCAGCCCACTACTGTGTGGGACTCAGCCCACTTATGTGGTTCTAAACCGTTGAAGAAAATTCCTAGAGATATTTAAAATAATTTAGGGAAGACTGGTCTGCCCCAAATTAAAAAGGGATGTAGATATAATGGAGGGGAGCTCAGGCAGAGGTCTGAGATTCTGCGGGTAACACGGAAGGGTCTTCTCCTCTGGGGATGTGGTCAGGCATCACTTCTTTGGCCTTAAGCAGCCCACCATACCCCCAGATGAGCCACTTCCCCCAAATCCACGAAGCACTCTCATTTCTCTCCAGATGCGGGTCCTGGGAGGAAGGAGGGGTTCAAGGTCTCGCCCCAACTCGGGCCATGTGTGTCCTCCCCTCCCCAGCTAAAGCAGAGCGGGCAGCAGGACCCGTAGGGGTTGCCCTACGCCGCGGCCTCTCTTTCACATTTTCTGGTGGCCGGCCGCTGTATGGAGTCCAGGACTCTGCGAATTCCGCGAACTGGTGGGGGCTGTTCTATAAGGATGAGGAGAGGAGGGGGGTTTAAGTTACATATCCTTTCCCTGCCACTGTCCGTGACCTATTTCAGGTAAGTTCTGAAAGGACAAGGTCACGAGTTTATTTCTTAAAAAGCTGTTTTTCATGTTTTGTTTGTTGGTAAGGACGAGACTCGTCTTTCCTCATTTGTGATTCTTACACCCGAAATTCGGTTGTTCACGAGACGCGACCGCAGAAAAGAGCAAGTAAGCAGCCTCTGTGAAGACAAATCCATCGAGTTGCGTCGCTACCGCGACTCCGCCACAGACCTAAGGCGAGGAAATCTCGCGAGGCCGGATTCCAGCGTCACCAGCGCAAGCAACGCAGCTCAGAGCCTGGGCCCGCACGCCGGGTAGGTCCCGACCTTCGCTCATCGCAGAAGCCCCGCCCACAAAGCTGGCCCCGCCCCGGCCGCCGCGAGTACCGTTACCGCCCCTGCTCTCCCTGCTACTGCCTTTACAAGCCCTACGCGTACCCCACACATAACTTGTTTCTCGGCTTCTCTCATTGGCCAGCATTCTTGGCGCAGACCCAGCATCCTTTCACCTGAGAGTTCACTCCGCGTCCCTGCTCAAAGTGAGGGTTTGAGGCTGGAATGCAGCAGGCATCTTGGGGATCTCTGCTGATTCTTTTTTTCATTTCTCTGAGGGCGAGAACTCTGGGAAAGGAGCTGATCCAGGTGGACTCTTAAGGTGACGAAGATGGAAACCCCAGGTCTGCCAGCAAGAAAAGAGGCAGAGTGAGTAAAGACAGTCCTAGGGTGGGGTGGCAGGAGGGCGAGGGTGAGGCGGGTGTGGAGTCCATGAACCTGCAGTTCCTTCTAGCCGCGCTTTGTAGTTACTGTTTTGTTTTCCTGTGAAAGACTTAAAATAGAAAAGTACAAAAAATAAGTAGTGGAAATCTGCGTATCCAGCCCCCAGATTTTTAAAAGTTAACATTTAACTTACTGCTTCAGATTGTTTTTAGAGAAATAAAAAGGTGACACGCTGAGGGAAGGACACCACCTATCTCTCTTAGGGGTATCCATGCTTCTGAAGATAGGTTCTATTCTCTCAGTAACTGTTTTTGTTAAAAATATCAAAAAGTATGTTCCCTAAGATTAGATGGATATGACATACTGCTGCTGCTGCTGCTAAGTGGCTTCTGTCGGGTCCGACTCTGTGCGACCCCATAAACGGTAGCCCACCAGGCTCCCCCGTCCCTGGGATTCTCCAGGCAAGAGCACTGGAGTGGGTTGCCATTTCCTTCTCCAGTGCATGAAAGTGAGAAGTGAAAGTGAAGTCGCTCAGTCATGTCCGACTCTTAGCGACCCCATGGACTGTGGCCTACCAGGCTCCTCCGTCCATGGGATTTTCCAGGCAAGAGTACAGGAGTGGGGTGCCATTGCCTTCTCCGGGATATGACATAATTTCCATGAATTTTTAAGGTCAAGCAAAGCAATATCCAGCACTCCCTGGTGTCCTTGGGTGTTCCCTTGTAATTCAGCTGGTAAAGAATCTGCCTACAATTCGGGAGACCTGGGTTCGATCCCTGGGTTGTGAAGATCCTCTCGAGAAGGGAAAGGCTGCCCACTCCAGTGTTCTGGCCTGGAGAATTCCACAGAAGTCCGTGGGGTCACAAAGAGTCACACGATTGAGTGACTTTCACTTTCACTAAAACAATATTAAATGCTGTCTTGCTGCACTGACTTTTTATATCTAAACTTCTGTCCCTTGCTTTTTTCCCCACGTGGTATTGATTTTGTTTATCTGTGTAGACGCACACACTGTAGTCCATCCCATTGAAAGAATAAATCATAATGTGCTCCAGTGTCCCTCTGTTGAAGAACATTTAGGTTGTATACTTCCACACCGTGGAGAACTGGCAGACTCTGCTACTGTGATCTCATGCTGTTTCTAAGATGTTTCCCAAAGACCTTTCAACATGTGTGTAAGACCTTTCCTTGTTGCTGTATGTCTAATTTATCTAAATCCTATCTAATCCTAGTGCTCCTCCCTCAGGTGTGTGCATCTCTCCCTCTCCTCCCTCCCATCCAGTTTACCTTTTCACCCTCCTGGTGGTAGACTTTCAGATTCCAACAGTTACTCTTAATAAGTGCTGCCAGGTACTCTGATGTGGCATAGTGAGATAGGATATATCAATATGATGTCACCTAGGATTCAAGTAGCATAGTCCTTAACCTCAGGGTTTCCCTGGTGACTCAGATGGTAAAGAATCTGCCTGCAATGCAGGAGACCTGGGTTTAATCCCTGAGTCAAGAAGATCCTCTGGAGAAGGGAATGGCAACCCACTCCACTCCAGTATTCTTGCCTGGAGTATCCCATGGATAGAGGAGCCTGGTGGACTACAGTCCGTGGGGTTGCAAAGAATCAGATACAACGAGCGACTGACTAACTCTGCTGCTGCTGCTAAGTCGCTTCAGTTGTGTCTGAACTGAACAAGAACACTGGAGTGGGTTGCCATTTCCTTCTCCAATGCATGAAAGTGAAAAGTCAAAGTGAAGTCACTCAGTCCTGTCTGATTCAGTGACCCCATGGACTGCAGCCTACCAGGCTCCTCCATCCATGGGAGTTTCCAGGCAAGAGTACTGGAGTGGGATGCCATTGTCTTCTCCCTGACTAACTCTAGACAGAGCTAACTCTAGCTGCTTATAAGGAACCCTAATTTAGACCAGGTGGTTCGAGTTGGTGATCCCATTTGTATGAAGGCCGAGGGTATGTGCTGGGGTGGGGANCTACCAGGCTCCTCCATCCATGGGAGTTTCCAGGCAAGAGTACTGGAGTGGGATGCCATTGTCTTCTCCCTGACTAACTCTAGACAGAGCTAACTCTAGCTGCTTATAAGGAACCCTAATTTAGACCAGGTGGTTCGAGTTGGTGATCCCATTTGTATGAAGGCCGAGGGTATGTGCTGGGGTGGGGAGGGAGAGAAGGGAGAATCTAGAAAGGGCCTGTTCTCCAGCTCTTCCCATTTACTTGTTTCAATAAGTGTAGTCTTACCATTAAGTATTGATCTTTTTAGTTTTATTTGTCTAACCAGTATTTTCTTTAGAAATTAAGTTCAGTTCAGTTCAGTCGCTCAGTCGTGTCCAATTCTTCGCCACCCCATGAATTGCAGCACGCCAGGCTTCCCTGTCCATCACCATCTCTCGGAGTTCACTCAGACTATGTTCATCGAGTCCGTGATGCCATCCAGCCATCTCATTCTCGGTCGTCCCCTTCTCCTCCTGCCCCTAATCCTTCCCAGCATCAGAGTCTTTTCCAATGAGTCAACTCTTCGCACGAGGTGGCCAAAGTACTGGAGTTTCAGCTTTAGCATCAGTCCTTCCAAAGAAATCNCTGTTTCCACTGTTTCCCCATCTATTTGCCATGAAGTGATGGGGCTGGATGCCATGATCTTAGTTTCCTGAGTATTGAGCTTTAAGTCAACTTTTTCACTCTCCTCTTTCACTTTCATCAAGAGGCCCTTTTGTTCTTCACTTTCTGCCATAAGGGTGGTGTCATCTGCATGTCTGAAGTTACTGATATTGCTCCCAGCAATCTTGATTCTAGTTTGTGCTTCATCCATCTAGCATTTCTCATGATGTACTCTGCATATAAGTTAAATGAGCTGGTTGACAATATACAGCCTTGACATACTCCTTTTCCTATTTGGAACCAGTCTATTGTTCCACATCCAGTTCTAACTGTTGCTTCTTGACCTGCACACAGATTTCTCAGGAGGCAGGTCAGGTGGTCGGGTATTCCCATCTCTTGAAGAGTAGTCATGTGTGAATGTGAGATTTGGACTATAAAGAAAGCTAAGTGCTGAAGAGTTGATGCTTTTGAATTGTCGTGTCATAGAAGACTCTTTAGAGTTTCTTGCAAAGAGACTGCAAAGAGATCCAACCAGTCAATCCTAAAGGAAATCANTGTGTGAATGTGAGATTTGGACTATAAAGAAAGCTAAGTGCTGAAGAGTTGATGCTTTTGAATTGTCGTGTCATAGAAGACTCTTTAGAGTTTCTTGCAAAGAGACTGCAAAGAGATCCAACCAGTCAATCCTAAAGGAAATCAGTCTAGAATATTCATTGGAAGGACTGATGTTGAAGCTGAAACTCCAATACTTTGGCCACCTGATGCAAGGAAATGACTGATTGGGAAAGACTCTGATGCTGGGAAAAATTTAAGGCAGGAGGAGAAGGGGACGACAGAGGATGAGATGGTTCAGTGGCAACACTGACTTGATGGACATGAGTTTGAGCAAGCTGCAGGAACTGGTGATTCCTGCATGACAGGGAAACCTGGCATGCTCCAGTCATGGGGTCCCCAAGAACTGGACACAACTGAGTGACTGAACTGAACTGACTGAATGCACTTTGAATTTATTTTTGCATATAGTGTTAGAGAATGTTTTGATTTCATTCTCTTACATGTAGCTCTTCAGTTTTCCCAGCACCACTTCTTAAGGAGACTGCTTTTCTCCATTTTAAGTACTTGCTTCCTTTGATATATGCATGAGTATTTAAATGTATGTGCTGCTGAATTATCATACAATTTGTCTTTGCTAATGTATGTTTCCCTCAACACTCATATGCTAGGTATCTTGTATTGCCTCTTCAAGTGCACCCTCTTCTTTTCTCTTCCTTGTTTTGTGCCCGCAGAGGCTGATCTGGGAGTGCCGTCCTTTGGCTTCTGGCTTCTGGTAGGGCTGGGCTAATATAGAAGGGTTGCAGGATAGGTCACTGACAGGAGGTGAGGGGGAGGAGAATTTGACTGAGGTACTGCTTCTCTTGGTTCTTTCTGTGGAGTTGCTGAGGGCTGGCTGACTCCGAACACCCAAGGTCACAGTTCTAATAGGTGAGATTCTCTG
The DNA here is from genome assembly GCA_006410875.1 of Neotragus pygmaeus. Taxonomy (NCBI): domain Eukaryota; kingdom Metazoa; phylum Chordata; class Mammalia; order Artiodactyla; family Bovidae; genus Neotragus; species Neotragus pygmaeus. Next base: position 284,525 of record SJYV01019221.1, read on the forward strand.
CACAGCTTTTCAGCCTTGGTTACTACCTTATCCCATTTGGGTTTTGCCTTATCTCATTTGGGTTCTCTTCACCCTTGCCCACACCCTCATGAATAATCCTTTCATTAAATGTTCTTCAGATTTCCCAGTTTGAGTGTGTTTTTTATTTCTTATGTGGATTCTGAATGATACTACTTGTATAACAGTGTCTTTTGCTTCCACATTTCATGTCAAGACAGGGTATTATCCATGTTTTTAATCATTTCGGTTCTCATAAGGAGAAAATGGTATCTTGTTTTAATTTATATATTTTTGATTATCATTGAGTTTGAACATCTGTTCACATGTTAATTGGCTATTTGCATATTTCTTTTAATTGCTTGTTAACATTCTTTACCCATTTTTCTTTTGGGTAATCTCTCTCTCTGCCCCCCATCCACTTTTAAATTCTTATTTTCAGTAGGGTATTTTTTCTGTTATATTTCTCAACTGATTGTTGTTAGTATAAGTGAAAATTAATGGTTTTGTATTTTACCACTCCTCTGAACTCTTTTGCTGGTTTTAATGGATTTTAGTTGATTATCTTGGATTTTCTAATATCATTTGCAAAGTATGATGCTCTCTCTTCCTTTCTGATTTATGCCACATTTCTTTATCCTGTTTTACTGCACTGGCTAGATCCTCTAGAGCACTATTGAACAACATGGGTGGTGGTAGAAATTTCCGTCCGATTCCTGATTCTAACTTAGTGTGTTTCACAGAACTCTAATACTGATGGATACCCCCTGAGAAAAATTCAGACTCATGCAGGAAGGGCTATACATTCTTAGAGAATCCCGATATACTTGAATATGGTAAAGGCTCTGAATTTTTCTTGTTTTTATTTCTTGCTTTTAGCTCTGGTACTGAATTTTATGCAGTTCATTATAAACTCAATAATTTGCATAGGTCCTGGAGGGCCAAAATACAAACAAAATATTTTATAATAATACAGTTAAACCACTGTGGTTTTATGTAAAAATTCTGAATTCTAAGTATTATTTCGGAGAAGGCAATGGCACCCCACTCCAGTACTCTTGCCTGGAAAATCCCATGAGCAGAGGAGTCTGGTAGGCTGCAGTCCATGGGATAGCAAAGAGTTGGACACGACTGAGTGACTTCCCTTTCACTTTTCACTTTCATGCATTGGAGAAGGAAATGGCAACCCACTCCAGTGTTCTTGCCTGGAGAATCCTAGGGACGGGGGAGCCTGGAGAGCTGCCGTCTATGGGATCACACAGAGTCGGACACGACTGAAGTGACAGCAGCAGCAAGTATTATTTACTATGCCTCTTCTCAATGCTTATTAATCTAGATACATAAGTAACTATAGTTAAGTGATCATATGAATGGTCCACCACGTTGGCACGTTTTTCTCTCAAAAGAAACAACTGAGATTAAAAAAAACTAACTTAAATGGAAGGATGGATGTCAGGAAATCATACTGCTCTTTCTCCCTCTCTTTCTGCCTGTTTTTTAATACACAAACACACACACATACAACCAACCAAATATAAAATTTCAAGAACAGACCTCAACTTGCTATTTCCTTATGATGCCCATGCTTCTTTATTAGCTCCCTACCCCTTGTCTCTGATCTTTTTAACTGTTCCTCACTCCTTCCTTTCCTTTCTTCCAATGAATGTTTAGTTATCTCCAGAAAAGTCTTTCTCCATCAGTGTTCTTTTTCCATTCTGATTATCACTTAAAAATCACTCTTATCGTTGTTGATAAAAATCAAGGTAATATTAAAAATATCTGAAAAAATATATTTATATATATCTAAAAAATATTTTAAAAATAAGAGAAGAGAGGCACTCAGTTTAAATTTACCTTAACTGCACAAGTAACACAGGTTACTATGTGTGCCTATGAAATGAATCCCTAAAACAGGATTGATGACAACAACCTCCAAAGACCTCGAGAAAGCTTACAAGTCCCTTCAGGATTTTGACAAATTTCTCATCTACATTTGCTTTCTCTTCAAATTAAATCTATTATTCCCAAAGCATTTAAGAATAATAAACTATCTTTTATTCAATTTAACTTTCCATTTTCTTTAATTACTGGTGTAGAAGCAGTTTTGCTTTCTGCTAAATTTCATTGTAAATCTTTCAGCTATGCTATAAGGCTAAATTGAGCTTTTATAAATTTTTTTAGGGCCAACTTAATTCTTATTTATTGCTTCTAGAGTAATGCTCATCTTAAGTTTAAAAAATCTGACATGCAAATAAAGTCTCAGAAAATAACTCACTTATAATTTGGCAATTCTTGTATGGTGAATTGGGGGAAAAAAAAGAAACAGAATCAAAAGATGGTCTGTCCTATTTTTACAAAATTTCTTCTGCTGGTTCAATAACATAAAATTTGGGGGTTGTGAATCGAAATCACATTTCTAGTGTAATACCGAATTACAGAAATTTGGTGTGCTTCAACTTAGTTGCTATCCAACTAACTAATGATATGACTATCATTTTAGTCATATATTTATTTTTCATTTTTAATAGAAAATCTTTAATTTCTGAAGTTGAAATTCCAGTGTTTAAAAGAATAGATCTGCGACTTGATGCTAATAGAATGGCATATGTATTTTTTTTTTTTTTTTGGACAGGGTAGAGGGTGGTGTCTGGCAAAATGCCTTTTCCATTAAACAGATCTATAAGAAGAGAAAAGTTATTATTGCTAATGAATTCAGGGATTTTACTTACTGGAAGTAGTCAAATAGTCTGCTACAAAATGCACATTACATTATGAACCATAACATTGCAAGGTTTGTAATATAAGAGCTGCTAAATATATTTTGAGCATCACAAAGACTGTGTTTCTTGCCTGGAGCATGCTCTTTGTTATATCCTGCATCTCATATTCTTATCTTTTTCATGAGAAGCAGTGAATCTCAATAAAATCTATGGATTGTGTTATGTTTAAAGGCTACTTACTGAACCAATATTTTCACAGATAAGATCAATAATATATGTGTAAACCTTTGAAATTTAGATTGGAGAGGAAGCTGCCTAATAAAACTCTGGTACTGAATTTTATACAACATCCTACCAGTCTTTTAATTTTATATTCAAGTCCCGAAGGATCAAAAGACAAACTGAACACATCTGCAATTATCTGGATTAAACCATGATGGTTTTATGCAAAAACTCTGAATGCATTTAAGGTTTATGTATTGTGAAGGCATTGTGTAATGGTTATTCATTTCATTTCTTTGTTAAGAACCTTTGCCTGTTTGGAATTACAAGTTTTATGTTTATCTTATTTAGTTGGACCATTAGTTCAAGATGCAGAATAAGGAAGCACTATAGTTCTAAAGTACGATTCATCCAAAGATTTTTTTTTTTTTATGGAGTTGGTATTTAATGCTATATTTGTAAGGCCATCAGTTATCAAACCATGTAAGTGCTAAATTCCTTTTGAAGCTTTCAAGAGGTATTTTAATTAAGTTTCTAAAATTGCTTTTGGATCATCTTCACAATTCTTTAGTGCTTTATTTCCATTAACAAAATAGTAATTAAAATTAAAATTTAAAGGAAATAACCACAGTAGGTCATACTTTTATTAACTTGAGGTAGATAATGAACCTGTCCTATATAAAGACTGAGTTAAATCTGCTGAGAGACTGGGGATAGTGTATTTTAATTAAGGAAATCCTTATTTGCATCTAACAAACAGCATTGCTACTCAGAAATTTAAGACCTTAGTGATGGATATTAGTATATTACCTCAACAAATCTAATAGAGATTTAATACTTGTGTTTTAAGGAGCAATTTGTCATAAATTAAGAGCATTTGCATAGTAAATTTCAAGGATGTTATTCTTTGCAGAGATTTCTATAATTAAGGAACACATTAAACATTAAAATTTTATAATTTTTGTAGTACTAGTAAAGCTTGCTTGTTATTAAACTGAGCCTCATTTTCAATTGCACATAACCCTATGGAAAAGTCCATCTTTAATAAAGACATAACAAATTTACTGTCACTAAGGCTTTTTTCCCTTGAATCTTGAGCAATGGCTTATGTGTTTAAGTAATGTTTTAGCATGCAAAATGCAACTCTGAAGACATCTTTTCAGTTGGATGGAGAGTATTTAATCATTTAAAAAGTAGACCAAAGAGACTTACCCCAACCACTCTGCTAAGCAGTTACAAGCTGCATCCTATAAATTAAGTGTTCTCTAATTGGGGGTTTGGGTAGAATCTTTCTTTAGTCAGTTAAGTGTTTATAGTATTAATATCTACTTTAGTTATTTAGAGTAAAGAAATTAAAAAGCTCATTTTAATTAAGAATGACAACTTTATTCTCATGGTTCCTTTTATTTTGATGGTACTACAAGATAATTTTAAGATTTGCATTTTATTGATCCAGAGAGAGTATTTTAATGAAATATAGCTTAGAAAAAGGCACAACAAGCACAGTTCACCTCCGTCATATAGATTTTTGATTTGCGGTCAGAGTGTCTCTTAGACATTTTCACCTGAGGGTGACTTAGGATGTGAAGAGTTGGGCTCCTCAGAAAAGAATGAATGTATACTTCATTCAATTTACCTTAGATTGCTATGTATCCTTATTATCTTAATTATCCTTATTCCATAAATTAAGTCCCTTTGTTTTTCCAACCAAGAGGAAAGGATTAGAGAGTGTTCACCAAGAGTATCTACGGAGTCCATGTGAGTGCTTTGAATTTCCTGCTTGGTAAAGTGGTAGTGCTAATATCTATGTGATGTGATTGTCATTTCCCCTTGGCAAGAAATGCAAGTGTTTATTCAACATTCACACAATGAATATTGTATTTCAAAGGACTAATTCAGCTTATATGGGTGTGGGCATTGAAGGACTCATGATTTTAAATTCAGCATTGCATCAGTTCTAATAAAAATTATAAAATACTTTAGGTACTTAGTTTTATCATATATTGGAGCCTATGTGGAAGGTGGCATTTCAAGCTATTCTCATCGTTTAAAGATTTCTATGTTATCAATATATTTTTATTATTTTTATATAATCAGCTAAAAGAGTCAAATAATTGTAATGTGTAAGATGAATTTTATCAAATAACAGCAATGAAAGAGAATGTTTGAAGCTTTTCAATAGAAGAGCACGTTAAAACTACAAAAATAGCGGGCATCTGTTGACGGTTCAGTTTTCAAAATTGTAATTACTGGCTGGGTGATCTTGAACCTTAATTTCTACATTTGTACATTGGAATTAAGGTTGCAAGATTAACTATGACTTATCTATTTCCTCAATGTTAAAAGAATAGGTTAATTTGAAAGCTTTAGTGATTTAACAGGCAAAGCTTGTGACAACTCTTTCCTCCTATTTTATTTCACTACCACTTGCTCATCTCTACCCCTTGTTATTATTTAAGAGTTGAAAAATTAATCCGAGAAAGATGAAATCATTGATTTAGGTTAAATACTAAATAATTCAAAAATAAAAATGATCAGCAGATGCAGATCAGCTCATCTGTGTCACTCAGTCTTGGATGTGGATCAAGTGTTTCTATGTGTGGTGGAACACAGTTATACCACTGGGATTTAGGGAGGACTCGCCTAATTGTCCATCATGTCAAAACATTTACAACCTAACGTCTTGGATGAGGAGCTTCTCATGTAGCACAAGTGGTAAAGTATCCAACTGCCAATGCAGGAGACGCAAGAGATGTGAATGCGATCCCTGGATCCCCTGGAGAAGGAAATGGCAACCAACTCCAATATTCTTGCCTGGCAAATCCCATGGATAGAGGGGCCTGGTGGGCTACAGTCCATGGGGTCGCAAATAGTTGGACACAACTGAGCATGCATGTACATCTTGGATGAGAACTACTTTCCGGCTCTTTGCTGTTTAGTTTGCAATGTATTAGAGGCTCAATAAAACCTGGTGTTTGGAAGCTGATCAACTAACTTGCTGAGTTGTGGATAACCAAATCTTCATTGCAGTGTGGGCAAAAGAGCTAAAAATAACAGCCAACATTGCTCAGCATTTTTTCTATGAGTCAGGCGCCAAGTGTTTCACGTTCGGTAACTCATTTAATTATTGCTCTAACCTCATAGTACTGGCATTATTATCACTTCCTTTTGTTTAGGAGAAACCCACGGCACAAGGAATAAAATTGCCTGTGCAGGGAAGTCACGGAATAGAGAAGCTAATCTAAGTCATATGATGCCATGACCTACACTGTTAACTTCTTTGTTATCCTGCCACTTACATTAATTTTTTGTGGCCTGCCTAAGGAGAATTCGTACAGAGATATGTACGGGGCCCAGGTCTTTTCTCCAGGAATTAGTTTTTGGGTTTGAGGCAGTGCTAGTGAAGGGCACCCCTGGGAAAGGGTCTGAGAGAAGAGCTGCAGCCCAGAGCATACTGTGTCACAGGGGCTTTGGAGTCAGATGAGTTTTTCAAGTAGCCAAGCAACTCCCTAGTGTGATCTCAGGTAAGCTGCCGAAGCACTTTGAATTTCCTGCTTGGTAAAGTGGTGATGCTAACGTCTACATGGTGGTACTGCCATCTCATGTCACCCACAAAGCAGATGCCTGGTCCAGAGCAAGGGCTTTCTCCACTGTAGCTATTATTCTAATTTTTCCAATCATTTCACTTTAAAGAAATATGATATCTCTATAGAACTCTTCTGCCCAAAGCTCTCCCACTCAGAAGCTAAGCTCTATTTCATTTTTGTTAATCTTGGTGACCCACAGTATCCCTGGATTCAATGCTATGGGTTTTATAATTCAGTTTTCAAATAAATATTGCTTTCTCTTCAGGTGTATCCATTTTCCACATGAGCAAGCAATAAGCATCTGCGAGACATTGGAGGCTCACTGCAAAAATATTTTTATAAGGCACTTATTCATAGTTAATCTCTATGATAGTACTTTGCGGGACTTAGTGGTGGTTAAACAGATTTTTGGAATAACAATCCTGACATAGTATGTTTTCATTTGGAAAGAGGAGAGGGATTTTCATTTTTTCAACTCAGTAAATATTTATGGAGTACTTACTGTGTGCCAGGTACTGTACCTGGTTTTCATTTTAAGTGATCACCGAACGATGGATGGAGGCTGTTTGTAATGTTGGGTTAAGATAGATTGTGATCTTGAGCTGGCAGAAAAGATTTCTGGGGGCTGAAAGAGGGGTATGACAAAATTGGACTGTCTACTTGCTGCTTAGAAGTCAGTATAGAATATAAGCAAAATCCAAATATGAATCATGTTGTGTTAGACACTCTCCGTTCTTATACTTTGAATATTTTGACTGTTTGGACTTTATTATATATGCATATAATAGTGTATTATATGTATATTATATGATCATTTGATATATTTTGTCTCACCTATACCATCATTCTATACCACCTTGGTATGACTTCAAAGAGAAATTATTAATTATCTTCAGATATACAACAGAGACATAGCCCCTCTCCTTTAGGAATTTAGAGTTTAAAATAGATACTACTCAGACCAAAACACACTATAAATTATCAAGCAGATACTTACACTGAATAAAACATTTCATTTTTTCAGAAATGTCACTTACTTACCTTAATCAGCATGTGTGCTAGTAATTTTTGCTTCTGTTTCTGCAAGATTAGAAAGAACTAATGATTCAGTCCTAATGGGGAATGAGCAGAGATGTCACAAAATCATACAGTTCTTTAAATTAGTTTTCCCCATCCTTCTTATTATTGTTATGCTCTTTATGTTGCTGCTCTAAAATATTAACCTTAAAAAAAATTCATTGCACAGTTGGTTGCAGCAACGTAATATGCCAAATTAGAGTGTTCCAAATATTTATGTCTTTGGGAATCCCCAGCGGGTCTACCTATATTCCCAGAAGAGAGAGGAAAATTCAGATCATTGTTTTCCCTTCCCTGCTTTTGTTCATAGAAAGAACAGACCTGCTCATCAAGAGCAAAAGCTCGGAGGTGAGATCAGGAAATTGTCAGACAAGGCAACTGAGTTAGGCTTTGTGGAACATTATCAGAAGGGCGAGCCCTCCAGTCAGTTACCATGAGGTGTCTTGGTATCTGAGGTGGGTTTGTATGAATTGTCAGTTGAAAGCATTGACAGTGTTCCATTAATAATGAATTATGGGAGTAATTTCATTAATTTCTTTACCTCAGTCAGTACCTGTTAGTGTAAGTTGCTCAACCAAACATCAAAAGAGCCACTGCATTTTAACCTTTTAGTCTTTTACCGTGTAACCAGGAACAGCAAAGAAATGAATTAGCATAACTGTTCCTTAAAAAAAATGACTGGAGATAAGCAGTGGACATAATTTTTCCTGTTTTTAATTTAATAGCAGATTTATGGTTTTATGCAAAACCATTCACATTACATTTGACCCTCTGGGAGCTGCCTTTTTTTTTTTCTGTGGGTATAATTTTGAGTCTTTAATAATCTGTTGTTAAATCCAGTCTGAGTTTGATTAATGAATTGTGATGAGCCAGTGCATTAATTTGCAGGCTTGGTCTAATGCCCTAAAAGACTGCTTTGTTGTGGATATTATTAATGCTAAACTCTTCAGGAGGAGCCATGGGATGGCAGTGTTCTCCAAATAATGGACGCACTACTTCTTTAGGAAATCCCAATGACAGATGTGTAGCTCTAAAAGTGACAATAGAGCCATGTGACTGAAAGGGGAAATCTGATTTAGTTTTATGTTCCAGAACACGGGGCTACAGTCTGCAAGGGGTCTGTGGATGGAATTCAGGGGAGTCTGTGAACTTAGAGAGTAAAAAATTTCTGTACTTTCATTAACTTCTAACTGAAATGTAACCTTCTGTTTGATTATGAATGTAGGCAACAGATCACAGTATTATTAATAGTATCTATGATTTTGTCAATAGAAATCACAGGTATTGTCATAACACATTATAGAGTTGCAAATACCTCAACATGTCATTTATGCTTCTCAGTGCTTCAAAATTATAGTCGTTATTAGAAAGCCACTCCATCTGGTTATTTACTGTGTTAGTAAAGTAATACATATAATACTATACTTCAAACTTTAAAATGATAACTGCATTTTAAGGTAATTGGTTTCATTTATAATCTTATTTTAGTTATGGTTCTGAGAAAGGGTCTATGGCCCCCAAATGACTAAGAACCCCCTTTTTGAGCAACTGTGTCTGTCCTGCCATCTTTTCCCCTGGTGAGCTGATCCTTCTTCTCTTCCTCAGACTCTTGTCAGAACAGGTCTAAGGGGACTTCCCTGGTGGTCCACTAGCTAAGACTCTGTGCTCCCTGTGCTGGAGGCTGGGGTTCGATCCCTGGTTAGGGAACTAGATTCCACATGACACAGCTAAGAGTTCGAATGCTGCAACAAAGACCCGACACAGCCCCCCAAAAATGAACAGGTCTAAGGTTCAAACATGTCACTCATATAGCCAGATGACAGCAGTGACTGAGTTGCACTAATGCCAATTCTCAGCTACTCCTCCACTTTTCTCCCCTAAGCTTCTGGTAACTAGGAACTGTTTGCCTTACTGATAATTTCCCAAGTCCATATTGTACTGTTTGACACACAGTAGGCACTTAGTGAGTATTTAATAAATGAATGATAGTTCAAGAGGAGATAATTTTTCATCCAATTTGAATGAATCTGGGTTTTAAAATCATTTTTTTTAACTTAAAATCAAGACCAGGAGCTGACTGTGGCTCAGATCATGAACTCCTTATTACCAAATTCAGACTTAAACTGAAGAAAGTAGGGAAGACCGCTAGACCATTCAGGTATGACCTAAATCAAATCCCTTATGATTATGCAGTGGAAGTGAGAAATAGATTTAAGGGCCTAGATCTGATNGGAGCTGACTGTGGCTCAGATCATGAACTCCTTATTACCAAATTCAGACTTAAATTCAAGAAAGTAGGGAAAACCGCTAGACCATTCAGGTATGACCTAAATCAAATCCCTTATGATTATACAGTGGAAGTGAGAAATAGATTTAAGGGCCTAGATCTGATAGATAGAGTGCCTGATGAACTATGGAATGAGGTTCGTGACATTGTACGGGAGACAGGGATCAAGCCCATCCCCATGGAGAAGAAATGCAAAAAAAGCAAAATGGCTGTCTGGGGAGGCCTTACAAATAGCTGTGAAAAGAGGCAAAAAGCAAAGGAGAAAAGGAAAGATATAAGCATCTGAATGCAGAGTTTCTGACTCCAGGAACAGAGAAATCCGGTAAGAGCTTTTGGGCTTTAGCTCTCAAATTCCAGGTCAGCCAGGTTCTCCTGAGCCTGGCAGGAAACTAGCTGACAACCTGCAAATGGTCCCTGGGTAAGTTGGCTGAGCCTGGCCTCGATGGTGCAGCCTGAGGCATGTGAGAGCTACCTGGTGAACTTGAAGACATCAATCTGAGCGCAGGGTCAGCCAGCAGATCACCATCGTTCCCAAGGTCACCTTAACCAAAGCCAACTTAGTGATAGCAATATGGCCCAAGAACCTATGTCCCAGCTTTCATCTCAGATAACACCAGAGAAATCTTTAATAGACAAAGGAGCACATGGTACACAGACCCAGACCTCGCCGCTGAGGACTATTTTGGGGTAGGCCCCCAAAGTTCCCCCGCTTGTTTCTGACATACAACTACAAATGGAAGCTTCAGGTTAAAACGAGACTAGGGAAACAGTTTGAGGCCCCAAAACACCAGCTTCTAACCCCACAGCGTGAGTTTAACTTAGCCTCAGAAAGATTCTGATTTAGATCTTTCTGATTTAGATCTAAGAGTGGCTTGCACACATTGTATTTGCATGAAGGCAAAAAAAAAAAAAAAAAAAAAAAAGGGTGTGGTAATAAAGCTCTTTCCCTGAAATAAGTTGGTGGCTCTTAGAAGAGCCGTTGGTTTATTGGAAGCAGCTTCCAACCGGAACTCTTACTTCTTCTTGGGTGCTGCCTTCTTGGGCTTGGCAGCGGTCTTTGGCTTGGTTATCTTCACTTTGGCCCCTTTGGGTTTCACAGCCTTGGCTTTGGCAGCGCTCTTGGCTACTTTTTTAGGCTTCACAGTCTTAGGCTTCCTAGGACTCTTGGAGGACTTCTTTGTCAAAACAGGCTTTTTAGCCTTTTTTGGCGTCTTGACACCTTTCTTAGCAGCCGCCCCAGTGGCCTTCTTAGAAGCGCTTGTTATCTTGGTTTTCGTTGCCACCTTTGTGGCCCTGGACTTGGCATCCACGGAAGCTACTTTCTTGTTGAACTTGAAAGAACCCGAAGCGCCGGTGCCCTTTGTCTGCACCAGGGTGCCTTTGCTCACTAGGCTCTTAAGACCCAGCTTGATGCGGCTGTTGTTCTTTTCTACATCGTAGCCAGCAGCCGCCAGCGCCTTCTTCAGCGCGGCCAGAGATACACCGCTGCGCTCCTTGGAGGAGGAAACGGCTTGCACAATCAGCTCCGAAACTGAAGGGCCCGCGGGTTTTTTCTTGGCGGCTGCTGCAGCCTTCGCAGGCTTCTTCGCCTTCTTACCAGCTGAAGGTTTCTCGGGGGGAGTGGAAGCAGCTGGAGCAGGGAGCGCGACTTCGGACATGGCGGAAGTAAAGAAAAACTAACGAAACCCTTAGACCCAACGAGGCAGTAAGACAGCTCGCGCCAGCGCGCGATATTTATAGGGCGGGGCCGCGCTGTGATTGGTGAGCATTGGCGCCCGCCCCCGGCACCCTAGCGACCCCTGCCATTCCGACTGGGTCTCGCAAGGCAGCCGCCAGCGGCTGGGGTCTATGGTCCTGCTTTCCTACCGCTTGCACCGAGGCACCCAGACAGCATCATTTTCCACCCTCCACCCCTCGCCCCTCACGCTCAGTGGAGACGGAAATAATCCACTCCGCAGGGAAGGGTCCAGGCCATTTTAAAATGAGGGTGCACCAAAGGGTGCGACTTTTTAAATAAAGCAGGTTTTGTTTGTTTCTTTGGGGGGTGGGAGCTGCTGCTAAGTCACTTCAGTCGTGTCCGACTCTGCGACCCCATAGACAGCAGCCCACCAGGCTCCCTCGTCCCTGGGATTCTCCAGGCAAGAGTTCTGGAGTGGGGTGCCATTGCCTTCTCCAGGGGTTGGGAGGAAGAGCTGTAAATAAGGCAATTGCGTAAGAATCCAAGGAGTTTCACCTGAAACCTCGCTTCCAGGAAGCACTGCCAAGTTTCTAATCTGCAGTCAATTCAAAAGGTTTTATCTTGAATGACTGAAAGGGAAAGCGTAAAGCGAGAGTATGTAGGCCTGGTCTGCAGGTTTGGGAAAAGTTCTCATTAATGCCACTTCCTTTCCTGGCAACGCTGAGTATGTGTGGTAAAGACCTGAGACCCGGGTGCCCTTGGTCTGAACCAGGGTGCGTTTATTTGGGACAAAGAATTGTAGAAAACAAAAGAATTGGTTAACACTGCAATTGACAAGCTGCACCTGTGGAAAGCTTATCCCGCAATTTCTGTAATTGCGACTTATTTCCACAGCCCAATGCACGTTAACAAATTTTGGATCCCCTTTCATCCTCATAACATATACCAAGCCGCAAACCTAGCCACGAAAGCCATCAAGTAAGCTCTGAGTGGACTAAACTGGCATTGCACACAGGGAGGATGTGGGAGCAGGGGGAAAAGTTGCTTTAATATGAAAATGAGAGAACACAACCCCGAGATAATATTTTAGGGCACTCTTCCTTTAACTTGTTCGTGGCTGTAAAAGCAGCAACAATGTTAAAACGACTTTACAATGCTAATCAGACTAACTACTGAGAGAATAAAACTCCCCTTTCACAATACTGTTCTGGGCAATCTAGCAGTAGGGAGAATGAAGCAGTGCAGTGACAAGTCTTTCCCGCGCGCGCCTGCGGTTTTCAAACAAGTCCGCACTGGTCTCAGTAACCCGAATTTCCCCCAGTAACCCTCAAAAAAGCTAAGAGCTCGTTTCCGCCTTGTGGCCGATGATAAAAGGGTTCCAGACACAAGGAATGGCAACCCACTCCAGTAATCTTGCCTGGAGAATCTCAGGCACAGAGGACCCTGGCAGGCTATAGTCCGTGGGGTCGCATAGTCGGACACGACTGAGCGGTCATTGGTTCGTCCAGACATGAGAGTCGCCCATCTTTACCCTTTCTTAACTGTCGTTTTCTTGAGTCTGTAGTTACAAAACCCATTACGTAATTTCTAATAACTTGGAAGAGGTAACAATTAGAGCGAGGCGTCTTAAAGGACAATTATAACACAGTTATACAATCTTCCTCCAAGAGGAAGGTTTCATAAATGAGCATTTCTGGAAAGACATAAACAAGCTTTTCCTATAGTAATAAATGTGGCATCTAATCAAAAGTTTTTAAAAGGTAACTACTGCACGCAACAATTTCTTGTTTGAAGAATGATTTGTGCCGCCTGTGTCTAATGGGTTTAACAAGTTCCAAATGAAAGAGAAATGCTCCATGCAAATGAGGGATGATATATATGCATTCTTACTGGCTAACAAGTAAAATGGACTCTACCAATCAAAAGGTAGAATCTGGATTACCGCTTTCATAAACGGTTCACATTTGGCTTTTTTAAAAATAAAATCAGTCACTGACAGTAGTAAATTGTCTTCGTTTATGGTCCACAATCTATTTACTTAGTTTAGTCCATCGCCTGCTTCCCATGGGGGAAATTCCTCTGATCCCTTGTGGCTGTCCCGCCGTTGTCTACCCGTCACTGCACCAGGCTTAGTGTATTCTATACTTTAGAAAATACTAGTTTCAGAAAGCTTCAAATGTAAGATCAGAGGACAAGAAAAAAGCGCCTTATTACAGAAAATGCTTATGGAAACGCTAATGTTTTTGTTTCTTTCTTTCTTCTTTTTTTTTTTTTAAACTTTTTTTGTGGTTACATCTTGTAGGTTTCAAAGAAGTTCCTCGGTCAGTTTAAGCTTTACAGAGGGATCTCTCTTTTTTTGTAAAATGGCTTTAGAAATTTCTAACCCGATATCGGGTTACCGACAAGGGAATGTACATCCCTTAATTTCCACACCACTCAGGGGAATAAGAAAACCTACATTACTACAATATCAATGAAGTGAAGGTCTATTTTTCCGAAAAGGTAACGCCCAAAGCATTGCATTTACAGGAAAATCGGGTGTGGAAAAGAACAAAAGTTAAAAAAAAAAAAAAATTTGAAAAGAGCCGAGGAAGCGGCCAATTAAACTGCACGCTTTTTGGAAAGTTTAAAGCTAGACTAATCAGAACCTGTAACGTAATATTCAAACTTTTCTCCCGGCCAATCACTACCCCTTAGGTACTATAAGTACCAGCAAACCTGGTGGGCAATTTATTTGAGCTAATTTTAGGCATATCTGCTACATAGTTACTTGTCATGGCCCGTACAAAGCAAACTGCCCGTAAATCCACTGGAGGCAAGGCGCCACGGAAGCAGCTAGCCACCAAGGCGGCTCGCAAGAGTGCACCGGCCACCGGCGGCGTAAAAAAGCCTCACCGCTACCGTCCTGGCACGGTGGCCCTGCGCGAAATCCGCCGCTACCAAAAGTCCACAGAGCTTCTTATCCGTAAACTGCCTTTCCAACGCCTTGTGCGTGAGATTGCCCAGGACTTCAAGACCGACTTGCGCTTTCAGAGTTCGGCGGTGATGGCATTGCAGGAAGCTTGTGAAGCCTATCTGGTGGGTCTTTTCGAGGACACCAATTTGTGCGCTATTCACGCCAAGCGCGTTACCATTATGCCCAAGGACATCCAGCTAGCCCGTCGGATCCGCGGGGAGAGAGCATAAATTCCACCCTGAGATTTCAAGCAAAGGCTCTTTTTAGAGCCATCCACATTTTCAAGTAAAACGGCTGTAAGGCGAACCAACTACAGTAATTGGATATACTGCTTTGGGATGGAAGAATATGCATCAGTAACACTCGGGTCATGGGTGTTTTTTGTTTTGTTTTCAATATTCCCTGCATATGCGAACAAACTGGCCCTTTATGTTTAGTACTGTTATATCTTAATGAAGAGCCAGGGTTTTGCAGGCACGCAGAGTGATTGGCCTTTGCAGAACGTTTTTATAATAGGGTCTTTTGAACGTCAGGATAGTATAACCATTTTTACATTTCTATCTCTGATCGTGACATTTTTACGATTATAAAAAATTACTGATAATAAATTTTCGCCCTTTATTGTTTGTTCTACCTAGGATATTTGGAATATGTCTGGTCTAAGCCTGCTTCCTCCAAGTAACTTTAGTTAAAACAGTGTAGCCCCCCCCACCCAAGCAACCAAAGACTATTGGTCAAACTGAGCTTAGCCCGCCTAGTCAACCCGATCCGCCTCTCCCTTCCGGTCCTTCAGTTCCTTTGGCGCCAGTTCCCGGGGCTTGGAGGAGGGGTTAAGGGCGGGGATTGATGGCGTCACACTTCCGGCTTGCACGCTTTCCGTGCCCTCTGTGGGGGGAGGGGCGGAGGGATTAGGTATATAAGAATCGGTTTTCGGCTTTCTCGTCAGTTGCTGTTGGTTTACTTCTCCCGACACCATGTCTGGACGCGGCAAAGGCGGTAAAGGTCTGGGGAAAGGCGGCGCCAAGCGGCACCGCAAGGTTCTGCGCGATAACATCCAGGGCATCACCAAACCTGCTATCCGCCGCTTGGCTCGTCGTGGCGGTGTGAAGCGCATCTCCGGGCTCATCTACGAAGAGACCCGCGGGGTCCTGAAAGTGTTTCTGGAGAACGTGATCCGGGACGCGGTCACTTACACCGAGCATGCCAAGCGGAAGACAGTCACCGCTATGGACGTGGTCTACGCTCTCAAGCGCCAGGGCCGTACCCTCTACGGTTTTGGCGGTTAAGCTTTCCGATTAGGTCTCAAGAGTTTGACTTCAACCAAAGGCCCTTTTCAGGGCCACCCAACTACTCTTTAAAAAAGCTGTAACTATTAGCCGAGAAATAAGTGCTACAGTTGAACACTAGCCCTGAACCAGAGGACATTGCGGGGCTTAGTAATTTGTATATACGTACGGAATCATTTGCTCTCATGCGCTGGACAGAGAGCGGCGAAAATTTAAAGTGGAAAAGAACTAAGAAAAACTTGATGTCGCCAAGCCTCACCTGTCAGAGCTGGTGACCTGTGCTTTACCGCGGCGACCTAAATAGGGGGTGGGAAAACGGGCGAGAAAAGGGTTAGCAAAGCCCGGGTTTGGTAAATTTGTTTTTTTACGGGTTATGAGACAGACACCTGAGTCTGTCATGTTCTGAGAACAGTGCTGAAATTACCGCCACTAGAAACTCAAATGGTGTGCAAAAGAAGCCGGATTCAGACCGCCAGGAAACCCAGGCATTTAGTTCAGAAGAAGTTATGAAGAAAACGCGCTTGCCTCTAGGTGTCAACACAGCGCTCAGCAGTAAGCCATACTTCTTTGCCTCCCATCACAGAATTGGAAATTAGAGTAATTGAAATATTCTAAAATAGACTAGTGAGTGGTTGTACAACTAAGTAAATATGCTAAAATTTATTGTTTGTACACTAAAAATGGGTGAAATTTTATGGTATGTAGCTTTTAATCTCAGAAAAGCTTATATCTATATCTATATCTATCTATCTATCTATCTCCAGGCAGGGTAGCAGGAGATGAAGTTTGTAGGGTAGGCCTGTTGGTCGGTGAAGATGTTCTCTTGCTAAAGTATGGCCTCCTTGGTCTATGCTTGGTCTGTAGTTGTAGCCACAGAAAGTTTTAAAGCAAGAAAATCTCGTACAATTATATGTTCCAGTAGCATATCAGCTGAAGGAATGTGAATTCACTTGAGGTTGGCTAGTAGGGAAACAGAGTATTCCCATCTAAAAGATATTCACAAATGCCTGTATCACTGGGTTCTTTTTTTTTTTTTTGTATCATTTTTTTTTAGAGAGTTAGCTGATTTCAGCCTCAGTATGTTCTAGTGTTTCTCCTAGTTTTTTTCAGTCTGTTTCCCACCTGATAACTGTCCTTCAAGACTTGGAGGGGAATGATATAATTACCTAGCCTGCCTTAATTTAAAATGACAGTGGGGAGGGTTCAAAGCTGCCTTTTGGATGACTAGAGGAGCTAAAATGGGCCTGGTTGGGAGAGTAATGTAATCCTGGTGCCCTTCAGGACATATGTGTTGATTTTGTGTAATGTGCCAGAGTATTGTTTAGGCATTGGGGTACACGAGTAAGCAAATTACAATTTCCTGTCCTCCATTCAGATGTGTAATAAAAATGCGGATACAGATTTCCTACACTGAAGGGAAGTGTGGCTGCTCCATAGACCACCTTCTTTTATGGTTGGCCTATCTTTTTTTAGTTCATAAGACTTGTAGATTGTATTATACTCATTTTAGTCATATCCACTACCTGGGTAAGAAGGTATGAAACTTTCTCAGACCTAACACTCCTGAAGTCCTTGTTCAGAGCAAAGATAATGCTGCCTGATGTAGCACTCCTGCATCATTCCTAAGAGCCAGAGAAAACCTGTCATACTGACTGATGCAGGCAGCGACAAGTCAAAGAATTATAGATAGGGAATCAATCATGGCAGCACTCTGATGGGCCCAAGGTTGGGAGAGGGCCTGTGTCCTTGTGTAGAACATTCATGCCTGCATTCACTGAACACTGCCACGTGAAGACCGTAGGAAGACAGCAGGCTATGAAGTAGGAAATGGGTCCTCATCACACACCTGATCTGCCTGAATCTGCCTAATACCTTGATGCTTGACTTCAGTCTCCAGAACCCTGAGAAATATTTGTTGTTAAAGCACACGGTCCACAGTATTTTTATTGTATCAGCCTGAACTAAAACACCTTTTTATGGATATAGATATTTTATCTGGTCCATTTTGATGACAATTTATATTGCTTCCACTCATTTACAAACAACGTGCTGCTATAAAACATATTTAAGTTCTTAGTACTCTCATCCAGTTTGACCATTTATATGTTGATGA
>SJYV01019221.1:303388-331104 GCA_006410875.1 Neotragus pygmaeus
TTTTTTTTTTTTTTGTATCATTTTTTTTTAGAGAGTTAGCTGATTTCAGCCTCAGTATGTTCTAGTGTTTCTCCTAGTTTTTTTCAGTCTGTTTCCCACCTGATAACTGTCCTTCAAGACTTGGAGGGGAATGATATAATTACCTAGCCTGCCTTAATTTAAAATGACAGTGGGGAGGGTTCAAAGCTGCCTTTTGGATGACTAGAGGAGCTAAAATGGGCCTGGTTGGGAGAGTAATGTAATCCTGGTGCCCTTCAGGACATATGTGTTGATTTTGTGTAATGTGCCAGAGTATTGTTTAGGCATTGGGGTACACGAGTAAGCAAATTACAATTTCCTGTCCTCCATTCAGATGTGTAATAAAAATGCGGATACAGATTTCCTACACTGAAGGGAAGTGTGGCTGCTCCATAGACCACTTTCTTTTATGGTTGGCCTATCTTTTTTTAGTTCATAAGACTTGTAGATTGTATTATACTCATTTTAGTCATATCCACTACCTGGGTAAGAAGGTATGAAACTTTCTCAGACCTAACACTCCTGAAGTCCTTGTTCAGAGCAAAGATAATGCTGCCTGATATAGCACTCCTGCATCATTCCTAAGAGCCAGAGAAAACCTGTCATACTGATTGATGCAGGCATCGACAAGTCAAAGAATTATAGATAGGGAGTCAATCATGGCAGCACTCTGATGGGCCCGAGGTTGGGAGAGGGCCTGTGTCCTTGTGTAGAACATTCATGCCTGCATTCACTGAACACTGCCACGTGAAGACCGTAGGAAGACAGCAGGCTATGAAGTAGGAAATGGGTCCTTATCACACACCTGATCTGCCTGAATCTGCCTAATACCTTGATGCTTGACTTCAGTCTCCAGAACCCTGAGAAATATTTGTTGTTAAAGCACACGGTCCACAGTATTTTTATTGTATCAGCCTGAACTAAAACACCTTTTTATGGATATAGATATTTTATCTGGTCCATTTTGATGACAATTTATATTGCTTCCACTCATTTACAAACAACGTGCTGCTATAAAACATATTTAAGTTCTTAGTACTCTCATCCAGTTTGACCATTTATATGTTGATGAACTCCATTTTTTTTTCTCTAGTCCAGAAGTCTTCACCTGAAATTAAGAATCTCACTTTCTCAACTGCCTAGTCAGTATCTCCTCCAGGGGTCAGGGGACAGAATGAGGAGGCAGCAGTGTTTCCTAGAGCAGTCATCAGTACATATGTCTCAAACAAAAAATTAAAGAGGCTGATTATTCAGTCAACCGGCTAGTTTATCAATTTGAAGACACGTCAAAAAAATTTGTGACCATATTGTCATCTTTGAAAGTTTCATTTTAAACTATAATTTAGAGCAGAGTACAGAGAGAGACGAACTGGAATAGAGCTGAAAGTGCAAGAGAGCCACTGAAGTCACTTTACCACAAAGAAGGGAGGGTCTGCCTACAATCTCAAAGGCCCTGCTAGAGGCCTAAGGGTTGAGAACAGAATCGCTTAATATAGTAAATGGAAATTTACAAACTGCTTAGCCAGAGGCCTCCAGACTGAGGATGAAAATCAGCAATGCCAAGGCACTTCAAAAACCAAGACCACTGGGTTTACAAGGGTCACGGCACTAAGCATGATGGATGGCTCAAACTCTAGAAGTACCGGAGGCGGAGGTTTGGGGCGCGACCCGGAGGAGGACAAAGAGGTGGTGGGGCTGTAGATATCAGAGCGCAGATCTTGGCGGCGCTCACTGCAAGCATTAAGAACTAACACCCAGGCTCTTTCCGGCAATGTATTTAATTCATCTGGCTTGTCAGCGACCAGGTGCACCCCGGCAGTTTCTGGCAATTTGCACAATTATTTATTAAATACTTTGGGCGTCCCAGGTGGCGCAGTGGGAAAGAAGCCACTTGCCAATGCCGGAGACACAAAAAACGCGGGTTCGATCCCTGAGTCGAGAGGATCCCCTGGAGTAGGAAATGGCAACCCACTCCAGTATCCTTGCCTGGAAGATTCAAAGGACAGAGGAGCCTGGCGAGCTCTGAGTCAGCTGCGACTGAGCACACACACATGTACACCGTGTTGCCTCTTCGACGAAAACTTTGGCCTGTAGTTGATAGTCCTTTTACAGACGATTTGGGGGTAGGCAGGATGCCTCCCACTAGAGCGGGTGACGCTGGGGCTTTAAGTCCTCAAACAGGGCACCGGGACTTCCGCCGCATACCAAGCAGAACAGAATTTTACTGCCCTCTTGACCGAAGCCACTGCTACTCTTCGCATATTAACAAGGATTGGATGAACTTGTGTTATGGTAGAGAACCCGCACAGAATTTAGCATTAAAGAAAAATACATTTCTAATCCAAGTAAACACTGAGCACAGCCCTTTCCCAGACGGAGTGGGCGGCCCTGAAAAGGGCCTTTAAAATAAACGTACTGGATGAAGCTTTAGCCGCCGAAACCGTAGAGGGTGCGGCCCTGGCGTTTGAGAGCGTAGACCACGTCCATGGCGGTGACAGTCTTGCGTTTAGCATGCTCCGTGTAGGTGACAGCGTCTCGGATTACATTTTCCAGGAACACCTTCAGCACCCCACGGGTCTCCTCGTAGATGAGCCCGGAGATGCGCTTCACACCACCACGACGAGCCAGGCGACGGATGGCGGGCTTGGTGATACCCTGGATATTATCGCGAAGGACCTTGCGGTGGCGTTTAGCGCCTCCTTTCCCAAGGCCTTTGCCGCCTTTACCACGTCCAGACATGTTACCTAAACTTCTGCAAGCGTGTGTGATACAGCAGTGGTATTATCGCTTGGTCGAGAGTAATTATAATCTGTAGTCGGACCTCATTGAGAACTGAACGCGCGGGCGGGAAAACACGCTCTGAAACCACTCCCTTGGCTCCGCCCCTCTCTGAATCCAGTGACTGTGAAAGGGAGAGAACCTTGAATTTTACTTTACGTTGAATTTTACTCTGGATTGTTTTGCTCTCTTCGGTCTTTGAATCTATTTGTATTTTCGACTGAGAGTTTTAGTAGGGGCTTATTATTATTATTATTGGCAAATACTGTACTTTCTCATTCACGAGAAGGTGACTGTTAGTTGTGAATGGTAGCAGAATATGACTCTCACCCTTCATGTGCTATTTTTGAGCTTTTTTTTTTTTTAAATACCAGACATAGAGTAGAATTTACTTTTTTTTGTGTGTGAGAATTTATTCTTTTGTGAGGGACACTTACATTTATAAAGGGAATTTCAATGAATGTCTTTCTCTCTGTACTAGGAAGATAGGATAACTGGATCACCAGAGAATCTCATCAATGAGAAGACCCTGGACTTAATTCTGTGTAATAACCTTACTCTTGTTTGCTTTCCTGGTAACCTCTCATAACTAGCTCCCTCCTACTTCTTTTGCTTTTAGTTGCAGATATTTAAAGTGGGGTCTTGGACATACTTGCAGAATTTTACTCAGTTTTTCTAGGTATCTCATGCATATGTGAGGTTTAAATGTTATTAAACTGTTTTTCTCATGTTAACCTACCCTTTCAGCCAAGAATTTAGAAGGGTAGAAGGAAAGTTATTTTCCCTCTCCTATAAGTATGTTGATTATTTTGAGCTGTAGCAGAAAAACAGCAAATGCATAGAGGATTTCTCTGAACTCCCATTATCTACCTAAAGACAGACAAAAAGAGCTCAATAAATCCTTCCCCAAAGAGTTTCACTAACTAGGGAAGAGTGACACTTATTAGAGAAAAGGACACTTTTACCACACGCACACAAACCTTGTCACAAACTATTGTCCATTAAAACGGTCAATCTGACAAAGAAACTAGGACTTTATTAGAGCCAACCCGAGGAATATCACCTGGGAGACAGTCTTTCAGAAAGCTCTGAGGACTGTTCTGCTTGTTAGAGTTCAAAACATAGTATATTCTTAAGACAAAGAGTTATATCTTAAAATTACTATTGACAGACCACATAGTCCAGACCCGCCTGTATAAGGGGAGTAGTGGGGCACTGCAGTCCCTTCCAGGATTGAGAAAGGAGTGTTATCTTCTAAGAAGGTACCTTGCTGGCACCAAGAGAAAATTGCTCTTTTCAGTCAAGCAAGTATTCATATGTCTTGTAAGGAGATTTGGTCAATGTACTGCTATAATGTGCACAACGTACACTAAAGAGGTACACTAAAGAGGTACACTAAAGGGGTGTGACCCCAATGAACAGAGAGAGAATTTTATGTCTATAAATTTTATTATCCTGCTTTAAACATAATTTATTTTATCACTATTGTTTCTCCCCATCTATTCTCTTAAGGATCCATTCATCTTTCCTAAAAATCACTTACTCACCCCTATTAGGCTTACACACCACCTCTCACTCATTTTCCCTATTAAGATGGTATTTAAGTTGGAATTCTAAGCTATCTTTAGGAGTTACTCATTTTTCCTCAGATAACTCCCATGTATACATAAGGGCTACATGTTACTTCTGCTTGTTTATCTCTTGTTAATCTTTTATTTCAGGGATTCTCAGGTAAGAACTCAGAAGGGTAGAGGGAAAATTATTTAACTTTCCCTACAGGTTATGAGCTGTGTGACCATATAACCTTACCCTTGTTTTCTACATCTGTAAAACTGGGTAATGATAGTAATGATGGAACTCTAATAAGGATTTACTTTAGCCATTGTAAACAAAGTGTTAGAGATAGGCTGAGAGAAGTTGTGTATAAATGTGATTGTTTTCAATTGGTATTACTTCTTAAATAACCTATCTAGACTTGGCCACCTGATGCGAAGAACTGACTCATTGGAAAAGACCCTGATGCTGGGAAAGATTGAAGGCAGGAGGAGAAGGGGACAACAGAGGTTTAGATGGTTGGATGGCATCACTGATGCAATGGACATGAATTTGAGTAGGCTCTGGGAATTGGTGATGGACAGGGAAGCCTGGTGTGCTCCAGTCCATGGGGTTGCAAAGAGTCAGATTTGAGAGGCATAACTGAACCACTGAACTGAACTGAGACTTGAAATATTACCCTGAAGTCTCATTTTTCCTTCCAACACAGTATCAGCCACAACCATATGTATATATTAGTGAGGACTTTTTTTTTTTAAAAAAAGCACAAAAGCTCCAGGAGTTGGTTATGGACAGGGAAGCCAGGCCTGCTGCAGTCCATGGGGTTGCAAAAAGTCAGACACGACTGAGTGAACTGAACTGACTAATGGCATCTAACACAATACAAGACATTAGCTCATTCTGTTTTGGCATATGTGACATGTTAAATATGATGGTCCAAACATGTTCCTTCGTGCCCTCTCCTAAGGTACATGGACAGTCTTAGGCTTCTAGCTTTCCTGCAGCCAAGCCTGGGGTGCCTTTCAAATCTGCATACCAGCTTCCCACTGTTGTGTTAAATCTCCTGAAGACACTCATTGAGCAATGACTCACATCTATTAGGACAACTGACAAGGCTATCACTAAATTTGAAGTCTGAAAAACTCACTCTGACCTTGACTTACTCTTCCTCTTCTTTGATAGTCTTTATAACAAACCCAAATTTTAGACTCCAAAAGCATTAGCTTAAACTTCAGCTTATGGTGTAACATCACTCTGTGCACCTGGGAAAGAAACACTCTTTTTGACTGACGACCTTGCAACAGTCATTCAAAAGATACAATCTATACATTAAATATCCCCATTTGTCTCCAGCCCCACCTTAGTCACTCCCCTAATATAACAGATGCTTAAAGCAATGATATTAAAATGCCGGCACCACCCCACCCCCCGTCCAAAGTGTTCAGTAAATTTTCTTCCACAAATTTGATTTTCTTGTTTAATTTTTAAATGTCTGCTGAATTTTAACTTCTAAAATGAGCAGAATCTGTGCAAGTTATGCCAAATGAAACAGTAGTAAAGCTAGCATTTGAACTCAGGTAAACTAGCATCGACATGCTGCCAACTTGCAGAGTATACCCTAAAAAGATTAACAAGGTTATGAATTCTAAAATGGCACTAACCTTTTTTTCCTAGTTGTTTTCTTGAGGGGCTCAAGTAAATTAAAGACTTAAAGCCAAATTCGTGTTCCTTGGCTGGGGAGGAGAAAGAACAGCCATTGTCCACTCTCTATCAGATACTAAGACAGTAATGGACACATTTAAAATCCTTAGGTCAAGTGGTTAAAATCCTGAACAACTACCGCAAGTAATTGCTAGAAGAGACAAAAGCAATGGGGCAGGAAAAAGTGCAATTACGTGGAGTACTTACAAATAGGTTTGTTACAGCAGCGTTACAGTAGATATTTGGCTCAGCGCAAGAGAAAGCAACGTGCACTTGGAGTATCAGAAAATACTTTATTTTACACTGATCTGGGACTTCCCTGGTGGCTCAGATGGTAAAGAATCTGCCTGCAGTACAGGAGGCCCAGGTTCAATCCCTAGGTCGGGAAGATCTACCCTTGAAGGAAATGGCAACCCACTCCAGTATTCTTGCCTAGAAAATTCTGTGGACTGAGGAGCCTGGTGGGCTACAGTCCATGGGGTCGCAAAGAGTCGGACAAGACTGAACAATTAACAGGCAGACAAGGCCCAGTGGAGTCACCTCCAAAGGCTGAGCACCTGACTCAGGGTTTGTCTTCTATACACGCAAGCTATGGGGCGGGACAGAACTTCCATGAAACTGAGGTGTTTCTTAAGGGGTGCCAATCAAGGATGAGAATGCATAAGGTGTCTTGTGTTCTCAGGCAGGTCTGCAGTTTAAACTATCTTCTTTTGGTGCCATCTCTGGCGGTTGATTGATGCAATAAACAAGCTGGGTTACAAAAGCATTAAAATGCTAAACAGAGTGTTACATGGAATATTTGCTGAATTTTCCTTCTCATTCCCTCCTGTTGATCCTCAAGCTGCTTTGGCTGACTTAGGGATCATCTGCCTTAACTACTCAACAGGGAACCCTAAGGGAACAGGGGTGAACAAGAGTGAACTGCTCTGGCTATTTCCTGTTGGAACAGGGATGTAGAGTCTTCTCAAAGTTCTCCGCTGGAATCCTCTATTGCTGTATAGTGGTAAGTCCTCATCATCATTGGGAGCTTTATGGTTTCTAAGTGAGAAAAAATAAAATGGGTTATTGCATTGAGAATACAAGGACATAGCAAGAGGGCTAAAAGGAGCATCAGAACTGGGACCCATTAAGGGGCATATCTCAGTCCAGAGTGAAATGAAGGTTGAGGACAGCAAGTTGGATAACCAACTTCCTTTCCCTACCTGAGCCTTTAGGTCATCAATCAACTTAATATTTCTTTTGAGTACCCACGGGCTTTCTTCCTTAGCTGAGGTATTTACATAAAAGCCACATTGTTGTGCTGTAATCATATCTAGTAGCCAGCAGTTTTGTAGTACTACCTGAGCTAAGGAATCTAGGCTTTTTTGTTCTTCTATCGCTGCCACTGTAGACTTCCAAGATTCTTGTATTAGCACGGTTAGCTGGAGTACTGATCTTTCTAGCAGGGGTATTCCTGCAAACCAGAAAAATCCTCGAAATACAAGGTCCAACACCAGGTCTTTCCAGGATGGGGTTATCATGGGCACACCCTTCCCAGTCATTCTGTTTTACCCTGGGCTGAGGGTTTGCAGGTGATCATGCTTGCTCTAGAAAGGATCCTAGGTTTACAGTGTTTCCATAGACTGCCATTTCTTGCGAATTTTAGAACTGTAAACTTGGGATGGCAAATACCTTCCCATCGGCAGGGAAGGATTCCCCACAACCAGTTTCTGCAAAGAAAATTAAACCCAGTTCCTAGTAGCAAGACACCGGTAGTGGGCCCTTGGATCCAGGCCTTAGTATAGGTAATTTTTGTATAAACAGGTCTTGGGATTTTATGAATTGGTCCCAACTGTCATATGCACTATGGCCCTTTGGTCTGTTGCTGGAGAAAAATTCATCTGCACAGAGTGGATTATATTTGGTCTCAGAGCTATCATGGGTATGGGTTGGGCTTTGACACACTATGTTTCGAAATATCAATTGAATCAGTGAAGGGGGCCCTTGACTAAGGTCCTGTTGGTAATAGTAAGGATCCTAGGTCTTGGCCAATAGCAATACATTCTCCTGATCCTAGTACAGAAGTGCTAACAAATACAAAAGTCTCATTGTACCATTTAGTTGCATTTTTGGCGAAGCCTCCCTATGTAAAATTATGTCTCCTAAAGTCAGGTGTATAATAAATATACCTCATGATCTTCATCAGGAAAGGTTTCCCATTGTAAATCTGTTTGGTCAAAGGATAAAGTGTTATTTTTATTGGGTTCAGAAAACCTACTTCTTCAACTTCTTCTGAATATTTGTTTTGAAAAAATAGAGATAAGTTCCCCTTTAGTACAGCCCCGTGGGTGGAAAGCACTCCTAGTCTCTCCTTGTTTCCAATGAGGGCGAGGCCCACCTCCTACCCTCATCCTCTTGTTACACAAAATGGAGGGGAAATCTGCTTAGGGAAGGAGACAGATTAATGATGTCTTCCATGGAGGTGGGTATGCCAGAAGGGCAACTGTCGGCTCTTCATACTGTATGTCCTCTAGTAAACAAGCCTGACATTAGGTGCAATTTGCTAAGACCGCCATCTGGGTCACCACTGGGACCCAAGGGTGAAAGAGTTTTCCATCACTCAGGTGAGTTGCAAAAATTTGCATTAGGTTTACCACATATTTAGGATCTATATGCAGTCGATGGTGATGAAGCAGCTAACCAAAGAGAGGAAGAAAACTGCCAGTAAAAGCCTTTTATCCCAATGTCAATTGACTGGAGCCATTGCCATTAACCCTATGGCGAAAATGAAAGCTTAGAACGCACAGCCAGAGAGGAGCAGAGGGTGACCGTGCCGGAGCATCACAGTGAAAGAACTAATATAGGGGACATGAACAGTATAATTATCTTTTCCAGTGACTGACTCTTCCAATCCTTGGGTGGATTAGCAGGACTCAAAAGAACAGTGCTTGTCCTTTCTCCTCCTGAGGGTAAAAAGCAGTGGGTTGTTTTGTCAGGGGGTCGCCTCCCAACATGGTCGCTCTTTGGTAGCTGCACTGCCTTTACCCTGGAGTGATGGAGCAGCCTGTCTAAATGGACCTGGATTCCTAGATGAGCCTCTCGAGGAATCAGGTACTGTTGCAGTTTTACAGACTGGGTTCCTGGTTTCAGATCAATCAGGACGGGGGCATGATGTCTTACCAGACCCAGAGGATTCTTTTTGGCCTGGACCAGTGCAGGGACGGCAGAACCTGGTGGGCTGCCATCTCTGGGGTTGCACAGGGTCGGACACGACTGAAGCAACTTAGCAGCAGCAGCAGTGGGTACTCAGTCTAATTCAGGAGGAATGGTCTGCTCTTTTGGAAGGAAAGAGTACAGGCACCATTCCTCTTCTTTCTTTTCAGCGAGAGAGCCATAATCAAGGAGGAGAGTCACTCTGGTAACTTTAGCTGGGCTGACCTGTGGCAGAAATGGAAACTTGCAATCCCATTTTTGCAAGGACATCCCTTCCCATCAAAGGAACAGAGCAGTGTGGCAGGTAGAGGAATTCATGAATCATGTCATGGCACCCTAAACAGCATCTCTGAGGACCACAGAAGGGCCTGCAGGTCTGAGTGCCTGTAGCCCTGATGATACTCACTTCTCTTCCCGAGAAGGGGGCTATCTGCTGAATGAATGACCACCAAATGCTCAGCTCCAATGTCTACCATAAAGTCCACTGGATGGCCCCCTAGTTGAACTCTGACCATGGACTCCCAGGGGCCCAGTTGAAGAGAGCCTGGTCCCCTCTAATGGGATTCTGCTCCTCCTAGGCTGATCTGATTAGTGCTGGGTGGCTCAGGCTGGTATCAGCTCGGTGGGGCTGCCGCTTTGATTCTCTTTTTAAGGCAGTCAGGACATTCATTCTTCCAGTGTCCTTTTTCTTTACAATAGGCCCGTTGATCATAGCTGAGAGGGCTTCTCCTCTTCAGATCTGGGCCCCTTGCCCTATGAGGTGGTCCTGTCAGGGGTGCAAGCTTTGACAGAGCAGCTGCCAGGAATGCAGCTTTCCATTCCATCCTCTTTTCTGCTTCATGACAGGCTGCTTGGTCGTGGTTTATTGCCGATCTCCAGCAATTTTGTGGCATTTTCGTCCATGAACCCTTCAAAGCTTTGTAATTTTCTCCAGATGTCTAACTGGGCCTGTCCCATGAAAGTGGGATTTACCATCCATTGGTTTTCTAGGGCCTCAGCGTCAAAAGGAGTGAAAATCCAGAAGGCCTCACATAGTCTTTTATAGAAGTCTGCCAGGCTTTCATCTGGCTTTTGTATTACCTCTGTGGCTTAAGCCATGTTGGTGGGCTTTTTGGCCCCTGCTTTTACTTCCTGTAGGATGGCCAGTTGATACCTCTCCAGTCATTTCTTCCTCCTTCAGTGTCTCAGCAGAGTTCGTCTTCTGGGAAGGTTTCTTTGTCCACTTGGCCCCCGGGACATTGGCCTGGAACCGTTTTCTAGCCTCCGTTACGATACGTCAGCGCTCCTCCATATTGAACAAGGTGAGGAGCAGCTGCCAGCAGTCTGCCCAAGTTGGGCGGTGGGTCTGAAAAATGGACTCTAGGAGATCGATCAACACTTGAGGCTTTTCAGAGTATGAGGGGGTGAAAAGCTTCCAGTGGAGAAGATTGGTCATGCAAAAAGGCTGGTAGTAGAAGACAGGTCCCCCCTCTTTGAGGGTTCCATCAGCAGCAAGGCGCCGTGGTCCCCAAGTCTCTCCTAAGTGCAGTTCTAGCACTGGGGTAGCTGGTCCCTGAGCTGATCGGAGGTGCCTGCTCATCAGTTCTGGGTGACTGGTCACGGGGACATGATAACCTCAGGATCATCAGAAGGAGGCGAAACAGACGGTGGTGGGCTATCTGGCAAATGTGGACCTTCGGCCACTTGAGGGGGAGCTGTTGGCACATAGGGTGGTGGCACTACTGGTGGTGAGTCCTCAGCCTCTCCTTGGAAAATGGGTGGCTCTTTCTTCTGGCGTGGGGCCTTTCTTCTGGTTGGGCTACTAGGACCTTACACTTTCCCTTACTTGTGGCGCAGAACCAAACCCACGGAGGCCTCAACTGAGCAATTTTCAACCAACCATTGGTCAATATATGGGAACTGGTCTGGGTGGCCAGGGTCTCCAGTTATGACTCAATACACTGCTGGGTCAGTGAGCACATCTAAGGTGCCCTCTGAGGGCCATCCGACCCCAAGGGAGGGACACTCTAGGGTGCACAAAGTGCACGATTTTCCAGAACTCAGTATTACACCATAATCTCCAGAGAATCCTTCCTTACTATTTTTAACCATACTCTCTAGTTTGAATTGGAACTACACATTATGTGAGTTCCCACCCTGGAATGGTGTCCCACAACAAACAAAAATGCTTTCGCCAAGGTGGTGGCTCCCTTTATGGGGACATTGGGTGCCTCTTAGCTATAGCAGGTCAGTATATAAACCCCTGTTTATCCTCCTTCTCTTGTCAGTATAATAAACCCCTCACAGGCCCACACTGAGGTACAATGTCCCGTCGGACCTGACGCTACCCTGAGCTGTGTGAGGTCACCAAGAAACTGCAGGTTAGGACCCATTCAGCCTCCGTAGCTATTCCCGTGGACAATGGACACTCACACAGATAGACATACAGTGCTAGCACACCAGACAGCTTATACGGAGACTTCCCTATCCTGGGCAGCACTCCATGCTTCGGGAGGCGATCGGTCTCCCCTTCCGCCTTCAAGGTGGGCCTGAACTCAGTCCTGGGTCCCCGGAGACACTCACCCCCATCAGACGTCTGGCCCTGGTCCTGGCAAAAATTTTCTGAATCCTCCCCAAGAGTCTGCTCGAACGCGGCAGCAGCCTGCTACTACCGGCCCGACGAGGGTCAGGGTGCAGTGACAGAACTGGTGGCACGCCATCCTTCCCGTCGCGGGGACCCGAGATAGCCGAGCTTCCGTCAGTTCTCAACAATGGTGGCACAAGGGCCAGCGCGTCTTTCGGTTTCCCTGCCAAAGCACCAAAATGCTACAGCAGTGTTACAGGAGATATTTGGCTCACAGGAAGACAAGCAACACGCATTCGGAGAATCAGAAAGTGTAAGTCGCTCAGTCGTGTCGGACTCTTTGCGACCCACGGACTATACAGTCTATGGAATTCTCTAGGCCAGAATACTGGAGTGAGTAGCCTTTCCCTTCTCTGGGGTATCTTCCCATCCCAGGGATCGAACCCAGGTCTCACCAGCTGAGCCACAAGGGAAGCCCAAGAAAAGTGAAAGTCACCCCGTTGTGTCCGATTATTTGCGGCCCCATGGACTGTGTAGGACCAGGGCCAGAATTCTCCAGACGAGAATATTGGAATAGGTCGTCGCTCCCTTTTCCAGAATTTTTCCAACCCAGGTCTACCCGCATTGCAGGTGGATTCTTTACCAGCTGAACCATCAAGGAAGCCCAATACTGGAGTGGGTAGCCTACACCTGCTCCAGGGACCTTCCGGACCCAGGAATGGAACTGGGGTCGCCTGCATTATACGCGGATACTTTACCAACTGAGCTACCAGGGAAACCCCAAAGGATCAGAAAATACTGTTTATTTCACAGCAGTGAGGGCCTAGCGGAATCATACCCAAATGCAGAGCATCCAACTCAGGACTGTGCCCGTCTTCTATACAAGCTGTGGTAGGGGCGGGGTGGCAGAGGAGAGCTTTCATACAAATGAGGTGTTAAGGGGAGCTAGGCAAGAAGAACACGCGTCATGTGTCGCGTTCTGTCAGGTCTGCAGCTTAAACTATCTTNAGGCTTTTTAGTTCCTCTTCACTTTCTGCCATGAGGGTGGTGTCATCTGCATATCTGAGGTTATTGATAAGTAGTAGAGCATAGTCGGCGTCTAAAATGGAAGATTTCAAACAATAAATATTATAAGAGCCCAGGGAGAAGAAAAATCACTGTGACTCAGAAGGATGAAGAGAACTTAAGAGAAGTGTACATTCAGCATTTATTCACATATATTTGGTGAGTAGTGTTAGGTGCGTGTGTTCTAGATGATGACATCTTGTGCCCTTGTGGTCTTGGAGAGGAAAAAGTTTTCCTCTACCCTTCTAGGTTCTTCAAGCTGATCTAAGAATTAAACTGGTGTGAGACTGATTTCCAGGGAAAAGTCAAATTTAGTTTCATTTAGGGGTTGGGTGAAATAAAAATTAGACCCTAGGACAAGTTACACAGTTGACGCTTGTTATGCCATCTCAGATTAGGGGTTAGGGGCTTGGGACTTCAAAGGGCAGTCCACAGGCAATTCACTGTAAAATGAAAAAAGACAAATGTTTTGTAAACAAATGTTTGCTGGGCCAAATAGAAACAGTGAGACTCAGAAAAGAATTTTAATGACAATTGGCCATGTCTACAGTCCTAGTTCAAATTATACCGTGGTTACCTACGGTGATAGCTACTTTCCTCAAACAGGTCTGCTTACAGCTATAGACAGCATGCTTTTACTGATTATGATAACAAAAGCCACACACAAACAAAAAGGTTAAAGTCACAGTTCCAACATGGTGGAAGACTTTGCCTCTTCCCTGTCACACTTTAATGAGTAAAGTTGGTAGCTCATTAGAATTAACTGGGGAGATGTATGAATTTTACTTTTGGCTTCTCATCATTCCTCTACTATAGTTTTGAAGGCTAGCCTGAAGTCTAGTCATATAACTTTTTTTTTTTTTTTTTTTTGGCTTGTTAAAGATCAGCCATGTATTTGTACAGATGTCAGAAGGGCCTACCTTTGAGATTAGGAGGCCCAAGTTTTGCTTTGGGCTTGCATTTAAGGGTATCAGTTCAGTTCAGTTGCTCAGTCGTGTCTGACTCTTTGTGACCCAATGGACAAAAGCATGCCAGGCCTCGCTGTCCATCACTAAATTCCAGAGTTTACACAAATTCATGTCTGTTGAGTTGGTGATGCCATCCAACCATCTCATCCTCTCTCATCCTCTTCTCCTCCTGCCCTCAATCTTTCCCAGAATCAGGGTCTTTTCAAATGAGTTAGCTCTTTGCAACATGTGGCCAATGTATTGGAGTTTCAGCTTCAACATCAGTCCTTCCAGGGAACACCCAGGACAGATCTCCTTTAGGATGGACTCGTTGGATCTCCTTGCAGTCCAAGGGACTCTCAAGAGTCTTCTTCAACACCAGAGTTCCAAAGCATAAATACTTTGGTGCTCAGCTTTCTTTATAGTCCAACACTCACATCCATACATGACCACTGGAAAAACCATAGCCTTGACTAGACAGACCTTTGTTGTCAAAGTAATGTCTCTGCTTTTCAACATGTTCTCTAGGTTGGTCATAACTTTCCTTCCAAGGACTAAGCGTCTTTTAATTTCATGGTGGCAGTGNTGGTGGGCTGCCGTCTATGGGGTCACACAGAGTCGGACACAACTGAAGTGGCTTAGCAGCAGCAGCAGCAGCTTATCCTTGCCCTTTAAACTTTATTCTGAAGCTTCTCAACACCTTAAGTCCCTTGAGAACATTTAGATAGTCTCTAGTCTCCTTTTTCCTATGCAATCTCTATTCCAGATTTTATTCCTATTATTTTGTTCTGAAGGATGGTTATTTCTCACTAAAAAAAAAAGTTTGTATTCACCTCTAAATGATGAAAGTTACAAGTTTGGGAAATTGTGAGATCACTCTTTGTGTGTGTGTGTGTGTGTGTGTGTGTGTGTGTGTGTGTGTATGATATATATATATATATATTTTTTAAATCAGTTTCAGAAAACCCAAGGAAAATAGTACTCTGGACCAATCTTATCCTCTTGGACCAACCAGTAACATTTGACTCACCCGGTCACTGTCTTCTTGCTGTAGTTTGTCTTTACTGGCTTCTAAGTTAGTCCATGTTGTGGGTTTTCCTTCTTCCTTGCTCTCCCTTACTCACCACTCCTTAGCTGTCCTGTGTGCCTGTGCTGGTTCCCGGCTTCTCCTCCACCCACCAACCTTCTTGGGAAAGTGGCTGCAGCCTTGATCCTCTCACTGGCTTTTCCACCTTGTCCGGTTTTAAACGCCCTTTTAAATGCCAGGTCTCCCAGCCTGACACTCTGTGATGACCTGGAAGGGTGGGATGGGGCATGGAGGGAGACTCAAAAGGGAGCGGGCTATGTATATATAATCATGACTAATTCGAGTTGATGTACGATAGAGACCACCACAGCACTGCAAAGCAACTATCCTCCAATTAGAAACTAAAAAAAAAAAAAAAAGACATGTCTAGTTTGAAGACTACTTTTCTATTTCTAGCCCTGATCTTCCTGGAGTTCCAGTCTCATATATCAGACCAGATAGTGGACATCCTCCCTGTCCATCATCATAGACATTTGACAATCAACTGTCCTACAAATTCTTACTTCTTGCCCCCACCAACTTCTCCTTAACTCTTCCCCGTCTGAGCTAATGACGTTTAATCTGCCCTGCCATCAGGCCAAAACCTGTGGAGCCATTCTTAACTGCCCTTTTCGTACCCCACATCCAATCTGTCAGCAAGTCTTATCTGGTTTGCCTCACGTGATCCACCTCCTACTAATTCCCCCGCTTCGCTTTTTGTCACCTTCCCGTTTGTCCGGGACACACGTGTGCACACAGGTGCCTGTTTCAGGGCTCCTCTCCCGTTGCTCAGGCAGCTGCCTGGCTTCCTCCTGCTCCTCGCTTGAGTCCCTGCCCAGGAGCCGCATCCTTGTCACAGCCCCGAACACTCGGGCGCTCTCTGTTCCCTTCTTGCCTTTTATTTTCATCTTGCTAAGCTAAGTCACTCCAGTCGTGTCCGACTCTGTGCAGCCCCACAGACAGTAGCCCACCAGGCTCTGCCGTCCCTGGGATTCTCCAAGCAAGAACACTGGAGTGGGTTGCCATTNCATTCTGAAGGAGATCAACCCTGGGATTTCTTTGGAAGGAATGATGCTAAAGCTGAGACTCCAGTACTTTGGCCACCTCATGCAAAGAGTTGACTCATTGGAAAAGACTCTGTTGCTGGGAGGGATTGGGGGCAGGAGATGGGGACAACCGAGGATGAGATGGCTGGATGGCATCACAGACTCGATGGACGTGAGTCTGAGTGAACTCCAGGAGAGGGTGATGAACAGGGAGGCCTGGAGTGCTGCGATTCATGGGGTCGCAAAGAGTCGGACATGACTGAGCGACTGAACTTTTCACTCTCCTCGTTCACATTCATCAAGATGCTCTTTAGTTTTTCTTGACTTTCTGCCATAAGGGTGGTATCATGTGCATATCTGCGGTTATTGATATTTCTCCTGGCAATGTTGATTCCAGCTTGTGCTTCATCCAGCCCAGTGTTTCTTATGATGTACTCTGCATATAAGTTAAATAAGCAAGGTGACAATATACAGCCTTGACGTACTCCTTTTCCTATTGGGAACCAATCTGTTGTTCCACGTCCAGCTCTAACTGTTGCTTCTTGATGTGCATACAGGTTTCTCAAGAGGCAGGTCAGGTGGTCTGGTATTCCCATCATTCTCAGAATTTTCCACAGTTTATTGTGATCCACACAGTCAAGGGCTTTGGCATAGTCAATAAAGCAGAAGTAGATGTTTTTCTGGAACTCTTTTGCTTTTTCAATGATCCAACGGGTGTTGGCAATTTGATCTCTGGTTCTCTGCCTTTTCTGAATCCAGCTTGAATATCTGCAAGTTCACGGTTCACGTATTGCTGAAGCCTGGCTTGGAGAATGTTGAGCATTACTTTGCTAGTGTGTGAGATGAGTGCAATTGTGCAGTAGTTTGAGCATTCTTTGGCATTGCCTTTCTTTGGGATTGGAATGAAAACTGACCTTTTCCAGTCCTGTGGCCACTGCTGAGTTTTCCAAATTTACTGGCATATTGAGTGCAGCACTTTCACAGCATCATCTTTTAGGATTTGAAATAGTTCATCTGAAATTCCATCACCTCCACTAGTGTTGTTCGTAGTTATGTTTCCTAAGGCCCACTTGACTTCACATTCCAGGATGTCTGGCTCTAGGTGAGTGATCACACCATCTTGATTATCTGGGTCATGAAGATCTTTTTTGTATAGTTCTTCTGTGTATTCTTGCCACCTCTTCTTAATATTTTCTGCTTGTGTTAGGTCCATACTGTTTCTGTCGTTTACTGAGTCAATCTTTGCATGGAATATTTCCTTAATATCTGTAATGATCTTGAAGAGCTCTCTAGTCT
Source organism: Neotragus pygmaeus (assembly GCA_006410875.1). Taxonomy (NCBI): domain Eukaryota; kingdom Metazoa; phylum Chordata; class Mammalia; order Artiodactyla; family Bovidae; genus Neotragus; species Neotragus pygmaeus. The sequence continues at coordinate 320,615 of SJYV01019221.1, forward strand.
TTCCCAGTCTGTTATTTTCCTCTATTTCTTTGCACTGATCACTGAGGAAGGCTTTCTTATCTCTCCTTGCTATTCTTTGGAACTCTGCATTCAAATGGGTATATCTTTCCTTTTCTCCTTTGCTTTTTACCTCTCTTCTTTTCATAGCTATTTGTAAGCTTTCCTCAGATAGCCATTTTGCTTTTTTGCATTTCTTTTTCTTGGGGATGGTCTTGCTCCTGTCTCCTGTACAGTGTCATGAACCTCCATCCATAATTCATCAGGCACTCTATCAGATCTAGTCCCTTAAATCTATTTCTCACTTCTACTGCATAATCATAAAAGGTTTGATTTAGGTCATACCTGAATGGTCTAGTGGTTTTCCCTACTTTCGTCAATAAGGAGTTCATGATCTGAGCCACAGTCAGCTCCTGGTCTTGTTTTTGCTTACTGTATATAGTTCTGTAAAATATCAACTATTAGGAAGTAAGGAAGGGGAAGGAGAAGGAAGATAGAAGCAAGCAAGCAGGCAAATAATAAGTTCTACCCTAGGAGATAATTTTGAAGAGGCTGAGATTATATTACCACCAAGATCTCATCCCTCCAGAGAGCAATTCTGAAACTGCAGCTTGAGTTCAATCTTTTTTTCTTTTTCCCCCAGAGTTGAGGGGAGGTGGTTACAATCTAAATACCAATAATTTTAACTTCTAAGACAAGCTTCTCTTTCACAAATATGTTTTATGTATGCTGAAACAGGGAAGTCTTCTCATATAGCAGTCACCTGATTTGTGTGGGATCTGGGAAAAGTTCATTTAACTCCAAAATTTTAAAGTGGTCTTTTTGAGAAATTCTACTTCGAGTTTTTATTTCCTTATCCGAACACACTGATGTATGTCACCTAAATATGGTGCTCATAAACCAAAGAAAAGACTTTCCCCTACCTTTTTAATATGTAGTCAACCACTCACTTTTCGTGGCTCTTCCCCTCATTCAGCCCCACTGACTCCTTTTCCACAACCAAGGCCCTTCTATCAGGATTATTTTGGGAATAGTATGTTCTTTTAAAATTTTTCCCAAGAAAAATTAGCACACCTTCCTCTCCACCTGGTGCCCTCCTAGTCTGCAAATGAGGTGACACCAGATGGGGAGCTCAGGAAATTCAAACTGTTTTCTCCTCCTCGAATTGGGAGTGCCACACTTTCAACCCCTTCTAGTGCCATCCCAGGAAGGTAAATGACCCAGGAAACTGGAACCCAGATATCAGGAATGAAAGAAAAATGGAAATGGCTTTACATTGGCTGTTTCCATCACTATATAATTATAATGAGAAATTAGAAAATCTCATTCCAACCATGTACAGTTTGAGTTAATATCTTAAAGAAGTGTCCGCGGTTTACTAAAGGAACCACAGGTGATTTTGCTTAGTTTCCCCAGTAACAGGGAGAAAACCCCATTGATTTGCCTTTCCCGCAACCTATCCTGAAAAGGCAACGTGCATAAAGATGCCCTGAGGATTGGAACACTGAAATCCCCCCAACCATTTCCTTACCTGAGAGGAAAATTCTAATCACCATCAAAAATTTTAAGAGGGCTCGTGAAGAGTGAGCATTTCCAAGCTTCTGGATGCTTAGTCCACGGGAAACGGGAAGATGTGTCTTTTGGGAATGTCTCTCATGCCAAGAGACCTTTCAAGTAGCTAGAGGTTCTGGCTCCAAAATTGCTTCAACTATTAACCCCACTAGAGTAAACGTAGATGCTTACATCTATCTAATCAATAGGACAGAATTGCATTTACTACGCGAGAAAACGGCAGTTACAGTCTTTCTTCGATAAAGTGGGTGGCTCTGAAAAGAGCCTTTGGATTAAGTGCCTATGCAGGCACTCATTTGGAGCTGGTGTATTTAGTGACGGCCTTGGTACCCTCAGAGACAGCGTGCTTGGCCAGCTCCCCAGGCAGCAGCAGGCGCACGGCCGTCTGGATCTCCCTGGATGTGATGGTCGAGCGTTTGTTGTAATGCGCCAGGCGTGACGCCTCGCCCGCGATGCGCTCGAAAATGTCGTTCACAAAAGAGTTCATGATACCCATGGCCTTAGATGAGATACCAGTATCTGGATGGACCTGCTTCAGAACCTTGTACACATAAATAGAGTAGCTCTCTTTACGACTGCGCTTGCGTTTTTTGCCATCTTTCTTCTGTGCCTTAGTGATGGCTTTCTTAGAGCCTTTTTTAGGAGCCGGAGCAGATTTAGACGGCTCAGGCATTTTTTTGTTGTAAAAACGCTAGGTGATAGCCTCCGCGACTAACATAACCAGTGTGAGTTCAAAAAGCTTCTACTTATAGTGCTTCAATGTAAAGGAGGAATGAAGAATTCTCACTTTTGATTGGGTAAGATCAGTACAGTTCCACTAAGGTCTGGCGGGGGAGGTTTATGCAAATAAGGGATACACATTTTTGTCTTTCTATTGGATAGAAAAGAATCGGGCTTTTGACCAATAGGAGACCTAACTGGCGCANATATCAAAGTAGGGTCCCAGCTGGAGTTATATCAGAAGTTTGGAAATAGAGAAAAGAAATAATAACTTTTGAATTTTTTTTAGAATGGAACAGGGCAGTAAGGATTTGAATAGTCATATATATATATAAACCACAAACAAATTAAAGTAAATCTAAAGATAGATATATTTTTTAGAAAAAAAAACTGTGAAATACAGAGGTAAAGAGATCATCATGATAGCTACTGGAGAGAAAAAAATATATAGATTAACTACCAAGAATGACTACTGGGCTGTCAACAGATATCCCAGGTCAATAATATGGGTTATATGAGTTTAATAACTCATAAAATGAGTTTAACTCAATGAATTCAAAACCAAGGACATTTATAAATCTTCCTGGTTATCATTCTCTACTTATAAGAAAATCAGGTATTTTCAGAAGAATTGAGGAAATTACATCAAAAATTTATAGAGCTAACCAATGAATATAGTAAAGTTGCAGGATATAAAATCAACACACAGAAATCCCTTGCATTTCTATACACTAATAATGAGAAAAAAGAAAAAGAAATTAAGGAAACAATTCCACTCACAATTGAAATGAAAAGAATAAAATACTTAGGAATATATCTACCTAAAGAAATTAAAGACCTATATATAGAAAACTATAAAACACTGGTGAAAGAAATCAAAGAGGACACTAATAGATGGAGAAATATACCATGTTCATGGATTGGAAGAATCAACATAGTGAAAATGAGTATACTACCCAAAGGAATCTATAGATTCAATCAATCCCAATCAAGCTACTAATAGTATTTTTCACAGAGCTAGAAAAAATAATTTCAAGATTTGTATGAAAATACAAAAAAACCTCGAATAGCCAAAGCAATCTTGAGAAAGAAGAATGAAACTGGAGGACTTAACTTGCCTGACTTCACGCTCTACTACAAAGCCACAGTTATCAAGACAGTATGGTACTGGCACAAAGACAGAAATATAGATAAATGGAACAAAATAGAAAGCCCAGAGATAAATCCACACACCTATGGATACCTTATCTTTCACAAAGGAGGCAAGAATATACAACGGATTAAAGACAACCTCTTTAACAAGTGGTGCTGGGAAAACTGGTCAACCACTTGTAAAAGAATGAAAATAGATCACTTTCTAGCACCATACACAAAAATAAACTTAAAATGGATTAATGATCTAAATCTAAGACCAGAAACTATAAAACTCCTAGAGGAGAACATAGGCAAAACACTCTTCAACATAAATCACAGCAGGATCCTCTATGACCAACCTCCCAGAATACTGGAAATAAAAGCAAAAATAAACAAATGGGACCTAATTAAAATTAAAAGCTTCTGCACCACAAACAAAACTATAAGCAAGGTGAAAAGACAGCCTTCTGAATGAGAGAAAATAATTGCAAATGAAGCAACTGACAAACAACTAATCGCAAAAATACACAAGCAACACTTGCAGCTCAATTCCAGAAAAATAAATGACCCAATCAAANCAAAACTATAAGCAAGGTGAAAAGACAGCCTTCTGAATGAGAGAAAATAATTGCAAATGAAGCAACTGACAAACAACTAATCGCAAAAATACACAAGCAACACTTGCAGCTCAATTCCAGAAAAATAAATGACCCAATCAAAAAGTGCGCCAAAGAATTAGACATTTCTCCAAAGAAGACATCAGTTCAGTCACTCAGTCGTGCCCAACTTTAAGCGACCCCATGAATCACAGCACACCAGGACTCCCTGTCCATCACCAACTCGTGGAGTTCACTCAGACTCACGTTCATCAAGTCAGTGATACCATCCAGCCATCTCATCCTCTGTCGTCCCCTTCTCCTCCTGCCCCCAATCCCACTCAACATCAGAGTCGTTTCTAATGAGTCAACCCTTCCCATGAGGTGGCCAAAGTACTGGAGTTTCAGCTTTAGCATTATTCCTTCCAAAGAAATCCCAGGGCNCCCCCCCCCCCCCCGGTGGAAGTTTATCAGGATCCAGTGTATATATATCATCAAGTCCACCTTTGCATGCACGTGATTTTTAAAAATCATCCCAACCCAGGGATCGAACCCGAGTCTACTGCACTGCAGGCAGACGCTTTATCCTCTGAACCACCTGGGAAGCGAGATTTACTTAAAGCTAACCCAACTGTGGGGGAGAAAGAACAATTGTACTCAATTTAGGATTGGAGAAAAAATACTGACAATCCTGAGAACGTGTCAAGAATTAAGAATATCAGATCCCACCCGTATACTGAATCAGAAGTTAACATGGTGCCTAAATTGCTCGTTATGTACGTTGAAGTTGGCAATAACAATTTAGGGAAATTCCTTCAGGAGGCCTAGATTTTAAAAAGGCAAAGAAAATAGGTATAGAAGTAATTCATCCAATCAGATTCTCTCGTATTTAACCGGTCTCGCCCGGTCACTCTTTAACCAATGGTTTTATCGCGCGGTACTTTTGAAAAATTCCGAGACCAATCAGAATGCTTCCAACTATATTTAAAGGCGACTACTTGCGCTTGTAGGAGACCGTTGGTTTGTGATCAGTCATTTCTGATGGCTCGCACTAAGCAGACTGCTCGGAAGTCCACCGGCGGCAAGGCGCCGCGCAAACAGCTGGCCACTAAGGCAGCCCGCAAGAGCGCTCCGGCCACCGGCGGCGTGAAGAAGCCGCACCGCTACCGGCCCGGCACGGTGGCCCTGCGCGAGATCCGCCGCTACCAGAAGTCCACGGAGCTGCTGATCCGCAAGCTGCCGTTCCAGCGGCTGGTGCGCGAGATCGCGCAGGACTTCAAGACCGATCTGCGCTTCCAGAGCTCGGCGGTGATGGCGCTGCAGGAGGCGTGCGAGGCCTACCTGGTGGGGCTCTTTGAGGACACCAACCTGTGTGCCATCCACGCCAAGCGCGTCACCATTATGCCCAAGGACATCCAGCTTGCCCGCCGCATCCGCGGGGAGAGGGCATAAAGTTGTTTTCTCTATACTTAAAAAAGGCTCTTTTTAGAGCCACCCACAATTTCACCTAAAGTAACTGTAACACTGTCAATGAGGCATTACAAACTACGAAAAGGTGGAAAGCACAGGTTGAGTTAAAAAGTTTACTGTTCATAAAAGTATTGAATTATCTAGAGGGTCTTATTTAATTCACGTCTAAAAGTATAACGTACCCAATGGAACAGACCGATTACTGAGGTCTACAGGTGATCAGACGTGGAAGTTACCAGGTAGATGAGAAAACAACCCATTAAAAAAAAAAATCTGACATAAAACTCAGGAAAATACCAGTTATTAACTTGAATACAAAACTATAATGCTTTATTTGCCTATATTTTTGATGGCATACTCTGGTTCCATCTTTAAAGGAAAAATTTCAGTAATTATCGTAGAGTATATTAGGTCAACAGTGGGGAGAGAATTCAGTATTCACTGAAGATGAACGATCACAATTTATTTTATCGTCTTGATAACTTAGAGAAGAATTTCAGCTTTAAAGCACTACAAGTAATGTCAAGTAACACTTTAAGGCTTGTTTTCAAATTTGGAAATTCCCCTGTCAAATTTTCATATGTGAGTTTTAAAATTTGGAAGAATTCTTCAAAGACTAGAGTCTATACATTTCACATCTCAATTCTCCACTATGTACTTACCCCCATTACTGGGCACACAGATAAATGACATTTAGTCCAATTTCTTACCAATAATTTAGATGAGTTTGTCAGTGGCTCAGATGGTAAGGAATCTACCTATAATGCAGGAGACCTGGGTTCTATCCTTGGGTCAGGAAGATCCGCTGGAGAAGGGCATGGCAACCCATTCCAGTATTCTTTCCTGGAGAATCTCCAAGGACAGAGGAACCTGGGGGGCTAAAGTCCATGGGGTTGCAAACAGTCAAACAGGACTTTTCAATTTCACTTCACTTTTTGTCAGTGATAAGTAGTATTCCCTGAAGACATTCTTAGATCAGACTGGCTAGCAAAAAGTGAACTATATATGAACAAATCTACACATCACTTTATATATTTCATTAACCCCAAACAAAATTTAGATTCAGTAAATGTTCTCAAGTCCTAAATATTCTCATCACTATCCCAACATAATCAGACAAAGGTGAATTGTAACACAAGAGAACATTGAGTGGAAATAAAGGTTTTAACCAGCCTTAATTAAAACATGCCAACTTTTAAAAGAATTTCTTTTAAATGAGAGCACATGAACAGACTATACTCCCAGGGGCCCCTTCCAGGGCCTTGGAAGTACAGAGTCTGACACTTGAGTTTCATATCTTCAGGGTAAATCTGCCTCTCAGCACTGGCTATGCTTTTCCAAATTACATATGGCCTTCCCTGCCCTCCTACTACTCGGTTCTACCTTACTTCAGCAGAGTACCCTATTGAGAATCACTGGTTTTGGATGACTCTTAGTAATCTGGGATAGAGCACTGCTTTGCATGATGCTTTGGATGATGGTACCATTTTCAAAAAGATATACCAGGAGAAGAAACTTCATTGAGAAGACATAAAGTCAACTCTGAGCAATGCAAACACTTTCAGTACAGGTAAATTCGCTGGGACATCTTTTCAGGTGTTAATGATCCACTCTGTACTGAATATCACCACCTTTAGAGAGGTCCCTATGCAAGGAAGAAAATAAAACCATGGATTCCTTGGAAGAGTCAGTCTAATAACTAACACTGATAGTTTTCCATGGATCAAGTACTGCATGATCTAATTGACCTAAATTATTGTATATAACACTTGCTACAACACTGAAAAGCAAGTTCTCTCACTGTCTCTATTTAATAGAGGAGGAAGTTATCATTGCCAGGAAGTCTCACGCCAAACCGAAACTAAATATTTTTAATCAATAAGATAGATTATCCAGAAATGGATGATCAGACCTAGTTTCCTCCTCAACAGGAACTCTCTCTTTGAGATTGGGCTGCCTCAAGATGAACAGGGAAGGCTTGCAGTGGCCTGGCTTTTGCTAAAATCTATCAGATTCCTGTGGTCAGAAGCCTGGTATGAGGTGAGGTGGGCAGGATGGCCAGAAGAAACATCAGGTCCTAGGGATAACCAAATGTATTTTATGATCTTTAGTCTTAGACTTCAGGACCAGGTCATCATAGTTATTTCCTTGGAAACGTCTAAATTCTACTTCAGGGTAAATATTTTCTTCTCTTCCTTTCAGTACTTACTATAGAGCTGCTGCTGCTAAGTCGCTTCAGTCATGTCTGACTCTCTGCGACCCCATAGATGTCAGCCCACCAGGTTCCCCCACCTCTAGGATTCTCCAGGCAAGAACACTGGAGTGGGTTCCCATTTCTTTCTCCAATGCATGAAAGTGAAAAGTGAAAGTGAAGTCACTCAGTCCTGTACGACTCTTAGCGACCCCATGGACTGCAGCCCACCAGGCGCCTCCATCCATGGGATTTTCCATGCAAGTGTACTGGAGTGAGGTGCCATTCATTGCCTTCTCCGACTATAGAGCTATATTGTTCAAAACAGTAACCACTAGCCATTTGTGTCTATTAAGCACATGAAACTGTGGCTAGTCTAAAGTAAGATGAGCTGAAGTGTAAAATACATGCCACATTTCAAAGAGTATGAAAAATAGAATTTAAAAATCTAATATTTTTACCTTACTTGTTGAAATAATATTTTTATTTTAGTGGGTTAAATATTATTGAAATGATTTTACTTGTTTTACTTTTTTAAAATGTGGCTACTAGAAAAAATTTTAAGACATATGTGGCTCTTTACCATGTTTTGGAGGAACAGCACTCTTCATGGAGGGTTATTATACTGGTTTACTGATCAGAAAGTAGTTATGTCCTTAATGTGACCATCCCTCAGTAATAATGGCACCTACCTCAAAGCACTGTGACAAGAATGTGTTTGAAAATAAATGAAGAGAGCTCAGCAACAGTGCTTGGCACCTTGTAAATTAGTGCTCAAGACATGCCAGATATTGACACTTCCCTGGCAGTCTGTGGTTAAGACTCTGTACTCTCTACCGGGTGGGATGTGTTTGATTCCTGGTTAGGGAAATAAGATTCCACTTGCCTTATGACATGTCCAAAGGAGAAAAAAAAAAATCTACCTCAAAACACTATTGCTGTTACCACTGTGCCCTAAATCCCTGTTCCTTGTGAAATTCTTTAATGATGTAATCATCTAGTACTGGGCCTGTTTTTCTTTGGCATGGATATGAAACACAAAGTTACCTTTTATATCTCCTTCAAGCACAGAAAATATGATACCTAGAGCATTGCCTAGGGGAAGTAATAAGATACTTTTTCAGCATGAAAGTACTATGTACAGAAAAAAATAGAATAATGCTTTACAAGGAGCCTTTAATTTCTGTTACATTTCTATCATACATGAAGATTTCATGAATTTTCATTATTTATCAGTCAGCAGTTTATGCAGTATTCATTGCCATTTCTGGCTAGTCAGCGATTTTGGCCAATTAAAATATATTAATGCTGTTCTTAATATTTTATAATGATAAGTGAATATTGAAAATAATATTAATAATGTTAAAGTTTAGGTTTTATAAACCAAATTGTGACAAGGAACTTTTTGTTAAACTAGCTAATTTTTAGATTCAAATGAATGGGTTATTAGACCCCAGTCAGTCAGCTATGTAAACTTCCCTCACAGTGAGGGAAGGGAACACAATTTAAGAACTTGGATAAAACTGAGGAAACTGTTGAAGATTATCTAAAGACTAGGTGAAATGAGAGATGTGAAAGTCCCTCGGACTGCAAGGAGATCAAACCAGTCCATTCTGAAGATCAGCCCTGGGTGTTCTTTGGAGGGAATGATGATGAAGCTGCAACTCCAGTACTTTGGCCACCTCATGCGAAGAGTTGACTCATTGGAAAAGACTCTGATGCTGGGAGGGATTGGGGGCAGGAGAAGAGGACGACAGAGGATGAGATGGCTGGATCGCATCACTGACTCCATGGACCTGAGTCTGAGTGAACTCCGGGAGTTGATGATGGATAGGGAAGCCTGGCGTGCTGTGACTCATGGGGTCGCAAAGAGTCGGAACTGAGCTCTCTGTGAATGAACTTTCCTTCCAGCTTATTCNCGCATCACTGACTCCATGGACCTGAGTCTGAGTGAACTCCGGGAGTTGATGATGGATAGGGAAGCCTGGCGTGCTGTGACTCATGGGGTCGCAAAGAGTCGGAACTGAGCTCTCTGTGAATGAACTTTCCTTCCAGCTTATTCTCTAGAATAGTTATATTTGTTTTTGATGAATATGTTTTATTTGAAAGTAAAGAACATCTTTCATTTATGCAAATACAGTTGCAGAAAACGTTCAGTGTTAGGATCAACTATATAAACCCAATAAATTTACACCACAAAAGGGCATTCACAAGAGGTTTAAAGAAAAATAAGAGAATCAATTTTTGCTTAGGTTGGTTCGTCCCCTGTCTTAGAGTGGATGTGAAAATGAAATTATTTGACAGAAAATGGGAACATAAAAGAACATGGTGCTATTACTATAAGCCGTAACTGTGATTTGATTTGGAGTGTCTTTATTAGGTCTTCTGCTATTGCAACTTGACCCAACCTGAGCTAAGTGGAAAGGTCCCCTGTGGCAGGAATTCACGCAGCTCAAAGAACCAAGAACTCAGGAGGTGTCTTTAATACAGACATTGCAACCTTTTCTATACATCTCTCATCTCTACTTTTCTTTGCACTTTGGTTACCATTCTACGCTTTTTATCCACTAGACCTTTTGGTTTCTCCCATATCGTGACTAAGACTAGGAATGAACTCCATTGCCCCTAACACTAATGCAGGAATTAACGTTAACTCACAGATTCGTCCTTGTGGTTGAAAAACTGAGCTGCAAGTCTGCAGAAGCCCCTGCCCCGGTAAATGGTCTTGAGAAACTCTACCCAGGAGAAATGCCATGAAAATGAAAGAATCCACATACAAAGCTGTTAATGAAAAAAAAAAAAAAAAAGCC
>SJYV01019221.1:331226-346691 GCA_006410875.1 Neotragus pygmaeus
GTAAACAGGAATTAAGAAAGCGAGGCAACGGCGTCAGGACCCACCCTCTCGCCCTGGGTTGAATATCAACGCCCCCACGCCAGCAAGTTGACTTTTGAAAACGTGGAAAACGTCCGAAATACGACACATTTCTCTATCAAGCAAGTAGGGCTAAACCAACCGAAAGAAAACAAAACATTAGAGACCACAGATGGAGAACAGTCACCATCCAATTAAAAACAGGATGAAAAATCACAGGCTGGAGAAATGAGCCAACCGGCGAGCAAGGCGGGACTTTTGAATGAGTTTTTAGCCCAATCGGAATATCCCGTAAGACTAAGAAACTGGCTTGGTTTAGCGGTGGTTGTTTTTGCTCTTCACCGGAGTGGGGCGGGGCCGGCGGAAATCCCAAGTACGCAAGCCTGCGGAAAGCGCTTGCAATTGCTGACCAGCAGGCTGACAAAAGACACCGCAGAGGAAGGGGCAACTCACAGGAATGGGCTCAAACTCCGCAAACTCACAGCAACCACTGTCCCACGCTCACTGCTGTTCCTTGGTTAGTACCAGCTTTCTGCAACAACTCCCGTGCAAACCTACCTTTGAATGAAAAGTCTAGAGAATAGAATACACGCAGAACGAAAACGAGTATACAGCTCTTTCTTGAGATCAGTGGTGGCTCTGAAAAGAGCCTTTTTGGGTTTTAGAAGCTAGACGATTTAACAACCTACTTCTTCTTGGGTGCGGCCTTCTTGGGCTTGGCAACCTTGGGCTTGGCGGCCTTGGGCTTAACCGCTTTCGCTGCGCTTTTGGCGGCCTTCTTGGGCTTGGCAGCCTTAGCCTTCTTGGGACTCTTGGCCACTTTTTTGGTCACAGCAGCTGCGGCCGGCTTCTTTGCTTTCTTCGGGGTCTTCTTAGCAGTTTTCTTTGGAGTGGCCGCACCCGTAGCTTTCCTGGGCTTCTTAGCCGCCCCGGCAGCCTTCTTCGGCTTGGCCGCGCCCGCCTTCTTCGCTTTGGGCTTGGCCTCCCCGGTGGCCGCCTTCTTGTTGAGCTTGAAAGAGCCAGAAGCCCCAGTGCCCTTCGTCTGCACCAGGGTGCCCTTGCTCACCAGGCTCTTGAGGCCCAGCTTGATGCGGCTGTTGTTCTTCTCCACATCGTAGCCGGCGGCAGCCAATGCCTTCTTGAGCGCAGCCAGAGACACGCCGCTGCGCTCCTTGGAGGCGGCGACAGCCTTAGTGATGAGCTCGGACACCGGGGGCCCAGAGGCCTTCCGGCGTGGCCCAGCCGGCTTCTTGGCAGCCTTCTTCTTCACTGGGGTCTTCTCCGCAGGAGGTGCGGCAGCAGGAGCAGCAGGAGCAGTCTCCGACATGGTGAAAATCTACAACTCGAGTACAAGTGGCAAAACGCCGATAAAGCTGCGCTTGGGCCGGGCCGCCGTATATATAGAGCGCAGGCGCGCGCTGATTGGTGCTCCGGTCGCCCGCCTGGCTGGCAGGCTCTGAGCCGCCGCGATGCGCCCAAGTTGTGTTTGTTCTACTTCACAAAAGGGGTAAAATATTAAAATGCCCTATACCAAATCACCCGAATTTGGTCAGGAAAGGATCCGAGAAGCCTCAGGCTTCGTGCTCTCCATTTATTTTGTTCACAATTACAAACACTACGCGTCCAGGCGTCCCCAACTCCCCCAACTCCAAGGGAAGTCCTGGGCAGTCGGAGACCACTTTCTGTTTTTCTTCTAAATTACCTGTTCGCTCCTTTGCCCCTGAAAGTTCTTTTTCTCAGGGGTGGTTGGCCACATGCTTCTCTTCTTTGGGGACCAAAAACGAAATGGTTTCCACCTAAATTTTCACCATAATTCTGTTTCTTCGCAAGGGAAGTAACACAGGTCCTCTGTGAGTTCTGCGTACAGACCCACAGGAACTGTGGACTGGGACCAGGATTCTGGGGCCAGTCCAAAGCAGTTAGAGCGGGATGGGAGGGGGTTCGTAAGCCTTGGGGGGTCCTGAGTGATGGGGGGTTAGAGACTTAAATCTTTGATTTGAAGACATTGAAACTCTATCAAATCCCTCTTTTCATAGATGGGGAACCTGAGAGCTTTTTAAANTTAGAGCGGGATGGGAGGGGGTTCGTAAGCCTTGGGGGGTCCTGAGTGATGGGGGGTTAGAGACTTAAATCTTTGATTTGAAGACATTGAAACTCTATCAAATCCCTCTTTTCATAGATGGGGGCGGGGCACTCTTTTCACTTCTCCAAAGGCGAGAAATTGGGCTGTTTTTAAAAAGCTCTCAGGTTCCCCTCTGGGTTGTGCAAGGCGGGGGGTCTGGCCCTCAAGAATAGGGATAATGAGGGAAGAAAGAAGACCCTCTTAAGCCTACAAATAACCCTCAATAGACTTAACAGTGAGGAACATTTAGATGATCGGTTTTCAAAGAAAGCAAGCATTTATTTATTATTTATTTTTTTGTATTCTGTAATAAAGAAATGAATTTCAGCACATGAAAATTCTAGATTACTTCCAGTAACAATATCTAAACATATGTCATGGCACAGGACACTTTCTAACTGGGAACTCAAAGATATAGATGGAAATAAAGCAACTGACAAGATACACTTTTGACTTTTAAGATTAACTAGAGATTTTAAATAGAAATCATGAAATGACAAAATTTTAAACAGACATAGAGGAAAAGTAATTAGAACAAATAAATTATTATGCCACTTTTTGCTGATAAGCTCACCTTTTATCCCCTCTAAAACTGACTGTGAAGTGAAGTGAAATCACTCAGTCGTGTCCGACTCTTTGCGACCCCATGGACAGTAGCCTGCACCAGGCTCCTCCGTCCATAGGATTTTCTAGGCAAGAGTACTGGAGTGGGTTGCCATTTCCTTCTCCAGGGAATCTGAGAGTATGTATACAAACTGACTGTATGTATTCTATTCTGAAGTTCACTATACTACTACATCCAGATGGAAGTATTTACTAAAGACATCAGTCTTATATGTGATAATCCAAAAATGTGATAAATTAACTTCAATGATAAATGAAACATGAGGCATCTTCTTTTAGACTAAGGATAACCCCATGATTTCACTGAATAACGTTCTTTCAACATTTGGAAACTATGTCTAATACTGGTCATGTCCTCTGGGAATTAGCAACCTAATAAGATTAGTGATGGGTGAATTAGCAGCCATAGAAAATCACTTTAGATCTGCCATCCATCAGTGTGACTTTGGGCATAGGAATTGTAAGAAATCATTGAAAGTGTATGAACAACTAAAGCACCTTCATCCTACAAATATGTTTTGGCAAAAAAAAATAAAACAAGAACATGCAATTTGTTCTGATTCTGTGTGCAGTGAACCTCCTGTTCATCTAAGGGTGCATTATCAGCAGGAAAAGAGCTATGTAGAGTCTTGATTACTATGTCACTGAACTTCCCTTCGGTAGAAATTGGTGTCCCTTTTTGCAAATTGGGCTTCCCTTGTGGCTCAGCTGGTAAAGAATCCACCTGTAATGCCAGAAACCTGAGTTTGATCCCTGGGCTGGGAAATTCCCCTGGAGAAGGGAATGTCTACCCACTCCAGTATTCTGGCCTAGAGAATTCAATGGACTGTATAGTCCATGGGATCGCAAAGAGTTGGACAGGACTGTGCCACTTTCACTTTGCTTTTGCAAATCAGCAACCTGTAAATTTGATTACTGTGATTCAGTTTTCCGATATGACTACTCAGGTTTAATCAATCAAATCACATCTCTGTATGCAAATCTAAGGTCCAGAACCAGACACCAGCCACTCAAATTCTTGCTCCTAACCTCCTGGCCACATAGTGCAGATCAGAGGCAGAAAAACACGTAGACTTTCTCTAGATCCCTGTAACTAGTACTGAGAAAAGTAAAAAACAAAGATATTTCTTCATGTCTTTTCAAGCTGTATTAGAGAATTCTCCACAAGTCCACTTCTGGTTCATGTAATGCTCCAAGGTCATGTTATACGATAAAATAAAATGTGGATACGTAAGTCACACACATAATTTTAAACCTTCTAGTAGTCACAATGAAAAAAGAAGAAACAAGTAGATTTAACTTTAATAATGTATATTACTTAACTTAGTATATCCAAACTACTATCACTTCAATATATAATTGGTATTTCAAAAAATATGACCATTTCTATTCTTTTTTTATAGGGTAAATCTTCAAACTCTGGTATGCATTTTACATTTGTAAATTTTCAGACTAGCCACATTTACAAGTGCTCAGTGACCACATATGACTGACAACTTTCATATGGAACAGCATGGCTTGAGAAAAGGTAACATTGACTTAATATTTACTTTTTGATTAGGCTCCGAGTATATAAAATTAGACCTTTCCTTGCAGATGATTGATACACTAATAAGGGTTTTGTACAGTGGAGATGCAAATGAATTCTTTCTAGTAGAAAAGATAACCCCCAAAGTTATGATTGTATTGCCCAATAGGACGTTAACCAATTTTGTATCTGATCTTTCAGCTTTCCAGCATTCTTTCTTGCCCTGAACATGTTTCACTCTCCTGTATCCTGCTTTGACCTACCTTTGTCATTCTGCTAGTTTTATTGTTCTGCTAGTTTTGTCATTAATACTTAAATCATTCTTTGACCCATGTACAAGCTCATTATTCACAGTCTTTGTATGAGAGTCATGTTTTGAAAATTATACTTTGACATTTGGTTAGTTTGTCCTACAGGCTCTGAATCAGAATCTTTAGAAACTATTCTAAAAGATGGGAAGATACAAAATTTTTTGACCATTTGCTTTAAAGTGACCTTAGAGTCTATAGATGTTCCAGGAAGTCTCAGGCTTTGAAATAAGGTTGAACAAGCCCGTGAGCAAAAAAAGTCCTACTAAAATTAGCTCTAGGGAAAATTCAGATTAAGGGTGTGGTCATTCCACTCAAAATTGATGGTTTCAAAATAGCCAGCCATAAACTGAGGAGAGTTAAATATCTGCCTTGCAATAAATTGTGTATATTTATATTTACACACATCCTGAATATTATGAGTTGGCTAATTTTGTTTCATTTTCTTCAGATCTGGAAAGCTGATGGACAAAGTTAAAGATGCAAAGCACATTGTCAAGTGCAAATGGAGCTGGAGAGAGAGGCTCAAACAGCAAGATGCATTCAAAGGAGAGTGAAAGGTGTATGGGGTCAGGGACTGACAATCGATTTTTCTTTCACTTCCTCCTTCTACTTTGTCAGAATAGAGTTCTGACAGCTTGTTGTAAGCCCCAACTGGGAGTGATTAAACCTGCTTTTTCCTGACTCACCAAGGAAACTTTGGGTTGAGACTAAAGATTCTGTATCTTATTCCCTGGCACACTGTCAAAATACACTCCACAGAGAACCATAATATTAAGGCACATAGTGGAAGCTCAATAAATAAATGGAGAGTATTATAAAAGGAACATTGCCTGGGAAAATATATTTACCTAACATTTTGGAAATGCTGTTAGAATCACATAAAGCGACACAAGAAACTAGGACATTAATAGGTACCTTATTCTTCAAGATTGTTTTCAAATAACTGTTAATGATTTCAAAAAGTCAGAACTACACTCAAAATGATTTATCAATAGCAGATATATCTCAGTTTAGGCCTCTAATGAAGGCAGTTATAAAGCCCAAGATGAAAATACATATGGGGAAGTAGCCTTAATCAGAATAAACATAGGGCCTTATACAATGACTATTTTGGAGGACACAAGGACATCCAATTTTTGGTAGGTTTATTAAGACATATTTTTGCTTTTTATTTCCCAGCTTATCACTATGCCATGTATGAGCTTTTCTCATATACTTACTAAGCACTTGTTAAGCGAAGGACACGAGAAGAGATAATAAACGCAGAGATCAGCCAAGCAAAGTGTCTGTCCTAAGGAATTATATGTGGTGAGACTGACACAGACAAACATATTATCATACAGTGTGATAAATCTGATAAAGACATGAACCACTGTGAGAAAAAAGAATAAAACCAAAAAGTGTTCTTGTGCCAGTTATACTTTTGCCTTCAAGTACTTACCAACCCACCTGGGAAATTAAGACATCAGAGAACAGGTTAGAACGGTGGTTCTCAAACATTTAGATTTCAGGACCCCTTTACATTCCTAAAAATTAGTAATCCACCTCCCATGTTTTGTTCATGTAAGTTACATATATATATGTAGATATTTACTACTTAAAAATTAAAACTGAGTATTAAACTTAATAATTCACATTTATATGATGTTTACTACCTATAAAATTAATGATATGTATGAAAAATTATATATAATTAACAAACATCATATAATCTTTTCATTTACATAATATTATGAGAGGAGACCCTGGTGGCCCAGATGGTAAAGAGTCTACTTGCAATGCAGGATACCTGGGTTTGATCCCTGGTTGAGGAAGATCCCCTGGAGAAGGGAATGTTAACCTACTCCAGTATTTTTGCCTGGAGAATTCCATGGACAAAGGAGCCTAGCAGGCTACTTACTGTCCAGGGAGTTGCAAAGAGTCAGACCCAACTGAGCGACTTTCACTCACTCACTCACATAATACTATACATACTATATAGAGATTTATATACAAAATGCATAATAGTATAAATATATAGTACTAAATACATAATAGAGAGTTGGACTACAAAGAAGGCTGAGAGTCAAAAGATTGATGCTTTTGAACTGTGGTGTTGGAGAAGACTCTTGAGAGTCCCTTGGACTGCAAGGAGATCAAACCAGTTAATCCTAAAGAAAATTAACTGAATATTCATTGGAAGGACTGATGCTGAAGCTGATGTTCCAATACTTTGACCACCTGATGCCAAGAGCCAACTCTTTGAAAAAGACTCGGGAAAGATTGAGGGCAGAATGAGAAGGGACTGACAAAGAATAGGATGGCTGGGTAGCATTACTGATTCGATGGGTAAGAGTTTGAGCAAACTCTGGGAAATAGCAAAGGACAGGGAAGTGTGCTATAGTCCATGGCATTGCAAAGAGATGGACACGACTTAGTGACCAAACGACAACAAAAATATACATTTACAACACAATGTTACATGCACTATACATAGCATTGTGCATTATAAATTTCATATACTCCATATATAGTATATATAAATGATATGTATTTAGTGGGTTTCTCATTTGAGCCACCAGAGAAGCCCACTAAATATATACTACTGTGTACTTCATATATAAATCTCTACATAGTACATATAATTCATGTACTATATATGGGTTTGTATATGAAATTTATAATATATAATGGTATATATATAAAAATTGTATTATAAATGTATATATTATGTGTTATAATATGTATTGCTATATATATGGTATGTTGTAAATATAAATGTGTTGTAAACGTATATGTAATATGTGTAGTAGGTCAACTCAAAAAGAGTTCCTCATTCTCTACCTCATTCAAAGTCCTGGCAGCCCCAGGCTAACCTGAGACTTATAAGGCTGCCTGAAGGTGGAGAACACGGTCAAACTGTTAATGCAAGAGAGCAGAGGGAAATACAGCAGTTTTGGGGCCCACACACTTCTTTTCAATACCAGTTCCCCCATTCACAAACTTGGTGATCCTGCCAAGTCGTCAGGTTTTCCCCACTTTCATTTCATCCTCTGTAACACCCCTCCACCACCCGCTTGTCCCAGTAATGTAGTGAGATAATGCACATACAATTCCTGGGCCTGGGCTGAGCATATAGTAGCCTCTTACTTGATCTTTATTTCCATTACATCCTTATCCCATGGGAGCCTCCTGTTTTGAGGTGACCTTAAGATAGTTGATAATGCACTTAATTTGGATGAGTGGATAAGAGTAGACCAAGTCCAACAAGTTGATTCTGTCTTTCCAGTTATGTAAACTTCCCTGGGTAGCTTCTGAAAGGTCACTGGACCTAGGAACTAGCCCAAAGAATACCTCAAGAAGAAACTGTAATAAGAAGAGAAGCTAGCTTGCCCATCAGAGAAGGGAGATGTGTGTTGGGGAGTGATAGGGAAGAACATAGAGCAGGATCAATACAGCCACTCAGAATCTACCCCACTGAGTTGCTGTTCTTGGAGCTCATTCCTTGCCCAGAACTCAAGAGGAAAAGTTATGATGACACACACAGTAACTCCTCCCTCCATTTCCCATCGTAAATGTGTGCACACTTTCAAGGTCAAGCAGGCAGGCAGAGCTGTCAGGGAGAACTGCATGTTGTCAGTACTGAAGAGGGACCAAGGTATCAACACCCTTCAGTTTTTACTACTGAACTCACCTAAACCTTCTTAAGTTAAGACTTCTGGATGGAACCAAATTCTTACAGAATTACGTTATCAAAGAATTTGTTGGGCTTCCCTGGTGGCTCAGATAGTAAAAAATCTGCCTGGGATGCAGAAGATCCAGGTTTAATTCCTATGTCAGGAAGATTCCCTGGAGAAGGGAATGGCTACCCACTCCAGTATTCTTGCCTGGAGAATCCCATGGACAGAGGAGCCTGGTGGGCTACTGTCCATGGGGTCACAATGTGTCAGACACAGCTGAATGAATGTTTCAGTTAAGACATAGATTTCTCATACTTCTCATGGCTAATGTAGTAGCACTTTTATATTTCCCTTTTAATTTTATAAAATATTTCAGGAAAAATACAGAGGTAGCATAATATATTTATTAAAAGGACTAGCTCAATATGGGAATGTCAGAGTTCAAATTCAATATTGCCATTAGATAAGTTTATTAACTCCTCTATGCCTCAGTTTTCTCAGTTTTCATCTATAAAGTGGCAATAATAGTACCTGTTTTATAGGTTGCTATGAGAATTGATGAGTTAATGTTTATATAGTTCTAAGAAGAGTGCTGCCTTATGAGTACAAAAATTTTTATATACATATATATTTTTAAATTCTTTTAAAAGTTATACATACTTTCTTATAAACCCAGCATAGCACCATTCTTAGCTGTTTGTTCAAAAGTGTCAATAATACTAATAAAGATAACAGTTAACTGAACACTTTCTATGGATCAAGCATTATATACACTATTTTCATTCTGTCTTCACCACCATCCTATGACTGCCATTAAAATTGTTATTGCTTTACCAATAAGGAAGTAGAAATTGATAATTCAGATTTCTCCTTGGACAGCCCTGCAGACTGATTATAACTCATGTACCCTGAACACACACACACTCACACAAACAAATATCAATTGAACTAAAGTCAAAGACCTTTGCTTTTCTATTACAAAGTGCATAAAATTAAAACACACCCACAACTATTAATTACTTACTAGTCTGTTTAATGAGATTTAGGTAGAAAACAATTTCACCCTTGTAACTAATTCTGTGTGAATATCATACCTTTTGAGCAGAATCAAGTGTTTACAATACATCATGCTGTCTGTTCTGATGGACACTAGGTGGCAATCCAAACCAACCAAAGCTTAATTTGGTGACTGGTATGTTATATTTTCCCCAGTCCCTTATGTAATTATTAACTTCTCCTGATAAATTTGGGTTTTCCAGATGATAGTAGCAAAGAATTCGCCTGTCAGGAAACCAAGGGTCAATCCCTAGGTAAGAAAGAACACTTGGAGATGGAAATGGCAACCCACTCCAGTATTCTTGCCTGGAAAATTCTCTGTCCGTGGAAGGTGGGCTAGTCCATGGGGGTCACAAAAAATCAGACAAGATTGAGCAAGAGAAGTCAATCAGTCAGTGATAACAGCTTTCTGTCTCTTTCAGTGAACAGAAATTTTTATTTCTCTTTTTCTTGACAAATGATCATCCTGAAAGCATTGATTAGTCCTAAGACTTCATCAGGTCTACAGGCAGGCAAGAATAGGAAGGAATCAATAATCCCACATGGATTTTGGGAATAAGAAAATAAATAAGACAGGCTCAACCCTCAGATTGGAATTTGGACACTGGAGACCCAAGAAACGATATAGAATATGTCAGATGTGGTAAAGGTCAAAGTGAACATGAAAAGGAAGAAACAGTCAATTTTACTTGAGGCTGGAAGTTAAACAGATTCTTAAAAAAGCAATTTTTAAAATGCTAAATTACTTTTCTCTCTCTTGTTAAAGTAAAAATGACCAGTGAGAAGGATGACAGAAAAAAAAAAAAAAATACTATTGTGCAAAGATAGTAACACTGGAACTCTCCTGGTTAAGGTGTATCAATTATGACAATGATGGTTATACTAATAATAATTGTAGTAACAAATTTATTATACTATGTACTAATAAGGATAAAATGATGTAGAGGGCTTGTGACTTAGCAACGTGCTTAAGAACAACCCAGCACCTTCAGTGTAACACACATGCCCCAAACAAAGCCTCAAGAAGTGGACTGCACTAAAGTGTAAGTTGTATAAAAGTCCAATGAAAACTTTAATAAATGAATTTGGTCTGGCCTCAACCCTTCTGTGCCCAAAGATATTTACAATGTAGGATGTCATTGACTCCAATAGACACTAGATGACGCTCTAAATTCACACTGCCCTTGATGGACAGCTGATGCTCCTGGCTGCCTGGCTAAGTCATCAATCATTAATTTGGGGTTGACATATTACTCAGAAAATTTCAGACTCATTCTTATACAGTCTCTTGATGGACAGAAATGATTATTACCTACAAATGATGTGACAGTATTCAGAGATGGTGAGAGTGGACTAAGTGCCCAGAGTAGTCAAGCACTAGGTTGGCCAATAGGAAGGACCTTTGGAGTCAATGTTCTATAAAGAGGAATACATTATCAAACGGACTAGAAATAAGTGCTTGATTCATTCACTTTTTCAACAGTTAATAAGGAGGAAAAGCACACATAACTGCATGCATAGTGCATACAGTTTAGAATAAAGGGGAAAATATAGGAGAAAAGAATGAACAGAAATGTTTTACATCTGTTGGTATAGTGTAGAGACAAATGGAGGAAATGGCCAATTTTACCCTATCATGGGAGTAAAAACCTTGGGGAGAAATCACTTTAACTGTGTCTGAAATGGGAGCAGCAAACTAGGCATAAGAACCCCAGCGGCTTCCAGTCTGTCCAGTGGTTAAGCCTCCACACTTGCAATGCAAGGGGCATGAATTGCATCCCAGGTCAGGGACCTAAGATTCCACATGCTGTGTAGCATGGCCTAAGAAAAGTCCCTAGAATCCAGAGACCTAAAGAGACTGCGTATGTTTTATCTTCTAAAATTATTATTAATTGTGAAATAATCATTAACCACAACATAGACAATCTGCAAGAGGATACTGATCTGTCACCTGGTAGGGAGCAGCATCCTCAGGTTAAAAAAAAATGTCATTGATGATATTAATATTATATTTGGACAGGTAATAATAATAAATATAATTTAGCCCTGATTATTTGCCAGGAACTTTGTTGAAGGCTTCATTTATCAACTTGGGGGTTTCTTAAACTTAATTCTAAGTATCATTTTGTGAAGTAGCTATTATCACCACCTCTTTACAAAACAAGAAAATAGAGACAGAGAGTTTAAGTGGCTTGCAATATAACTTTGCCTTACAGACTGATTATAAGTTATGTGCCCCTAAGGCACACACATATACTCATCAGAAATAAGATATAATAGGGTAGTTTACAAAAACTGTACTAAAGTGAGGAAGAGTAGACTTTGTTGTTTTTCTCATCGGTAATGAAAACGATACATATGGACAGTTTTCATTGGTAGATCTTAAATATAGAAGATGTTTTCTCCCTTAAAGTTTCTAAGGCTCTTGGAAGAGCTGAAAGATAACAATTGACAAAAATAGGCATTGCATTGGCCTCAATCTTTGCAAATGAGACACTTCATTATGCCATATCATTCGTTCTGATGGCATTCTAAACCAAAATAGTTTGTTCCTAATCTGTCAGATCTGTTATTATTACCCTCTAGGAGTGTCATTATCTATTAAAAGCTGTAAAATTTCATTCATGTAGAGTATCATTTGGTGATCAGAGTTTATTATCCCCATTTCACAGATGAGCAGTTTGAGGTTCAGAGAAGCCAGAATAAGGCCATAGTAAAGATACATTTTTCCTTTTCTGGAGCTCTTTGGAGCTCTCCTCAATTTACTAAATGGTATGCTGCCTGACTCATGAATCATTCAATAAAGTCAATTCAATTTTTAAAATTTACTGTGCTGAATTTTGTTTTTTAACAGTAGATTAGAGACTGGTTGGGAGCGGGGTGGTGGAATTTGGAGATGATGACTAAAAGGGACTGAAAAGTTTCTTTGTGGAGGGGATGAAAAATGTCCTAAATTGATTGTGGTATGGTTGCTCACCTTTATGAATATACTAAAGCCTTGGAATTTTAAACTTAAAAGGATGAATTGTATGTAAGTGAATTTTATGTCCGTAAAGCTATCACCTAGGAAAAAAAAAGTAATTGTCCAGTCAACCCCCATGTACTCATCATCAATGTTCAACATTTTCTCCACCCTATTTCATATTCCCATACTTTCCAAAATTTCCAATTTTGAATTTTTTCTTGGATGGCAAAAATTTGCATATGTGCTTTTAAAGGTATCACTAGGTATTTACTAGCTATTTAAAGATTTTAGGAAAATCCTTTTTCCTAAATATTTTTTAATATCCTTTTGAGAAGTCTAAGACAGTAGTTCTCAAACCTTGTTGTGTCAGGGTAGGGGAAGGGGTTGATTAAAATCCCAGTGCCCTGGTGGCATTGCACAGTAATTAAATGGATGTCCGGGGGCTTAGGAGAACATCTACAGGTTTTACGATTCTCCAGATGATTCCAATGAGCAGTAGTTCATGAAATGTAACTATAAAAGCAATGAAACATACGGCAGTAGATAGGATCTAATCTGTTAAGCTTATGATTTAACTAAATTCTGATCAAAGAATAAAATGAAGCTTTTATGCAAAAAATATTCATAAGTTGCATATCGAGATTGGCAAGTTGAACTTAAAATTTTTGAAAATGTGCACCTGAATATTCAAGTTATTCGATATTTAAATGGTAAATATTTAGATCATAAAATACTAAAATATATTCTCAATCACAGCATCCTTTCGGGATTTAAAAAACCAAAGATAAAATTGTGTGACCGAGTGTTTCCCAAGCAGGTACTCTGGATTTCAGGAGAGAGAGTTCAAGCGCAGGAGACCCATTTCTTTTCAGCAGCAGCCCCGGAAAAGGTTCNATTGAGCAACTGAACTGAACTGAACTGACTTTTCAAATGTAGCTGATCTTAAGAACTGATGAACAAGGCCAGAAAAATTAAGCTAAAAAACACTGAAAGAAAATGGAAATTTTATAATTGTGGTTATTGTTTTAAAATTAACAGGCTACAGTTAATAAATGTGTTACTGTGATGAGTAGAATGTTTCTTGAAATTTTGTCCTATGTGAAACAAAAAGAACATAAAATAAACTGCTGCCTAATTAATTTTAGTATATCCTTAGTAAGGTAGGAAACAGTATGAGCAAGGAAGTTTTTTGGCAGTCTGCTTTGAGTATGGGAGGATACTTAAGGAGAACGAATTTGTGCTTCCACCGTGGCTTGAAGGCAAAATGACCAGTGTGTTACACTTTAGGTGATAATGTCTCTAGGGTAAAGAAAATTAATTCAGCTACTATAATTTAATGAAAATAAAACGTTAAAAAAATTAGAAGCAGTACGGTGATGGTGGTGGTTTAGTTGCTAAGTCATGTCAGACTCTTTTGACCCCATGGACTCGAGCCTCCCCGGCTCCTCTGTCCGTGGGGTTCTCCAGGCAAGAATACTGGAGTAGGTTGCTATTTCCTTCTCCAGGGGATCTTCCCAAAGCAGGAATCAAACCCAGGTCTCCTGCCTTGCAGGCAGATTCTTTACCCACTGAACTATGAGGGAAGATACATGACCCCTTAGAAGCAGTATAAATGTCCCCAAAATAA
The DNA here is from genome assembly GCA_006410875.1 of Neotragus pygmaeus. NCBI lineage: Eukaryota > Metazoa > Chordata > Mammalia > Artiodactyla > Bovidae > Neotragus > Neotragus pygmaeus. The sequence goes on from SJYV01019221.1 coordinate 345,137, forward strand.
TGTATGATGAAGTTGATTAAGTACATACATAAGATGGACAAATGCATCAGGAAAATCATATACAATGAATTATTTATTTATTAAAATCTATGTATTTGATAAATTTATGTATTTTAATATAGCAGTAATACTAAGAAGAAATACACACACTGTTAATAGAGTTAGTTTTGGCTAATGGAAGGACAGTTTCAATTCAACTCATTTTAAACTTTTTTTAGTGAGCACAAATTATATGTACTTTTATTCACTTAACTTTCATAACCAGAAAAAAAAGAAAAGTTTAAAATAGTTGAGATATTTGTGCCCAAATTTAGTACCTACCAAACAAACTTTTGTGCTGTATTTGGTCTGAGGCACCTGCCCTCCAACCTCCAAGACAGAGCCTTGAACATAGTTATGCCACACGTTGTACATAACAGCATGAAATAAACATGAGTTATCCAGTACACACACATATGTGTACATATATATATTTTTCTATTTTTCCAGCTTTAATATGAGAGTAGTTGCTCCAGTTTATGGAGGGAAATGCCTACACCCTGGTGGCCCTGATTGGAGCAGGACTATGTGAGGTCCAACACGGTAACTAACCGACCCTCCCAATCTCAATCCCTTGAGTGCTGCCAGATAGAGCTGGCCAGTGTGGCGATGGAGAAGTTAGCAATCACATTCCAGGGTTCTTCCCTCAGGAACTTTGAAAGGAAACATGGCCGAGATTGTTTTCTGCTGTTTTTCCCTTCACTTGAATCAAAGTCACTGAGCATACAGACAATGGGACAAGGGAAGAGCCATCTCCACAGCCATCTCCTTCTTCCCACACTTACTCCAAGTATCTAATCATCTGAATGTAGGAGCAAGGAGCTGGATCAAAGAGCCAGCCTGACTGAGTTTGACACCTATCTCTGTCCCTGGCAAGCTGTAAGATACTCTATATTAAACTTCACTTTCTTCATCTTTTAAAAAAAGGGGGGGATAATAGAACTGATGTCAAAGAACTATTGTAAGAACTATATGAGATAATGCATGTAAATAGGCACTCAGAGAACTAAGTCTGGCACCATGTAAGAGCTTTTAAAATGTCAGCCACCTTATCCTTATCATCATCATCTTAATTATCATTTTCATTATCAGAACAAGGAGATGGTGTCAGCAGAGATCAAATCCTGTGCTGCTTCAAGTCTGGCATACAGAAGAGGTATTGCAAAAGTGCAGGTGTCATTAATCTAAGGAATCTGCTCAAATTAGAAAAAGATTTCGCCAAGCATTCTGCATCCTGCATCAAACATAGACCGGCGCCTCGTTTCTTACGTGATAGTATACATGCTTCAATGCCATTCTCTCAAATCATCCCACCCTCTCCCTCTCCCTTAGAGGCCAAAAGTCCGTTCTATACGTCTGTGTCTCTTTTGCTGTCTCACATACAGGGTCATCATTACTATCTTTCTAAATTCCATATATATGCAGAATGCTTGGGGCTGGTGCACGGGGATGATCCAGAGAGACGATTTGGGGTGGGAGGTGGGAGAGGGATTCAGGATTGGGAGCTCGTATACAC